>CM052316.1:23413837-23740893 GCA_028455605.1 Lasioglossum malachurum
GGGCACGTCGGGTATCGGCTCTGGCCGGAGTTGGTTGCAAGCATTGACGCGCCGCGTCACCTTCGAACCAGGGCCTTCTGCTCTGGTTCGCTCTTGTTTCTCACTTTGAAAGAATCAGAGCCTTCTGCCTGATTCGCGTTTAGCCCCCCGTGGATCGGAGACTTCTTCTCCGATTCACACCTTTTGCTCCGCGATAATTACTCGACATACTTGCGTAATTTAGTATAAGTCCGTCGTTGTAAGAAAGGGAGCCAGAGGGAATATTGCATTCGTTCTGACTCCCTTTCGGGTCTCTTGTGCAGCAACCTCCTCGTGGTGAGACCTGGGCAATCGGTATTATCCTCTATTTGGAAGAACTACTAGTGTCTTATGAATAGAGGATAATATCGAGCTAATAGCTGCATATTTAATAAATATGTTGATTTTCAATAAATTCTATTCCTGTACCTATTGTCTTCCATAACATTTTGCAATTTCACCTTCCTTCAGAACCAAATGTATGTATTATTCAAGCTGGTTCACCCCGGGCGTGAACACTGTCATATATTCTCTGGTTATATTTAGGTAAAGAGTGCGGAACCACCGACACCGACGAAATAGTATCTCGTTGGCGATAGTGTTATAAGGCAATTACAGAATGGGTAATGTCAGCATTCTACTATATCATTCTTCTTCTACTTGACGACAAGTATCTGGTCGGTGGTGGAACTTTTAGCGGTGTGGTATATCAGATCACTGTAAGCTCCACGTTATCCCCGCGCCCAGTCGCGCCCGGTTACTGGTCTCGCTGAATAGCACAGGGGCTGGCAGTCTTTAATAGTATCTCGTCGGTGACTGGGCCAATAACGAAAGTTTAAAAGATGTGTTTGGTAAGCTTGTATAAATCATGGAAAATTGCAATTTTTATCCGCTCTAACGCGCGCTTAGGAGCTGATCCAGGCTAAGCGTCCGCTCTACCGTGCGCATTGGAGCTGATCCAGGCTAAGTGTTCGCTCTACCGTACGCATAGGAGCTGATCCAGGCTAAGATTTTGTGTGGGGGCAGCACTATACCGGAGGCATCGAAAACCCGGGCGTGATACTCTCATATCCTCTCTGATTTTTCATTTTCGAGGGGCAGTTGGAATCTTCTGTTTTTTGCATAATATGGATACAGAGATGGATAAAATAATAACCAATAAACAAATTTTCCTTAGAATATCGTTCTGTTATTTGGAAAAGAGTTGCAGATAATTTTCTTGCGCGCGTATTTACAAGGGGTGTTTCTTGCATAGGGAACAGTGGGGAACAACGTCGTAGAAGGGGAAGATAGAGTGGGGATACAATAGCTTTGACACTGCTCTGAAGTTGCATGCAAAATGTCCCGCCCCTTTATAGACATTGGCTGACATTGGCCGTGACATAATCCGCAATCGTAGACGCAGATTGCCAATATAACGGAAACAAACTGCACCAATATCCCCACCTGTTAATTCTTCTTCACTTTCAAATATCGTACAAATTTATCTTGCTTCTAATCAAGTTGAACAATTATTGAAGCAATATTTGAATTTTTCGAATAGATTAATGAACGAAGAAGCATAATAATTTGTATTCATGGATATCAATCTATGGCGACACAGTGACTTCAATGCGGTACGCTTGATCGAGTTAGCAACGCGCACAACTTTTTTATCTTTTGATAAATATAACAGAATCATGTGAATTTTTAAATAATATAATTATGAAACACAAAATGCAAGTAAGTAGCAACCGTTATTATGATAGGAAAAGTAGATTGAAAAAACTGAAAAACATATTTCTTACTTCTTACAAATATTTAGTTTGATCGTTATTACTTTTTGAAATCTTTCAAAATGTTCAATAAGATCTATTCTATTTTGTATACAACTTATCTATACAAAGTATTACTCTTCTCTGTAACACCATAATTAATTCTTTTTTCAGGTTACCACTTAAAATCTTTGTCTTCGAGTAGTCTTGTTTGTACCTTGGCGAAAACAAACGGTATGTTTGTAAATGTTACTTTCTCTGATCGGTGTATCAAAAAATATTTGATTTTCTATCCACCTTAAACGAGGGTTGTCATCGGTACCAAGAAGCATACGTCGTTGAATTTATTTTATTTCGTTACATATTTAAAATAGCTTTTAGCAGTCCTTTTAAACAAAAAACTATGGAAGGTGATTCGTACATTTCATGTATCAAAATTAACGGAGTTCCTATTTTACCACCTTTGGTATGCATTTTAGTTACGCTATACCGCAACAGCATTTATTTCAGTATGATTTTTCTAACAGATTCTTTTCATTTCAGATGACTAAGGATATCAAGGAAGAAATGTTTAATTATAAGCAAATTGCAATACGCGTAGAAAAAAAATTAGCAACTTTGCGCGTTGCTCGTGAACAGAGTAAAGAAATTGATGCTGACGTAGTCCAAAAAAATTGTAGGAACATACTAAATAATTCGAGAGAAGATCCATTCTTTTTAGATCGTAATAAATGTCAAAATAAAAATGAAATGATTACCAATGGTTTTTCACCGGAACTACTTAAAGATTTTAACAATAGTTTGAAAAATGGTTCGCAATGGAATGGAGAGACAAACGTGGATCATACGCCTGAGTATCAAATTAGTTTAGCTTCTGATGCTTGTTTAAGGTCTGGAGTGGTTCCTCCAAAGGCAAACACGGATCAGCATGCAAAGAAAATAAGTTCAACAAAATCTACTACCATTGAAACAGCATCGAATGATTGGAAACCACAAGTGCCTACTACTTTGAACATTATTCCAATGACATTGAACAATCCTGATCGCAGAGACGATGAAATATACAATAAAAGTGATCTGCACGATGCAGAAGATACTCCTAAGTTAGTTCGTCAGGGTTCGTACGTCCTGGATACTCCGAGCCCGGTATTACTTGCGCACATGCAAATGGAACATAAGACTGTTGCTAGACCTTATACAGAATATGTTCCAACGCCGTGTACGAACAAAGGCCATCGCAAAGAATGGAATATCTCGCAAGCTAAGATTGAATGGGAAAACGATTGTAGAAGTAAAAGCTTTGTTCATGCTGTTCCGACAGAATCGTTCGAATTATCTCCAAATAAAACTAGAAACAGCGATTCTAAGGTCGGTCAACGGATGCACAAATCAGTTTCCTCGCTGACAATACCTGCGCCTTCATTTACAGCCTACCCAGCTACAAGATCTGTTGACTGCATACAAACGATGTTAGCTAACGAGTGTATAGAAAAGCGCAATATAGAAGCTAACCGCGATAGAAAATATGCTAACAGTGATGAGAAACGACAAGATTTTCAGGGTTCGAAGCAGAACAATAATTTTTCTACTTTTCAATTAGCTCATAAACGCGGTAACGTTCCGGAGCGTGCAGCTAGTAGCGACAGCGGCGTACCATTTTCTAATAATTTGGTGCACGAGCATAATAAAGTTCCTATCAACGGTAATTGCGAGGAAGAACTATCGAGGAACATAGAGACAGAAGATTTTGCATCCAAGTTAAAATTGAGTGTTACCTCGGATAAACTTCTCACTGTTTACAAGAAAGTACAAGAAATGCATAAAAATCAAATGACAGAGCTAGTCACTCGACAACAAAGAGAACAAACTCTGCTTCAAGAAGAATTTGAAAAGCAACAGCTGCTGTTGTTAACCGAGATTCGAAAATCGTTTCCAGAAATTTCAGTTTCGCTACTTTCTGAAAATATTTTACCCGCTTCGTTCAATCAAGCCACACTCGATAGCGGAAAATTCTCCACAGACATTGGTTCCAACATGGAAACTATGAAAAATTTGAAAAGCAATGTTCAAGACGAGAGAAAAGTAGATGATTCGCGTAACGATAATGAAAAGCTAACGCCATGTCCATTAGACAATACTTACTCCGAAATCAGTCTTCCTGCTATGGAACCTTGTTTTAGTAAGTACTTGCTATCGATTGAAACAATAGGGGTACAATAATTACGCTAAATACTGTAATTTTGTGATAGCAGTGGGAAAAGAGGAAGTTAAGGCAGAGTTACAGCCAGATAAAGATAGAAGTTATGAGAAAATATTGGTAAAAGATGGTGGTGGGTGTAAACGTTTGAACGTTAGCAGACAGTTGTTTCCTTTAGATAGTAAAACTGTTCACATACCGATTCTCGATAGGACAGTATATGGGTCTAAACATGTGAGAAATCATAATTTTTAATTTTGTATTTTCATTTTAAATACCTACAGAATTCTTACGAAGCTTTCGATGTTACAGATTGAAGCTGTAAATCTGATCAATGCGTATGCACGCGGTTACTTAGTACGTAGAATGATGCAAACAGAACGAGTGATCGCTTTGAAAAATACATATAGAGAAGCTTTGCACTGCATGCTCAAGTTGCACGTCGATGCACCTCTCAATCGATCGGAATCCAATTTCCTATTCCGTCTTCAATTGCAGGTAATATGTCACACAACGCGTTAATTATTTCACAACTTTTTGAATCTTTTGAGTCTACAGCAATGAATTGGAACATTGTAAATCGTTTCCATTCTAATCAGTTTATCAAATCATCGAGGTAACGTTGAAGCATGATTTTTTCGAACACTCAATTTTTCTCCTTATTATTAATATGAATATTTAGCGATAAAATATATTCGATAATTATCAGAGTTTCTTACTTTCCAAAGTGCGACGCGGCTTCTATGAATATAGTGGAGATATTTGCCCATAAACCTGAGAAAAGGATGCAGGTAATAGCGCAAGATCGTGAAATCAAGCAATCTCGTACAGAACGTCCAACATCAGCCAGATCGTATTCGTTCGCGACTCAACGGACCTTAGCCAGGAAAAAACTGAAGGAGTATGACTCTGCATAGCATTATATAATATGCATTGTATTTCATACAAGATTCGATGAACAGTTTGCATGTAGAATACTACTTAAAGAAAATAAATTATTTTGCTATTTGCTGTTATCAGTTGCTTCGGTGTGTTGATATTTCTAATGCATAATTTGCGATTGTCTTTACATAATAATTCGATTCTGCATTTGACATTTTTAAAAATGTGGTTTATTTATTATTTTTTTCTTGTTTATTAGGATCGAAGAACATCATCCATCTTCTTTCGCACGTTCATGTTTATCTAGATCAAGATGTCAAACTTGGACTTCAGATGATAAAGAAAAGATTCTCTCTCCAAATATTTTATGTAAGTTAGTCTATAAGATCTATTTATCACAAACACGATTGTCATGGATGCTAGGATTAACGAAAGCATGTATGTCGCTGCTATTACTATACGTATGTGCTCTTTGGTTACATATATGTTTTTAATATAGAAATTATTTTTCATTTCAGATCATGATATTAAAAGGAGCACTAGCGCGGGTACTGTAAGAAAACCATGGCGGTAAAATTGTAATAGTGCCTTTGATCGTTTTCGTTTTATTGTATCATACACGCGTAAAAATTATATTGTGTACACTAGCTCACGTTGTGCCTGAATTTTTAATAAATTTTGTTATACATATAAGATATCGTTTCTCGTAAGACGTCTATCGTATGATATTCGAATCTCGCCTCAAGATCAAGATGAATCCAACCGCAACTGTATCATGCCTTGATGAAGTTGAAATTCCGTTTCCGTTCACTAAAGGTCACGCAGAGGTTATCATGTTATATATATGTTTAATTTTTCTTGGCTTTGCCTATCGCGCGACGGTCATCGAAATGTACAGTGGCATTTAAAAAAAAATATCAATGATATTGTGAAATTTCGAAAAATGCGATCTTACTAATCTTAACTAATCGTAGTTCTCCACTGCTACTTATATCTTTCAGATATTTCATTAAGTGCAATTAGGTGGATCGTGGATCACGCTTCACGCTATATGCTTACATATACATGTATATAATGTATATGTATGCATACATGCACGGTCGGTGATACACGTCACTTGTTATTTATCAATAGACTGCAAATTTTATGCATTTATGACAAAAATGAACAGTCGCAATTTTAAAGAATCTAAGAATATCGACACATTACTTAATTTGGCTCCAGAATCTTGTAATTGATGAAGAAAAGTTTTATTTTGCACAAAGATCCGCAGTCTATTTATCAACATTGCTTCGTTTTCATGTACATATACCTACCTATCTGGAGATATGTTGTAGCTTGTAGCGCTGCGTACTTACTTACATAAACATGTAGATAAGTATGTATATGTTGTGTATTTAGGCGTAGGGGGCAGTGATGCCAGAATCGTGGTACCGTGGTACTAAACGATACCCCCACTATGACGAACTATTGCCTCTACTTTCCTTTTCCAACGCGCGAGCGCTCGCGCGTTGGAAAAGGAAAGTAGAGGCAATAGTTCGTCATAGTGGGGGGTATCGTTTAGTACCACGGTACCACGACTCTGGCATCACTGGTAGGGGGGTTGCATATTGGCGCTGTGTGAGCGGAGCAGAACGCGACGTACAGGTGTAGGCCAGTGTAGGGTGAATAGTCCGATGACATTCCGACGTTCATGTGAATATTTTTCGAGTGAAACGTTCAATCCTACCTACTTATTTTTAGATCAATTGTACTTGTAACAGTGGCGATCGAGTATTAACGGGTGAACAATGTGCGACAATATGAACAACAATCCATTCGTTGGATTGTTTTCGAGCATCAACGATGCCGTGTCATTCTCGTCGCAGAATCAGTCAATTATCAGCGAAAATAACGGAGTCGTTTACGTTAGGAAACTTGAAAACATAAATGTACAGGATCGAACTAAACCCACGAATGTTCAAGGTCTGAACGGTTCGAAAATCGACGAGGAGGTTAAGTATCTCCTCGCGGACGTGTTTGCAATAACGTTACACGACACAGGAGTCAATCAAAGATTGGTGTTTATCGACGTTGATTCCATCGAGCAAGCGGTTTTCGAACGATTGATGCTCTCCAATCCTGAATCACAATTACTGACCGTCCACGATCCTCAGCAAAATACCAGCACACCCGTTGTTCCTCATATACTAGAAAACCAAGCGATATGTTATTTATTTGAATGTTATTGCCGTTTGCAACGGTATCGGAATGAGAAAGAACTCGATGATATTGTTGAGAAAATGCAACAAGTTATTTTACAAAATGCTGGAGTAGCATTGCAAGAACCGGATTTGTTTCAAGGACAAGAGGTACCAGTTATCATACACTATACACGACCAGCCAGAGCGTAACCGCATAATCTAACTCTATTACATTTTTTAGATTCACAGTCAGTTTCGTACATTGTATAAACTGGAAGGAAAATCAACGTGGTCTTTTCAAATTCTAACATCATTCGTAAACGGGATTGTAAACAAGTTGCAAACGGAGAACAAGGAACAGGCGACAGATATAATCACTGCATCTTTTAGTCCTATTCTCGATATAATCCACAAGGAAGTAGCACAGACTGTTCTTGGGTCTTTCAATCAGTCCTGGTTTACAATATTAAATGAATTTTCTTCGATAGAACCCTTAGCTAAATTACTAATTCGTCATAGTACTCCACAGAGTACTCAAGGTAGAGCTTACGCGGATACATTATTCGGTGCACTTTTTAGTTTAAGCTGTTTACCAAAATCGAAAGACGAACCATTCTATTTGTTTGAAAAGTCGTTTCAACAGGCAAGTACCAAGCAAAACTAACTGTAAATTTGAAGATTGAATCGAAATCAAACAATTAACCCCTTGTACTTTGCATTGTAGACAAGCAGCGCCATCGAAAACACCATTTGGACTGCTTTGGATGTGTTAAGCGAATCTTTGTGCAAAGTGTTTCATTCGTTATTGCTACTTTCACATGAAATTCGCCACTTGACCCTCGAATGGATAGGCAATTGTCTACGTTTAAATGCGAGCAGAGGCAAACTCTGGAACATGCAAAATGATGTAGATCTAAGCTCCACATTGACTGTCTCTGATGGGTTTATGTTAAATTTAGGATGCCTATTGCTGCGTCTTTGTCAGCCATTCTGCATACAAGAAAATCAAACAAAAGTGCCTAAGATAGACCCAACGTATTGTGCAGCGGAGGTCAGTTGATATTCACAGAATTAACAATTATGTTTCAAGTTTTAAATAGCATCTTATAAATTTCGATAATTTTTGTTTAGAGTAACGAAAACGAATCTTCAAACGATACTATACATTTAAAAGGATTATCCTCAGAAACTTGCTTAATACCAATGTCTGAAGATGGAGTCAGACCGGTCGCGAAAAAATTTAGTTTCACAACCGAATGTTTTTTTTTAACTCACAGAGCTTTAGATCTTGGATACAGAGTGGTATTGGATAAGCTCATAAGGTTTGTCATTCTTTTGAAATCTATTTTATTACTTACTTATTAATTATTAATTACTTTTATCACTGTTCACGTTTCGCGACATTGCAGAACATATCAGGATCTGCTGCAAATCCAAAGAATCCATGGAGATGCACAGAACGATGGCAGTTCTGAGGTACTTGAAATAACAACGCAGCGCATGGAGGAAGAGATGACCAAGTATGGGCTTTTGTACATCTTATTTTAAGTTGAAAACATTGGAATTCTGAATAAGAATTTATGTTTTAGGTATTTATCGCTAAAAGCAAGTCTATTAGCTCCAGAGATGTTGAAACATTTAGCAAAATTTCATGCAACGACAGCGTTTTGGTTGGTACAAGTGTATTTAAGCAACGGGGAAGCTGGAGAAGGGGAAACATGCGATTATACTCCAAAAGAATATAAGGAGGTAACATTTCCATTACCAGAAGCCGTTCCAGATACTTTGAGGTGTGTTCGAATAAGTTACCTTACCGAGAATACTAAGCCAGACCCAGAACCTGGACTCGACTCGTTTACTCTGCTGTTAAGATAATAATACATTACCGTGTGTTTAGATGCATTCCTGAATTCGTCGTAGAGAATACCATTAGATTTTTATGTTTTCTGTGCCGTTTGAATCCAAACATTTTCGAGCAACAAGGCCAGTTCTTTTTAGCACCTGTGCTAACAGAGGCAAGCTAGAAAATACATGTATGATAAAATTAAATTGATGCAGTTCGGTACAATGATTAGACCCGTGTTACTACTTTAGATCATAGTACTAATGGAGTCTCAGCAACGATTATATAATCCTCATTTACGTGCACGACTAGCGGAGGGTTTAGAGGCTCTTTTACCAACGAACGACGAAACCATCAACCCCTCGATGCGGAACTTTGGAACATTCTTTAGAGAACAATTATTTATTACACATCCTTATAGACAACATGTAGGTATTCATTTCTGATCGTTGACAATTTCTTCTGACTATAAAGTTGTTTGCTTCGCAATTTAGATCGTCCCCAATTTACTAAAAGTATTCGTAAGTATCGAAATGACAGGACAGAGCGTGCAATTTGAGCAAAAGTTTAAATATCGACGACCAATGTACGTTGTTATGGAATATTTATGGATACTTAAAGAACATCGTAATAGCTTTACGTAAGTAGACAATCGATATAAAACGGTGTCTACACATCGTTTTTACGAACGTGCATACTTTCATTCATTAACATTCGCATTGAATTTATGCTTTACAGTATTTTAGCCAAAGAAGCAGAAGCCAATATGGAAGCAGCTCAACCGCCGTTGTTTCTGCGTTTTATAAATCTTTTAATGAACGACGCGGTATTTCTATTAGACGAAGCGCTTTCGAATATGGCCCAATTGAAACAATTGATCCAGGCAAGGTATACGATTTGATGTATGTTGTGCTCATACGTAATTTCTTAATTTCCTCGGTTTCTATAACGCGACATTAATCCGAATTTAAAGGGAGAGCGGAGAATGGAACAGGCTACCGCAACACGAACGCGACCAGCAAGCTCATAATTTGCACGGTCTTGGGATGACCGCTAAATTTGACAATATATTGGGCAAAAAGACGATAGAAACGTTAAATATGTTAACAACAGAGATCAAATCTATTTTTTGCCATCCGACAATGGTCGATCGTATTGCGTCGATGCTTAATTACCTACTGCTCCAACTGGTTGGACCGAATAAAAAGAATCTAAAGGTAGCAAGGAAGTATGATCGGGCATTGTGAACATGTATTGTGAAAATGAAAAATCGATCTAACAAATCGTTTTCTTCCTAGGTGAATGATCAAAAGGAATACGCGTTTGATCCAGCAAATTTGGTACTCAATATATGCAAGATCTATGTAAATCTTAGTCCAGTTGAATCATTCCCGCTGGCTGTTTCCCAGGACGGTCGATCGTACAGTCCCGAACTTTTTCAAATGGCCGGCAATGTTCTGGGTAAATGAATATCGCTAATCAATGTATTAACCCTTTGCACACGCAGCTATTTTAACTATTTTAATGAATATGAAATTGATATAATGCCTCATACGATACTTAAATGTTTAGTAATTGATTAGATACGAGCACATTTAATAATGTAAACAATATTTTCAATATTGGTAAATCAATTTTTAGTGGTGACTCTGTGTCGAGTGCTAAGGGCTAATAGCTAATTTTAGCAACAATTTCATGCATTGCGACTGAATTGAATTATTGTCAATATTTCAGTTCGGATCGGAGGTGGGGCTATATTAGGGTTTTTCAATCAGTTCGCTGAAGACGTAGAAGCAGCCGCGAGTCAAAAGAGAGAGGAAGACGAAATACTGGTTGATGCTCCCGAAGAGTTTCTTGATCCTATCATGTCTACTTTGATGACGAACCCTGTCATTCTTCCATCCTCCAAGATAACTATCGATCGCCAGACTATTGCGAGGTCAGTGTCTTATTTTTGTTGTTAGCTTAGAAATGAATCGTTCAAACTATTACGTTTCCCGAATTTTAAACAATACGATATTGGTCTTATTCAGGCATCTGCTGAGCGATCAAACGGATCCGTTTAATCGATCTCCTCTCACAATGGATATGGTTAAATCGAATGTCACGCTTCAACATAGAGTGCAAGATTGGATAAAAAAGAAGAAACAAGAAAGAGTGAAAAGTTGTCAGTGATTACATACTGGACAAGCATAAGGGAAAATCGAAAATTTCACAATTTTATGGAGAAAGGATATATAATTCATATTTACACAATCGATCTATGAATTTTCTCAAACGATGACAGAGAAATGAGAACGCAATCTAATGCGGGCCAAGTGTGTTATATCTGTTTCGTTAAATTGATTTGTTTCGTAGCACACTCAGGCAAGTGATTTTGTATAACAGTGCTTCTAATTGATAAGTGTATAGAAATGTCAACATCGTCTTACAATTAGAATAATTCAATAGTATTTTAACGTATTTAACGTTGCGCGTTCACGCGAGAAATCGTCTCCTGTAACATTTAATGTAAGGAGACACAGAGGTATAACGACATTGTTACTACATATACGATACGTGTAAAGAAGATGCTATTTATAGTGTTTCTTTCTCGTTCGATCCATGTGGATGTAATTGGAAGTTCCAACTGGAAGTAAATTGCAATAAAGAAATCATGGACTTTATCGACATATGGAACAATTTTTTCCTATTGAAAATATATGGTACATATTCAAGCATCTAAAGCATTCAGAAGTTGATCGAAATTGGTAACAAACCACTCGGACCCTGAACGCACGCTTTCTCTGACCACAACTCCACCATATCCTATACAAAATTAAGAAATAATAGGATTAAGAATCGATTAAATAAAAATTATATGGTATACGATCTCGACTAAAATTTACAGCTGTAACAGAACCTACCTATAAATAAATCTGCAACTGAAATAGTTTCTAAATCGGTTGCTCCGTCGCCGATGTGAACTACAGATTTGAATCCCCTCTTGTTTTTGAGATACTGAATTACTTTTGCCTTGCCACCATTTTCTACAGTCGGTTGATTCTCATCGAATCCAGCGTATTCCCCTGCAAAAGGTGTGATTCAACACTAAAATATCATACTACAGCTAACTATGGACAAACATAAACGAATAATAACCAGTGAAATAGAATTTTAGTCTATTCGCAAACACGTTTTCTAACGGAATATCAAGTGCTACCGCAACTGGCGCGATTAAACAACGAAAGCCACCAGAAATTAGAAACACTTGTTTTTTATGCGCTCGAAGGGCTGTTACCAGAGCTCTGAAATTGTCAGGAATTTTAGAGGAATCGACTGACTGTAAACAGTATTACATTTACATTTTATCGATTGAAATCGTTTCCTACTCGATGCCAGGCGAGAGTTTCGGTGGGTGCGATGATAGAAACTGCTTGACTTGAGTCAAACTAGGATTTATGATATTCAATCGGTCCGTCAATGATTGTCGAAACGTAGCATGTCCCTGCATCGCTCGTCTCGTCCTAAAATTGTTCAAATTCAATTTCTGACAAAACCGAACGATCCGATCCGACCCGATCTAATCCGATCCGATCCGATCCGATACACGAGAAGTAGATCTGGAAACGAAGAAATCCGGAAAGAAAATACGTTTTTATAAACGTAGACAATAAATCTTACATGGCAGCGACCTCCTCTCCTTTTCCGCAAAATTTTGCGAGTTCATCGATTCCTTCCTCTTGGATCAGAGTGGAATCAACGTCAAAGGTAATTGCGTCCGCCTGCTTCCATATTGCTTTCAAGTTCTCCAAGTTTGCCATCTACTGGATTCACAGCAACAGGTTGCACGGAAATATCGATCTATTGAACCACGTCGAATAAAGCCCGAACAGGCTCGTACAATACTCGTGGTAATTCTATGGAACGACAACGTTAAACTGAAACTTTTTGTCTTGCCATCTGTAGTTACAGTTACCGATACCATGCACACCAATACGCGATACCATACATACTATACATGTATGTTTCGTGTACATATATATATGTATCACGAAAACAGGAAATTGTCTATAATCTCTTCCGGCTGTTTCGAGATGCGTTACATCACCCAACCTCATGTTCGGAGACTGTCTATGGATTTGTGCATACCTACATACGGTAACGTCTCAATATGTGTGAAAAAAATGTGTACGACATTCGTGAAAAATTGATCCCCACTACCAGCACTACCTACGATGACTCGATCTTCGATCTCGATCTCGATCTCGATCGCCGAGAAGCGTAATATGATTCGGTCTGAGATCAAGGAATATTGTTTGCATACGATATACAGTGACTCTCATAATTATTCGTACGCCCTTTGAATCAGAATAGCTTTTTTATAATCCTACCAAACGACCTGATTTTTTATAATCAATTAGAAGCATTGGTTTACGAAATGATATGCAAAAAAGATTTTCCAAAAATTACAATTTACAAGGTTACATGCTAAAGTAAAAGATATTTTTTAAAACTTTTTTATTTGGGCCCTTAATGAAAATTTAAAATATATGTTTTGTAGATCTATCTACAAGCGCGGTTGAAAATGGTGAAAATCGTAGTTTTTCACGACTTTTGATCAGTTCCTACTTAAAATCCACGTGATCGTACATTTTTCGATGCGCGTCGTTTTTTCCTGCGTCAACCGATTTCGATGAAATTTCCTAATAAAAGAGTTTTAAAAAATGCTTCTTTAATTTTTGCACATATAACCTGATCAATTATAATTTCTTGAAAATATTTTTTGCACATCATTTAGTAAACCAATGCTTCTATAATTGCTGACAAACAATCAGATCGTTTGGTACAATTATAAAAAAGTTATTCTGTTTTAAAGGGCGTACGAATACTTATGGGACTGACTGTATACATACATACATATAAGTGTGATACACTTACACAAATTGAGACATTACTGTAGATACGTATATATGTATACGCAATGTCCCGCTCTTATTTGCAATGTTTGCAATATACATAAATATATGCGTACGTACATGTGTACATTTCGAGGTTAAGTTAAAAGAATTCAAATGAAGCTGTAATTGAAGCGAATGACCGATACTAATACAATTTTGCATCAACGCGGAACCTTTCCTACTATTTGATTATTTGCAAGTTTACAGAGAACGAAGAGATTAGATATTTCGAACGTTGTTGCGTTACTCGATCGTCCGCACGAGTTATCGAAACGGAAAAGACGAGACTAAATATGACATGTGGAATGAAATGAAATTAAATTAAATGAAACGAAACGAAGTGAAATAGCAGAATAATGGAATCAAGTGGAATAGGAGACACAAGAGATAAAAGATAGAGTTATTAGAGTGGGAATTGGAATAGAGATGGAAACACGAATTTAATTTTATGAGAGATATACTAATCACGGCCTTGCACCAAATGAAATGAAATGAAACGGAACGAAGTGAAATAGAATAATATGGAATCAAGTGGAATAGGAGACACAAGAGGTAAAAGATATATAGGGATATTAGAGTGGGAATTGGAATAGAGACGGAAACATGAATTTCATTTTATGAGAGATATACTAATCACGATCTTGTACCGCGTATCAATAAATGTATCGATCGTACAATATTTGCAGCAAAGTAATTTTAGGGCAGTTAAAGGTGAAGTGTTCTTTCCAACATATTTCATTTCGTACTACCGTTACACGCAGAATTGATAACGCATAACCAATATCGCGAATCTTTATGAATATATTTTTCGCCCAGCATACTTAGTTTAAAGTTTACGTTTGTCAGACATATTACTGCCAGAGTCAGCAACGAGTCTCGATTTCCCTGATAAAAAGTGATACGTTGACTTTTAGTACACACTCATAATCTCGGAAGTTTAAAGATTATTATGTACGTACATATGTATACATTATACATAGTCAACTCGTCATTCCCGCTGGAGCAATGCTTTTTGATGGCGAGTTAATTCGTCTAATAAGACTTTGATTTCTGATTTTTCAACGATGGAAAAAAGATGGAAGGTTGATTTTTACAGGATGGCGCAAAATGTCTGTGGTTGTCAGGAAGAACTTTCGGAAAGTCCTCTGAGGTATGTGGTGATTTAATGCGTGTAGCTCTCACATGAATTTCGATAGTTATAAGAATACAGAACAGAATGGATGCTCTAAAATTTGCTGAAATTGTTTCAATGTACTTAAAAATAAATATCCCAAAAAGAGAAAATGCTGGACTAAACCATGGATAATGCTTGCAAACAATACTACTCCTGAAGTCTAATTTCTATATATTTAACAGTATAATAACTAGACTGCGGATCTTTATGCGTTTATAGCAAAACTGTTTAGTAGTAGATGAAATTCATTGTTTCAATTGTTGAAAAATTTTAAAAATCGAAGATGTCAATATACGACTTCTTCTCTATTAAAATCATTAATGCATACCATTTTTATTTTGCATAAAAACCCGCAATCTACTAATAACAATAATAATTTGGTTAATTGATTTTTTCAGACCATACATTTCCGACCATTGTTCGATTTGGCGTTCGCGTAGCTGATAACAGAGTGTATATCTCTGCTGATAGTTGCTCGCCGTGGGAAAAATTGATATTTGCGAGTTTCAACTTACTGTTCGGTCTCCGAGAGTTTTTCGTGCAGCTCTCCGCAGTGTGCACTAACGAATTTGACTGTCGAGAGTAACTCGCGATAGTTTTACTATCAGATGGACGCGTACAGTTAGGGATTGCCTAAGAGAGGAAGTGCTGCGCTCTAGTTACCGATCGCAATGTTTGCTTGAACACGAGCTTCGGACTTCGGATCGATGAACGGTACACGAGACACGAGAAGACAACACGTGGGAAGAAGGGTGGTTGATCGGATGGAAATGGAAGCTACTTGGCGGCGACGTAATCGCCACCGATGCGGGTGGCGTTGCCGCGAGATTCGCGAGGAGGCGTCGCGCCGAGACGCCGAGACGCGCGGCAACTCGGAACTTGCGCGGGCGATCGGACAGTTCGGAGGGCAGTCGGTTCGAAGTTAGCTCGAGTCATTCGTTAGGATTTTGACAGGATATATCGTTTAGCCGCTCGACGAAGATAAACCAGTTTGGACCCGGGTCTGTCGCGACGCAGGATGAACACCGGCGAAACAAGGATCAGAGCCACCCCTAGAGTTTAGACTCTAGAGAACGGTCGTCGACGAACAGTCCTCCCAGGATGCGAGCGTGTTTCGTGTTCGGTGGGATCTCGGTGATGATCTGTTGGTTCGGATACGGCTGCGGGTACAGGCTCGAGAAGTGGAGAACGGACGTGTCCTGCGAACCGTTCCCTGGGATTGTTCTGGAGCAGAAGAAGACGCGACTGTTCGAGAACGGCAGCTTGCTCTACGATCGCGACCAATTACTGTATCCGGTGGGTTCTTATCGGGTGCTCGGGAACGTGACTATCGGGTGCGTGTGCGATCTGCGGGCCTGCCTGAAGAAATGTTGCGGTCGCGACGAGATGCTCAGTGCCGGTGATCGGCCGAATTGTACCAGATTGCCGGTCAGCTCGCAACGGCCTGATCTTATCCTCCAACGGACCCACCTGGTCCCCGAGCTTTGGGGAATCGGGGAAGGCGGTGTCGACGCTGGAAACCTGTTCAGAATAGTCGAAGATAGCATGGACAACTCTGAGAAAATCAGCAAGTACATGCTCGAGCCGGAGCACTTCGAGGAAGACGCGTTCGTCCTCGATCGGAACGGCACGCTGCGAACCAACTCGGACAGTTTTCCGGCCTGGAGCTACTGCCTCGACTGGAAAGAGTCCATCCAAATGATCGCCGTGGTCATCTGCTTGATCAACTCCCCTCCGGAAAAATTGTACAATATCGGCATTATGATCTCCATCCCGTTCTTTCTCGCGACCTTTTTGGTTTACGCGATCATTCCGGAGTTGAGGAGTCTCTACGGCAAGACCCTTATGTGCTACGTCGCCTGTCTCGTCCTCGCTTACACTATGCTCGTGGTGGTCAATCTGTTATCGAGTTTTCCGTTGGTCCTCTGCTACGCCGTAGGTAAGCTTACAATTCTTTCCCTTCTCTCTCTCTCCTGTTTTATTTTTCTCTCCTCTGTCAGTGGATCCGGCACGAAGACGAAACGACCCGACGCAACGAATAAGGAGACCGAAATGCCTGTTCGATAGCTTATCGGAAAACGAAATTATATTTATGAACGTTCGCGATTGAAACGTTTCGAAACGGTGTCGTAATATTAGTTTATAGAAATATTGTTCACCGCTGTTTAGAAGGGCCGTTTTGGACCTCCTTATCCGGTTATTCCTTTTCGAACTGCACGCTCGGCACCAGACGCGATACAAATTAGAGGTCAGAGATACCGGTATCCTGTGGTATGAGGCTGCGAACGTTCGCCGTTTCCACGCGAGGGCAACCGGACTTGCGTCTTTCATTAAAACGAATCTCACGAAAATGAACTCGGGTACCCGGCCAAAATTACAATGATTCCTTCCGATTGTGTTAGGTCCGATAAGAAAGTCGTCGCTGTGATGTCCAAGTAGCGGGGGTAAACTATAAGTAAACGAAAAGGTGAGAGGATAGGTGAGAGAACGTGAGAAGATAAACGAGGAACGAAAAGGGACGAAACGAAAGTGTAAGAGAGCAAACAGAAAATACTTTGCAGTTCGTCCATTGTGGAATGGGGCGCGTGTCGTAACTAGGTCGCATAAGGGCGACGAAAGGACACACCCGTCATTACGGGGAAGATTAGTTGGTAACTTGGTTGGTCGTTTCCGCGTAGCGCGATAATGCGTGCGGTCTGGTCGACAAATTCTCCAGACCGGCGATAAACAGTCAGTTCGTGAGTACGCACCTATCAAGATGTTGACTCGCGTCCATCCTGGTAGAAGAACGGTGTTCGCGACGCGGTCGGTATCGGTGGTATTGATTCTATTGGTTCACGCTATAAGCCTCGAGTGTTCATCGGTGAGCAATTTCATGGGGAACCAGAGTCATGGGAGTTCCGGGACTCACAGGACCAACTCGACCGAGGTTCCTCTCTGTTGCCCGCTCGAACATCTTATAGTGAACGATAGTTGTGAACCTGTTGGGATGAACGAGACCGGCATCTCTGTTAAGTTTCCAGATCTTTATAGTTCCGTGGGCGCGTTCGAGTTGCTCAACAACTCGACGAATGTCGACACGTTCCGTTTCGCGGCCAAAACTCCTTGCCCAAATGGCGCTCCACGATACCTGTTAGACTACCCCGAGTTCAAGCTTCTCGACAACGGCACGGTCTACATGATTTTCGACAAGGAATTCCGGAACCGATCCGAGTACTGCCTCGGTCGTCGCAAACTTGCCAACGACCGCTACGATGTTATAGCCTGCTTCCAGGAGGAAGTCCTAGATAGAAAGGACATGTTGGAAGGGTCCCTTCCCGTTGGAATGATCGTGTCCATTCCGTTTCTTTTCCTCACGTTTCTCGTCTACACCGTGATACCCGAGCTGAACAACATGCACGGACGCACGCTTCGCGGATACGTCGCCTCCCTGTTGGTCTCCTACTTAGGCTTCGGGATCCTGAACATGACGACGCAAGATCAGATCCCAGACACTCTCTGCATCATTTTCGGTACACTCTATTGCGATGTTCAACTCGTATTGGACGCGTTCACCGCCGATGCTGGTTCGCCGGCTGTAAAACGTAGATCGAATCAACGCGATCCCTTCGACGAAACAAAACATTTAGAAATGATCTATCGGTACAAAAGTTTCTTTCCAAATTCGGGTAAACAATTCCCTTGTCCAAATATGGCTGACAGGAATACGAACATGAATCATGCGCTCGAGAGCGCATCAGTCTTTCCTCTCATTATTATGTTTACCCTTTTACTATTTATTATGTTATATTTGTACCATCGTACGCTACAATTCTGACGCGATTCTGTTTCTTTCAGCTTTCATCATCAACTTCTCGTTCCTGGCCAGCTTTTTCTGGTTGAACGTGATGTGCTTCGACATTTGGTGGACGTTCGGGTAAGTCGAACGTTCTGCGCGTCCGCTGACGAAATTTTTCTCCTGATTTATCGGGGTAGTTTTGCATCGCAACGTCACTAGCCTAATCGAGAGTAAAGTATATATAGATACACATACGTACAAACGCTACCCTTTACTCTTTCGATCGAACAAGAGAAACTCGATAGTTGATAAACACCGAAGAAAATTGATTGCTATAGAACGCAAATTAATATCCGGTTCGTGACGGCACGTGTACACACTGCAAACATTCTTAAATTAATTTCGATCGGTCCATGGAGCTCTCGCCGAGTGTTTTATCGCCGAAACGGGACGCTGACGGCAGTAGCTCTCGACTCGGCTCGAATCGCGTCTTTAATTCGTTCCGATTAATTGATAGAGGCAAAGATCAATAGAATTTATAGGCAAACGTATGGCCGCCGGCCGCGTTTACTCTAGATTATCCACTCGTACACATTAACGTTTCTGGCGTATGAGTATCTTTGTCTGTTCGCAGATTACCGCGTTATCGGCAGCGTTAAAGGAAAAACGCTTTCTTAGATAGCATAGCCGCTGTCCCTTCCGTGAAAAACTGTATCGAGAATCTAACCAAAAATGTTTCCCCGTCGATTCGCGGGTTTCGATTGAGCGTGCTCGTCTATTTCTACGTTCACAGGTTTGGGAATGAAAACGGCCTCGCGTTCTCAATTAACCGCGACTCCGTCTTACCATCGAGTGGTGTTCTCATAAAACTTTTCGATCTACTTATGTATCTATAGAACGCCAGGTGTACAGCAAACAAATCGTGACGTATAGTCCAAACAAATCTCGAATGCCGAGAAACGGTCTTTTCTTCGATGCTGACGCCAACGCGCGGATGCTGCGCCGCGCCGCGACGCCCCGCCTCGCGCGTCGTCGTTACCGTGCCGATTGAAGATGGTACCGTCGAAATTCCTCTCGAAAAAGAAGCATCGCATTTCTCATCGCGTAATTACTCGACACAGCCGAACGTTCTTTTCCGAGTCCGAATGAGAAATCAAGCGTTGCGCGGGAGTAGTTGGACGATATTTTTAAGCGCGAAGAACGTGATCGGGACCCGAAAACAGCCTGCGTGTTTGCGGTTTTCGTTATATGTATACGTAGTATCGTGCTCGCAAACATAATGGTTAACACGATATATTATCTCTCCGCTCATAACTAGGGTGTCCGCCAAGCCCTTTTTTTTCATTTTCGAATGCATTTTCTGGATCGGTGACACACGACAAACGATGTGGACGACACGAAGCAAGGACATGGGCGTGATCGCGTTGACACTCGCACGCACGCCTCTGGTCCACCCTTCTTCTCGTAATGTACATACACCTACACGTATAACCATATTTTATAGGTGTACGTGTGTATACATACAGGGTGTTCATTTGAAAAGCTTCCAGCCGAATATCTTGAAAAGTATGAGAGATATTAAGAAAGTGTAAAACACGTGTCAAAGGATTTCGAGGGGGAAAGAGGCAGTATCAGTATTTTATTTGGGTGGCATTTTCAAGGTCACTTGAAGGTCAACTTTGTTTTTTCAAATGGAAATCTATACAGCATGGTCCATTTATCTTGAGACAGTCAATTATTACGGAAACCAGCAGGAATATGAAAAAATATTTTATATAAAATATTCTTCATATGAAGGGGCACATTTAATGGCGCTATGCATATTTTTCCATAATGGCCCTTTAAGGGTCAGATGAAGGGCAACTTCATTTTTTCAAATGGAAATCCATATTTTTATTTTAAATCCTTGGACACATGTTGCATACTTTTTTAATATCTTTCATACTTTTCGAGATATTCGGCTGGAAAGTTTTGAAAATGAACACCCTGTATGTATCATATATGTATGTACCATGTAATATGTCCAGTATAGGGGTCGGCTATACAGCCCGTGGGGCCACGAATATTTACCCGTCGCGTGACAATCATGCTTTCATTTATCTATACTATTTTCGGTTATTCGTCGGCTCGATTGGATCGCGCCGGTCGGGACCAACGGCGACGGAAAGCAAATACATAGTGTACTTTATCGGCTTGCGAACGTTCAATCTGCTTTTTACTAGTGCTTACTTATACTCGGAGAAATCACGATGCGTCATGTAAGACCACAACCGTTTTTGCGTATATCCGTTTACGTTTACGTTTGTGTTCGCGTTCCATTGAATCGAGCCCAACCGAATCGGTTCGAGACAAATCGATCGTTACTACAAAATTTTGGAACGCGATTATTTTCAGAGGTTTCCGGTCGCTTCAAGGCAGCGTGAAGCAGAGAGAACAAAAGAAATTTATTATATACTCGATCTACGCCTGGGGGTGTGCGTCCATCCTCACAATCGTTTGTGCCATGATGGAATTTGTTCCTGGCGTTCCCGATAATTTCATACGACCCGAATTCGGACGTACAACCTGTTGGTTCGAGTGTAAGTTATCGCTACCGGTCTATATGGTAAAATAGTATTTTAGATAGTAAATAATCCTATTTATTTTAAAGTGTGCGTACAACTGTAAAAATACAATTTTTTTTTTTTATTAAGCTTACTCAGGCCCCGAAATGGGGTCTATACAGCTGAATACAATATTTTATTTCATGCAGTAATTTTTGAAAATAGTATTTTATTTGAAGAATATTGCAAAATATTTGATTGTAGGAAATATTTAATTTTAAATATTATCGCTGAAAATAATGATTCGAATTCGATGCATTCACGAGTGAAAATATAGTTTCCTAACGATAAGATACAGCTGCGTATGCTTATGCGGTTTCTCAGAGTATTGTAACGACGCACAGTATTTAACCACGACGGACAAGAAAAATTTTATGACATACGCAAAAATTTAGAGATCGACTTTTTTCCGCTTATTCAGGCCAAATAGACCACTGTGCGACGCAAAAAGTAAGATATTTTATTTTCAAAATTGTATATCTTATTTAAAATACTGCTATCTTTTAATGAATGACATACGATGTCGATAATCGGTACTAATATTCGAAATACTAGAAGGCAAACGAATTATTTTCAAGATTATTTCGAGGCCTAATCGAAACGAACGCAAGTATATTAATTAATACGCGTTCTGAAGACGAAGGTTTACTTGGGGTGGGCGAGATTTTCGAAAATGCTCGGGATTCCCGTAAAATATCCGGGATTCCCGAGAATTTTCGGGATTCCCGACAACGTGCGGGATCCCGCGAAGATTAGGGATTCCCGAGAATATCCGGGATTCTCGAGAATTTTCGGGATTCCCGACAATGTGCGGAACAGGATCCCGAAAAAATTTCCCGTCCCGACCGGGATCTCGCACACCCCTAACATTTACTTATTGTTAGCGTTATGGTGATCGCACGTATTGATTTTCTAATCAAATTCCCTCGAACGATTATCGTTCGAATTTAATCGCCTCGGACCGAGTAATCTTACGTTGTAACGATCTTTTCTAGCGGACGCAGCGAAAGCTGTATACTTTTACGGCCCCATGGGTATCACGGTGCTGTGCAACATATGCCTGTTCATCTCTACGGCGATGAAGATCGCGCAGCATAAAAAGGCCACGGCGAATCATTTGAGAGGGGTCGATAGTAGGCGCCACGACGACAACAAACAATGGTTCGTCTCCTTTCGGAATCACTTTCCTGTTTTAATATCGCGGATCAAGGAGAAACGTACCACGGCCCGTTTATCGCTTCAACAGATACAAAGAGACACGAATCCGTGCATTGCACTTGTCGTTTGCCTCACCATGGAAATATTATTTTTAGATGTCCCCATAGATCGAGTAAAACGAACATTTTCCCAGGCTTCGATTTGTTTTCATAATGACGAGTTCCTCCGATACCGTAAACACATATTCATCCGGCTGCGATCGCGCAACAGCGCAGCGTTCAAAGTTTTTTTAATCTTTTCTGCTACACGATTTATTTTATTATTTTAATTCAATTAAAACATAGAATTCAAATGGAAAACGTTCAGTGTAGAAAAAGCTCGAAAAATGTTTGCACAACTATATGTACATACCTGTAGGTAAGATTGTGATGCACATTTCGCAGGTTCAATCTATATCTGAAACTATTCATCGTGATGGGCATCAACTGGGCGATGGAAATCATATCGTGGCTGTGCCACAATTCGCCGAACTACATTTGGTACCTCTCCGATCTGGCAAACGCCTTGCAAGGTGTAATTATCTTTCTAATCTTCGTTTGGAAAGAGAAAATCAGGCGACTGCTCCTGAAAAGGTTTCGCTGCCATGGCCACAACGTTCTTTCGAGTAATTCGTCACGCAGCGCGTATCACAGTTCGGCATCTCGTACCTGCACCACCAGCTCGATGGCTTCAACGCAGATGTTGCCATTGTCCGCAACTAAGATTACACCCACATCCACGTTGTTTCAGGATACGTACAAACCTTATTCATCGAACGCACCCTTGCGCACCGATAGAACAAAGTTGCCCAACGATAACAACGATTGCCCTTAACCCTTTGCACAAGAGTGGTGACTCGGAGACAGAGAGAGAGGCCGCTAATAATTCCTCTACGATTATTTAAAATATTTGTTGCATTATTCAATATATTACTAAACGTATTTAATATTTTAGTAAACTACTGAAAGTATTGTGTACGCGAGGTATTATATCAGTTTCATATCAACAAAATTTAGAAAATCGTATAAAATGGAAATATTTCAGGCCGGAACAAAAAATTCGCTTTTTGAATTAGAATAGCTCCGAGGGCAAAGGGTTAACACCACCAACATAGTACCCATTTCTCTGCACGACGACGCATCAAGCGATTCAATTTCGACGATGAATCGGAGAGTCACGTTGTAGCAATCGTTGTTTTCCAGAGCTCTTGCTGTTGCCATTCGGCGCTCGGTGTCCGAGACTCCGAGCACTAGAGGTCTTAACTTAGCAAGAGCTCCATTATCTAGATCAGGGGTCGGCAAACTTTTTTTAGAAAGGGCCAGATCGTAAAATTTTTAAGATCAGCCGGCCGGGTGGCAAACTCCAAGATATTATGGGTACCGGAAAGTAATGTCGTTTTTGCGTAAGTCAACATTTGACTGATACATAATAACGGCTAACTTCGTACACCTACGTTGTTCAGTACATGGCTGCAGGTTCAGGAAACTAGTTAGTACTGTTTTTTCATTCGGCATTGTATGCTATTTGCAAAAATAGATTTTAAGTGGAAAAAATGCCGAAATCTAGAAGAGTTAAAAACCGGACTTTACATTGTTTTATCAAAAACCATCTAAATATATTAAACCGATCAGGGATTGAAAAGTTACTTACTATTTAGGTGGCAGAAAGTCGTTGATAAGGATGGCGACTATTTCACTGACTTACTACTTTAATTTTACGAAAAAAATACGACATTACGTTCCGGTACCCCTAATATTTACATAGATAATTCTACTCATAGAGCAACAAAACAAAAGGTTCAACATTCCTTTATCATAGATTATACTTTTTATGTAAAGAACAATGTAGACCCCTGTTCTAGATTCTATTTAGGTGTATCGTCGCTTTCATACTTAAGAAATATTCTCCCGATTCGATCGCGTCCTTCATTTCGCTTTCATCTTTAATTCGATCATTTCGTTTGATCGAATGATAAGACACCAGAACGCCAAAAATATTCTATCTAGTCGTTGAACTGCACATGTTCGTACAAGATTATACATATTATCTCTTTCTTTTCACGATACAAAAGCTGGAATCGATGTCGGGTCGGTCTCGACGATTAAATGGTTCGTAGAGTAGAAATGAAATAGAAACTTTATTAGTTCTTGTTAAAGCTTTAGTGTCAATGTTTTACACATTTCCATACAGCGCCAACGTACAGCATGAAATGTACAGTCTTGTATAGCTGTAACCGTAATTATAGTTATAACGATGCATCGCACCATGGTGTTGATTAATTTCGTCTTGAATCGAAGAACGAGTCGTATTTGAACGAAATGTCTTCTGTAACGATAACGTTAAGGTTTCGCGATGCGTTTATTTCTTGATCACGATCTCTTTTCTATTCTGACGAGTTTATACGTCACTGTATATGCTAATTTTAAAGGAACGACCGAAGCGAGTCGCCAAACCAATGAAAATGCCGCAAGTGTTGCTTGCCTCGTCTGTCGTCCGTACGAAACAGACTGTGCCGTACGGACGGATTTTTTAACATTTCTTTTATATGTATGTGTCACACACGTGTATAAATTATGTACTTTTTATTCTTAATCAATATTAAAGTATAGTACAAATGTCAATTATTTGATACGAAAAACAATACTATTTTGCCTGCTAACTGTGGTCGATTGGTGTGGGTATGTTATTGGAAACTCGTGTCAACTATGATATTACAGTAGTGGACAAAAGTTTAAGGACGCTCTAAAAAAGACGATAACTATTTTAATATTGTACTATAGTACTTGAACTTTTTTGGAATTGTTGAAAAAATACTAAAAGTTGCATTTTCAACTTTTTTATATGGCCCTAGATTGAAAATTTAAAAAATACGTCTTGTCGAGCTGTATCAATTATATGCACTGTAAAAGTTTCATCGAAATCGGTTGACTCCGGAAAAAATGACGGGCATTGAAGGATGCAGTTAGAGGCTGAAAATCGTGAAAATCTGCAATTTTTACCATCTTTAAACGTTTGTAGCTCATTGCAACGTCAACCGATTTTGATGATATTTTCGGAATATGTTTAATTAACACAGATCGACAAAACATATTTTTTAAATTTTTAATACAGGCCCACATAAAACTGTAGTAAACTAATTGCTCTAGCTTCCCAAAAGAATTCAAATAGTATAGTACAATATTAAAATAGTTATCATCTTTTTTAAAGCGTCCTTAAACTTTTGTCTAGTACTGTATTTTCGATCACGGAACACGTGTACAAAGTCTGTTCGGTTACTCGGAACGTATAAGCAGTCACAAAAACGTGCCGACGAGTGACATATCCAGCCAACATTCTTGATTCATTCGCACAACATTCGTTCGATTATGCTTGTCGAAAACGTTCGCTTGTACGCCATCTGGTTCTTTAAAATATTATATATATACAGGTGAAAATATTTTCAATTTAAAATCGCGTAATAATTACACGAAATCTCTCGGAATTCCACCTCCTTTGTTGTTTGCCGGTCTCTTGCGCTTCTTACATCTACTTAAGCGAATACGTCTTCTCGATCGGCTCCGACACCTTCGCCATCCTCCAGACTCGAGAAATTTAGGAAGTGCGCCGGTCGGTGAATCTCGTGATAAAATTCTTTCGGATTCGCCAACTGGAGCTCGTACTTCATGTTTGGATCGTGTCTCACGCCTGCGATTGCATAGATATCGTATTGTATTATATAGAGAAGTCAACGCTTAAGAATTCGATGTACAGTTAAGTCGCGATGTAGCTCCCATCGCCTGTTCCGAGCAGGGACAGAGATCATGTAGGGAAACTATTTTTTTATGACTGGCAACTTCGTGGCCCCTTGCGGAGATGCCCCCCAGTGGAGGGGTAGGCGAAGGGACAGTGATCGTGGAGGTCCTCAGGGAGCTAGATCGTGACTTTACTGTAGCATCAACGTGACCAAAAAGAGTCCTTACCCATGAAATTATAGTTCCACGAGCCTTGACTCGGGACCATAAAGAAGCCTAGGAAACGATCGGACAGCAACATTTGTACCTTTTCGTAGTGACTCGGTAAATAACCCTTCGGATTATTTCCTTTGTCGGTATTTTGTTTTCCCCATTCGAAACCACTAAAAAGCAACGTGAATGACTCGTAAGTAAATTGAAAAGTTTTATTTTAATAGCGAGTTTACGAACCTGGGTGTCAACTTGTAAGCTGTGAGGGAACAAGACCCTGGCGTGAAACTGCAAGTAATCACAATAGTCTTTTCTCCGTCCCAGATTGGATTTTCTGCCATTACACGGGCGTGCGTGGATATGTCCTAATCGAAACGAATCAAATGACAATGATCTACACTCTAATAGCAACGAAGCAACGATTACAATAATACATGAGGGAACATGTAACACACCTGTGGTGATAACTGCGGCAATTCGTTCGGTTGAGTGTGGATCCAACCGAGAGGTTCCATTTCCTTCAAATATTGATGATTGGGAAGCGTATTGGGCAAGTGAACGGTTTGATGGGTTCCCCATTGTGGAGCCATCACTATGCATCTGATTTCTTTCACTTGGGGATTGTCGGGTGGACTAATGCCATACAAATATCCCGCGATCTACAAATCATATGAGCGACATGCTATTAAAAAAACTGTAACGATACAGAGTACAATAAAGTATACGTATACATATGAGTAGACTGCGGATTTTATGCAAAATGAGTAGGTGTAACTGAAAATAGCAAGGATTAGTTCCAGCCTATTAAACATATTACAAAAGAAAATGACTTTCTATTTCACTCCGGTTTGTTGCAATTCAGGTAGAAAATTTTCATTTTGCAAAAGGGACAAAAGTGGTATACCCTAACTTTTAGTTTGTAGAGGTTACTTGATCTGTACGCTTTGGTTTTGTTTATACTTAATGTTGTAATAAATCTCTTTTGAGATTTTCTCAATAAAAAAAAAAAAGATTCGCAGTCTACACATAAGATAGAAGAATGGTTCGCATAATTACGCACCTGTGCTCGTAAATCGGAGATCGTGACGAACTTCTTGAGAACATTTTTCGGCAATATGTAGGTGTAACCAGTCTCTTTGATGTCGTCGGAAGACACATAGATGTGATTTGTTCGAAGATGCAAATTCGTGGCGGAGATTGCTCTTACACGCCATTCGGTCTTCGAACTGAACGTCTGTGTCTCGTAGTTCGAAGTGGTTGCCGTGATAATTTCGTCGCCGTGTTTGTTTACCGTCCTCGTGGTCGTTGCGGTAAGTTGCGACTGTTCTTTCGTTTGTTTCTCAATCTCGGCGATTTGTTGACGTTGAGCAGACGGTGCGCTTATCTCCATGCCCAAAATGATGTCTCGAATCTCCGACTGCGTCAGAGACGCCACATTTACGCTAAAAAAAGGAACCATTGTTTTATCCGGAAGCCTTTACTCGCTTATTATTTACATCAGGGAATTCCAACTTGTTCCCCTCCCTGGTTTACATTATAGAAGCAACTATAGCTGTTTGAACGATACGTACTTGTTCTTTTTACCATAATCCGCCAGTATCAAGTCTTTCAGTTGCACCTCGACCTTGATCCATTCGTCGTCCGTCAAAGATGGCCATATATGATGAGGTTCCGTGATTGTTGTCTTATCGGGTTTCAATACAACCTTTGTCCTTTCGGTGTTAACGTGTAAAGCGCGGAGAATCAGGATCAAACGGGAGAATGCCTGGGGAAAATAGCGATCCGATTCGATTATTCAAGCACTCCTGTATCGTTGTACAGATCGAGAAAAAGAAAATCTCGAAATACCGTGTACGATGAGATAGTCTTCAGCCAGTCGTCGTATAAATTGAACAACACCATTTGTGGTTCGGTAGCTTTCAGAATTAGATCGCCGAACTTCTCGACTTTCAAACATGCTTGGAACGGTAGTTGCAGTTCCGATCCCTTGATAACAATGTTGGGGAAATCGAGCAAGTGCACTTCCAAAGGATCCAACATTCCCTTTCTGGTCACAATGATTTGCTTCGGTTGTTCTTCTACTGGCAGAGACCGAATCAATGCGGCAACTTCCTCGGCCGTTTTCCATTTGGCTAACTGTTACAGAAACGAAACATTGATCGATAATTGTTGGAACGATCAGAGTACAAGCGTCTGATTTACATACCTGACCCAAACGTTTCTGACCAGCCCAAACGGACGTATGAATGATTTTCAAGAACAACTGTCCAGTCCGAGGATTGAATATGAAAATAGCTCCATTTATAGGCTTCGTGGTTAAATTACCTTCGAACGTCTTGTGGATCGTAACGCGATATACGTTGGTGTCGTCCACAAACCTAGGAAATCGATCGACCGACAATTAGAATGAGAAAAATTCGTCGATCAGAACAAACGTACCAGATGATTTGATTCGAAAACAGTTCTCCGTAATTCTGCGAGGATAAGTACGGCTCCGTAGGTTCCGACGAGTATAGCTGCAAAGCTTTCCTTATACGTTCTCGTAACACGTACAAAGCAGGGTTTGCTTTCATGATCTTCGCCATCGCTTGCTGTATAAGGGGTTTGCAGCCTGGGAACCAGTTTCCGTACGCACTGTTCAAACATAAATTTTCTATGTAAAGCATTCTCTGACAATTTGTATTGTACGCAAGTATAAATTACTTGCCTGTGTAAATTGTACGCCAAATCAATGGCGATCAGTAATCCTGTAGGCGATGGATAAATAGACATATTGTCCGTGGTGTAATCCAAAAATTTCGCTCTAGCGTATCGTTCGATATCGTGAGAGTCGTAATCTCCCCATCGAAGTTGCACGTCTATCCAGTATTTTTGCGTGGTGGTGTTATCCATAAGATCTCTGTCGAATAACGTATAAAATATAATAACGCCATACCATACATATACTATACGGATTCGTAAAAAAAATGGAAAAAGGAAGAAAATACAGACTTTGAATCAGCCAATAAAGATGGCCTCGAAACGTTCCATTTGTACGCCGAGAATAGCAAGATATCGGCACACGAGGAATTCATTTTGTAAGATTTTCTGGGATGTATAGTTTCCTTCTGAACAGTTTCGATTTCCAGCGCGTCCAATTCTTGGTCGAAAACTTGACAAAGATCCATCACGATAGATTCGTGGACCTTCTGCCACAAATGGGCACGGAAAATTTGGATCAGTGAGATCTTCAGCGTCGGGATTTTACCGTGCATAAATATTCCTGTCAAGTCCAATTGCACCTAATCGAGTCAACAACAAAATCGATTAATGATATTTGGAAAGAACGCATCCAAAGGTTTATGACGTTCAATATACGAGAACTGCTTTACCTGAAAACCAACGTATACGTTAGCTCTGTTAATAGTTGGAGACCACCATAGCGTAAATCGTCGATTCGGAATCTGGTTGAGACCAGATCTCTGTGCGTTGGTTAATTTTTTGTATTTCATAGATTCTTCGAAGCCGGATGCTTTCTCCCTAAAAGATAAAGAAACAACGAATTATCGAATTATTCTTTACGTATTTGTAAAATAAACTTGACCAATAAATCATACCAGAAAAGACCTTCCCATGTTGGGAAGTATGTTCCCTTGAACAGTGTATGCTCCAGGATACCCTCTACACCGCCGAGGGCTTGAATCATGTCCGTTCTATAATTGTTCAAATTCCAGAGTTTACCGTCGTGACGTTGATGAGTCCACCAGAACGGATTTTGCTTTAGAACCTGAGTGATGCGTAACATAAACATTAAACTTCAGTTTCATTTCAAGTCACTTCGAAATAACTCTTCAATCGAGTTGTCACTTGTAATTATTATTATTTTGAAACGGTGGAAGTGGAACGGTCTCGGTGCTTGAAAGGATTTCAAGTTTCACTTTGTTTCATTTCCAAGGTGCAGTGCGAATTCAGAGAATTTTTCGATACAAATACTAATAATAAAAAACGTCGACGAATTTCGTATTTAATCTTGGTCTAATATTGGTAAGTTTCCACATAGGTAGTTTTTAATTTAAAACGTTAGATATTCCATAATTAAGTAATAAAGATCGATTTTAGTCACTATTTTAGATGCTTAAGTAACTTTTATGCGTTGCTATTACACATTTCGCAAGTGTCCGGATAGTGTACGAAAACGATATACCTGATACTGTTTGAATTCGGTACGTATCCTCCAGCCTTTGTCGTAAGCAAGAGTGTGCCTGTCTTTCTGGAACAGCGTGTTTATTCTCGGTATACCACGGTCCCAACTATCCTCGAGATCTTCCAAAGTGAGCCTGCGATTTTGCGCGTTTGCTTCTTGACGTTTCAACGCGTATTCCGCCCATACTCGTTGCGAGTCAATAAACTCCGATTCCCATGGTTGAATGTATCGGTACAAATTCGGGATCAGTTGATCCTCGTCGTGACTCATACCAGAACGGAAATGCGTGATGCCGACGTCGGTTTGTTTCGACCACCTCAAGTCAGACTGTAAAAAAGAGACGATGTTGAAAAACACAAGAACGATGCAGCTGTAAAAGTAAAAGGAAGAACCGATAGGCCACCTGCGGTATCAGAACGTGTCCCATTGAAAGCATTCCTAGTCCACCCAGCTCTTTGGGCGTGTAAAACACAACCGGCGGGAATCTCGAAGGCATTTTCGAGTTCAATCCGATCTTGATACGCGTCTGAATCTTATTCTCGCATTTCACCAACAGATCCAACAATTCCTGCGTGTTGACCACAGCCTCGCGGAAGTAAGTCATCAGCCCGATCAAAGCAGTGTTCCATTTGTTCACGATCTTCGTGAACGTCGTAGATCCGGAGGCCATGAGAATTTGACGGACCCTGTTGTGGAATCGTTGCAAACTTTCATCGTCGACTCTCAGGAAACATTGTGCCGTTCTTTCCTTTGTGATTTCATTCTGCAGATTCCACACACCGTCCCTGTGCGTGAATTCTTCGTGCGTTGTCCTGCATTTCGGCAATATTCTGCACTCGAATCCGCTCATGTTAAACAGTAAATTCGGATTGTCTTTGCTGTACACGCTAACGAAACTGTTCTCCCACTGAATCGTGGTCGTAGAACGAGGTAAACGGTTCTTAATGTCCCAGAAAACAGCACGACCTCTGCAAACATTGAATATTAGTAGACAGATCCTTCTATGAATTCGTGAAATCGTCCCCCGTGTTGTCTACTCACAAGTTAACGTCGTGCTTCATGAGTCGCATTCGTGCATCTCGAGGCCAACATTTTTTATTATTGTAACCAACGATGTTCTCATTGTTAGGGTCTGGATGCTCCGTCAAATATCTCTGGATCAAATCTCTTGCTTCGTCGGCGGAGAACCTGGACGAAACGAAACGATTCGTATGAAACGCGTCCAAGAAGAACAGTAATTAATGAATTATAGAAGAGGTCGCGATCCTACCTCAAAAACAAATGTATCCGGTCGACGTATCTGCAGTACAATCTGATCGGGTGCGCAGTTTCGGAAGCAACGTCTTGGAAAGTTAAAAAGTCGTTCGGCATTTGTGGAGGGCCAGCCATTTCACTGGCTCTCTGCAATCCGAGAACAAGCAGATCCAACACGAGGCCGTAATACTGCGCTATGAACGATGCAAATTGCAACCCTCTGATTATTCCGTAACTGTTCGTATGATTCATATCCTGCGAACAAAATAGAAACAAACGTTCTTGCATTTATTACAGTCTACCGTCCGAGTTTGGATTTTGTCTTCGAAGATACCTTGTAATTGATGACAACGTTATTCTTTGCGGTCATGTAATCGGCTATATTATGATCGACTATCAACCTAAGCAGTCTGTTTAACAAGGTCAAGTCAATTTTCTCGTACAACTTCTCAAACTTCGATTCCAGTAAAACATTGCACTCGCCCTCGCTGACATCCCAAACATCTTGCAAATTATTGATACCCTGACACCACTTGTAGACCAACAGCGGAGGTGGTTCCGTGTCAGAGGGTTTCACCCATGGCGGGAACAATCTTCGCTTGTCCGCTTCGTACCATAAATATTGATCCAAGTAAGCGTCTGTTATTTTTTCGAGTGGCTCGACGTCGTACACCGGAATTAGATGGCTGTAAAGATCCATAAATTCGATTCCCACCTATGGAAGGAGAACAAACGGCTCTCAGAATGGTTGCACGAAATAGAAACAAGATTTCAACTGTGAACACAGCTTCGTTATTTACCTCTTTGAACGCTCTTTGTGTTAAGAGATGACGCTTGATTCTAGACAACGCCTCGTGTGGATTATCGTAAGCTTGTTCAATCAAACCAAGCTCCTCGCGTTGGCTTTGATTCAATCTCGATTTCACGCTGTATGCTTCTTTCAAACGTTCCAAAGCTAATATCAACAGTTTAGTATCGTGTTTGTACGACAACGGCGGGAAAGGTATAGGGGCGAATCTTCTGGATTCCAACCAATGCACAGTCGTCGTGTATATAGCTACCGCCTCTTCCGGAGAAATGTACGGACCGTCCTGTGAACACAGATTTTCTTTTCTGACCCTGTCCGCGCAAGGCATAACGTGCCTTGAATGTTTTACATTTTACAGTATACTGTAAAGCGGTTTCCAACCTGGGAGGCGCGAACTATTGTCCGGGGAGGTGCCAAAATTTTTTAATAAAATATTAATTTGTTGTTTTCACTTTCTTATACTAAAGCTTTTAGTATTTAAAAAAATAAAAGGTAGCATAAAGATTGGAAACCGCTGCTGTATTGTATACTATACCTTCAAATAGTTGTGCTGGCGTTCTTGTTCCGCTTTCAGGTATAATCGAGTCAAACGTCCAAGATTCTTCTTGCACACAGTCTTGTCCACGGTCGCTCCGCGTCTGATACGTTCTCGATTATAATGTGCGGTGTTGGTCCACCAGTCCGCCTTCATTTTCACGTAACGAAGAATCATGTTTTCTATGGGAATCGGTAGTCCAGGAACCTGAAGACATCGGTTCAAAATGAGGTATTTGCCTTGGCATTACAATGATCTAATCAAGACGAACCTTCCAGGGAATATTAGCTTTCCAGCATCTCCAGGCTTCGCTAAGATGCTGAAGTATCGTTCGGGCTTTATTTTGCTTGATTCCCTCAGGCATCATGTCCACGATATCGTGCATCACCGACGCTCGTAATTCAAGATCAAAGTGCGACTCCACACGCTGCTTAGTTACAGTCTTTGCCACACCTTTCGAGTGTCGTCCTTCGAATTGTCTGGACAACAGGTTGCCCAACCACCTTTCCAACAACGGAGTTATTCCCCTCATAAAGAATAGCCATACTCTCCAGCCGGGTGCCCAGAATCCACAACCAGGTCCTTTTCCAACAGGACCCTGTTATCCAAAAGCAACAAACTCAGTCACGCATCTAAACTAGGGCTGTTACTTCCCCGAAGCTTCGAAGATTCGAAGAAACGAAGGGAACTTTGAAGTGTAAAAGCTTCGAAACTCCGATTCTTTTAATCTTCTAATAAATTCGAAACTTCGAAACTTCGATTCTCATCACCTACGAAGTTCCTGAAAAATCGAACCTTCGATTCTCATCACGCTTCAAAATCTCCGATCTTCGAGGGAAAGTAACAGCCCTAATCTAAACGACTAAAAGCAAAACCGCGTAGACGTTTCTTTAAATGCTCACCGTGTTGAAACGATAATAAATCAAATGTTTCAAATCTTTGCACATCCTGATTTGCCTCATTAATTTGTACTTGTACCTATACATCCCAGTCAATTGACCCACATGTGCGAAGATGTATTGCAAACCATCGGCAAGTTGAAACGCGTCAACGTTGTTCAAACGGTATTGCACGTGGGAATCGATGATCAGTTTTGTTAGACGTAGAATCTCACGGCATAAGTGGAAAGCTATAAAACAAAACATATTATGGTATTGTACCGAACTCGTCGATACAATAAACAACGAGCGACACTCACCGTTTCCGAATCTGGACTTCTTTCTCTCTTTAGTGGTTAATGTTTTCACAGGTTTCAAATTGAAATTATAATCTAAATGAAGGTAATTCAAATTTTTTCTGTGAATCAATAAATTCAACATGTTATATCCCTGCCTGCATACTTGTAGGCCAGCTTCGACCCAATCTATAGTGGTGGTTTGGAAGAATTTGGTGGATTTAAACGACCGAAACAGATAACGTTTCTTCTGCGGCTTTGGTGGTCTGTGTTTCAAGGCGTTCAGAACGAAATATTTCAACAGCTTTTGATAGCTGACGCGAACTTTGACAGGTTGTCCAGGAGGACAGTGCTCTCTGTACCAAGATTTCACCAAAGGAATGTCGATGGCTCTTCTTGTTCTACCAGATCGAGTGTTGAAAGGTCTGGGTGCCCATAACAAAGCTATACCATTCGCTGTGTTATCGGTATACAGCGGTGTCTCTTGTAAAAACGGCTGCACTTCTTCGGGAAGCACAAAATCTTCGTCGTCTTCGATTTGTGGCTCCACAGTCTGGAAAATAATGGGACGACAATGGATTATCAACAATGCAACGTTTCATCCATAATCTTTACCTTCAACGAGTTCCTATGCGAAATGGGATTGATCAACGGATCAAAATAAAACGCAGGTAGGTCAGGATCTTCGGTTTTTATATAAACAACGTTTGGGGCATGGTACCTGCAAATAAATCACGGATATTAGAATTGTTTTCTCATGCTTAACCTTTCAAATCTTTAGGAAAGGAACTAAAGGAATGTAGGTGATTTCAGCAGTTTCCTTCTATACTTTAGGAAGGATACGAATAACGGTCACCCCTGTTTCTATTTTCTGTACCACACTGCTAGTAAGACTTTAACATACTAAAAACTTTATCGGTCTTAAAACTTGTGTGGAGAATATCAAAGACGAAAAAATAAGTCTGTTTATCCTATACTTACCACGACAGGTGCACAAAATGTGGCATATTGTTGTACAAATAGGGGAACGCGATGCGGTACTCTGTTCTTATAGGTTGCCTGATTATAATCTTATTGATGTCGTTAAATTCGTTCCAATCTTCATCGGCTGCGTTCGAATCCTTCACCAATGGTTCAAACTTTGGACCACCAGGTATGGCCATGTTTAACGCCTTCGCGGTAAAGAATGATTTCGGATCGAAAAGGTAGAAGAAATTTTGATCCACTAAATCTGTCAGCAACTGATTAGCCAAACGATACAACGTTGCCATCTGCGGTAGCGTCAAATTCCATCTTCGATAGGTGGATCCATTTACGTGTCTGTAATGTAACAAATAAATTGCAGATTAGAAATCTGTGGAAGATACATTTGTTTTGCAATGCGTATGATACTAGATCATTCAGTGTAGCGTTTTGTCCAGCTCATGGTAACTCACAATATTCGTCTCGGACAAAAAATTGTGCAATTACCAAAACCGTCAACTCACAGGCTAGTTGATTTCAGGACCCCTACGCGTTTCATCATTAGATATTATTTATTATTCGTGCTGCGAAGAAATGATCGCAAGACAATTTTTAAACGTACTTTGTGCCAACCAGTGGTTTGTGTTCATAAAACCAAGCTGCTACGGATTCATCTTCCTCCGAATCGAGCTCGATCTGAATTGCTTCTAAAGGTTCTACATCCAAAACGTTGTCGGCGTAATCTAGCGGTGGTTCTTCGTCGTCGAAAGGTGGAAATCTCATTCTTTTAAAGTGACGGCGATCCCTTTTTTCTCGTCGCATCATGATCCACATTGTTCTATATAATGGAAACAACTTTTATTAGTTCGCTATGTTACAACGGAACTAGCAGCTGGAGTGAAAGTATATTTTTTCACATCTTACCCCCATTGAGCAATGTACACAGGCTCTATAACCCATGGGATTTCATTTACAAACGTAATTGCTCCTGTTATATGATATAGTACTTTCACATCCCGAATTTGTTCCCAAGGCATTGGCATATTTTCCAAAAGTTTCATAACTGCATGGGGCATATATTTCAATGCTCTAAGAAAAGAAAACCAACGTTATGAGTTTATTAATTACAATTTTCCTCTTGATCGTACATCAGTCCTTTATTTACCCTAAATAGACACGTTTGTCATGTCTGTATTTACGGCTACTCATGTCTCCATGATCTCTGATAATTTTTCTTATATGTTCCGGTGGCATATCCTCTTTCTGAGCATCCACAAAACCAAATTTCCTCTTTTCTGCGAATCTTTTCGATTGAAGTTGTTGCCATTTTTGAGCTATTAAATTGATCAAGATTTACATAAACATTATAGTATTTATAAACTTTGTATCGGTCTATGTAAAATAGTATACAAAACACAGTAGTGTTATTCGATACCTTTCTCTTGAAGTTTGTCTTCCGATAAAACTTCAGGTTGTTTAGGAGTTTGAGGTAACGGAGGCCCCGCTATCGCTTGCATGTGAGCATGATGAGCGGCTTGCGCGTGAGCTGCTGCTTGAGCATGAGCTTGAACAGCTGCTAGTTGCGCGTGAGCCTGTTGCTGGGCCATCATGGTGGCCCAGGGGTTTGGACCCAACAAATATGGTGGGATCGACATTTTTTATGGTAAAATGCTAGAAAAAACATATGCTTCTTAATAATGTATGAATATTCAAAAGTAATATAGTAATTATCAGTTGAGAACCATCACTTAGAAAAGAAATACCGCAATTAGAAAAATAATTACAAACAAACATTAACCTCATAGTATGAGCGTTAATAAATATCTACGCACCGGGCGGTAAACGGGTTAGATCGAACCACCGAAAATCTTAAATGAAAAATAGAAATTAGGAAGATAGTTATTAAATTACGAAATACCTACTTCTCACATCTAATTCGCCATAAATTTCGTACTCCAGCGTAATAGAAGATTTTACGCAAAACTTAATAAATAATTACCTTAGCTCGCCAGACATAGGGTAATCATGGCGGCATAGCGTACAGTTGTGATCAGTGGCGTGCTGATGAGATATTGGACAAGATTTCTCCCGCATGCGCGTCCAAAACAGTAACGTATCTATATTATGATGGAAAGGGAAAGGCAATTGGCGGGAAAGTACCGAAACAATCTGTTCCGGACAAAGATACTCCAAGATGAGAAACGCGAAACGACACGAGACGAGACGAATGTCCTACAAGTTACAGAATATACACAAATACACATGTTATACATTCATTTTTCACAATCAAATCATAACAATTTTTAAAAATTTTACAGAGTGACCAAGGTACCCTATTTTATCGAAAATTTTACTTTATTGATGCTAAAATTGCCGCGCATGCGCGGGAAAACGGCCAATGGTATATATAGGTATAGGATATGTACAGGACACAGTGTTCCAAGATAACGGAGTACATATCTGGCGCCCACAAGTTAATTGAAAAGATAATTCACAAAATGGTGTATAACGATATAAAAGCAAGGTATATATATGTACAATACATTATTATAAACAGTCTATAAATACATCCCTACTGATCCCTACAGAAATGTCAGAAATAGAAATGTAACATGAAAATCTAGCTTCAGGCCAAACAAAATCCTTGACTGTTCCTACAAAACCTTGATGTTACATATTTCATGCTAGATTGGAGTTTCCATTCGCGGTGATCTATCGTTAGTATTCTAAGGTACACGAGTTGTGTTTTTTTTAAAGTTTCTACGTTTTCGTGTAAATACTGTTGAGAAAATAATAAATATTTTTCATGCTGTGTATGATTTCACATGCAGTTTGCAGGTAACAAGTGTATGAGAAAATATAAATCTGGGACAAGCGAATACAAAGAAGCATCATACTATCGCGTCAACGTATATACTCGATAGATTATTCGATTGCGTTACGATTAATGAAATTTATTAACGAGAAAATCTTTTAAATGTAAATACATCGTGAAGAGAATGGCTGGAGTATTTGATATAGAATTGCACGAAGGAGATTCTGTCAGTCAAGATGATTCGGACGACGATGTTCTAGAATGCAGAGAAGTTTGTTTCCTACTGAATTGTCGATAGTGTTTTTCATTGTTGTTGTTAGATCATTTTATTTCTTTTCTTATTTTTTTCAGGATGATTATAATCTTGCCGCAAGTGTCAACACTATTTTAGAGTAAGTATCGTAGAATTTCGGAGTAACTAGTGGCTACTACTGACTTCATTTCTTGCCGTCGTAACAATATATTCAAATTACAATGGTAATTTATGGCATTTATGGCTTCTAAAAATGTTCAAAAATGCTAGAATTTAAGACTACTACCTACTGAAAATAATATTGTGTTCTCACTTTCTTGAAATTTGCCTGCAAAAATTAAAAATTACATAAACATAAAATAATCTAAATCAGTGATGAGCAACCCGTGAACTGCAGTGGGCTAAAAGTGGAAACCTAATACTACACACAGGCCGCAACGAACGCAATATTAAATACTTTGTTGCGTCGCCAGCTCCGATAAAGAATCTTTACAAATTCATTTTAAATTATTCTTTACTCTCTCCTGGGAAAAAATCAGAAAAAAATATTATTAACTTGTCTTGTAGGTCTGAGAACTTGGAGACAGTTCAATTGTCTGAAGACATAGTAAACCCTGGTCAAGAAAAGACAGGGCCCCAAGATTTTGAGTTATGCAAGATTCTTGGAGAAGGTGGATATGGAAAAGTTTTTCAAGTGAAGAAGGTTACAGGGAAAGATAAAGGCAGTATCTTTGCGATGAAGGTATATTTAACAAATGTTTCTATGTGCTCTTAACCAGAGAAAACAGTAGTAAGTTTTCCTCTCCTCGTAGGTATTGCGAAAAGCTTCTATTATAAGGAATCAGAAAGACACGGCGCATACAAAAGCAGAGAGAAACATCTTGGAAGCTGTGAAGGTAACTATACGCATGATGTGTTCGATGAAACGAAGCATCATTTATTTAGTTTATCATTCTTGCAGCATCCCTTCATTGTCAATCTAATGTATGCTTTCCAAACTGGTGGTAAATTGTATTTAATTTTGGAGTATCTTTGCGGCGGAGAGCTATTCAGTTATTTGGAAAGAGAAGGGATTTTCTTGGAAGATACAGCATGGTAAGTAATCGACAATTTGTCTTTGTTGCGGTAACTGTATAAAATTGCCAAGCACACAAATGGACTCGGAATGCGCGCAATGATGTCCTCTTCGTTACTTGTTTGTGTCCACAGCTTTTATTTGTCCGAGATCATACTTGCGCTTCAGCATCTGCACAATCAGGGTATTATATATAGGTACAACTTTTCATGACAATAATATTATTTACAATATATATCCTTGTTTGCATTCAGCTATCGTATACTACCTTTTCAGAGATTTAAAACCAGAAAATATCTTATTGGACGGAGAAGGTCATGTTAAATTAACAGATTTTGGCTCGTGCAAAGAACATATACAAGAAGGTACAGTGACGCACACATTTTGCGGAACTATAGAATATATGTGAGTAGTATTCTTATTTAGTAAACGGTACACGGTTATTGTCAAAGCAATGGAATAAGTTAGCTTGAATGAAATGATATTTCAAATTAAACACGAACCGTAAACTAAACTGGTCAGTCTGAAAATCTGTATATACTGTTTTTCATTAACATACTCAGGGCGCCGGAAATTTTAACGAGAAGTGGACACGGTAAGGCCGTTGACTGGTGGAGTTTAGGTGCAGTAATGTTTGACATGCTTACCGGAATGGTACGCGAATTGTACAAACCACAAGATACTTTGTCAAGAAGTTCAATTACGTAACATTGCAATAGCTATAATTTACGTTTACAGCCGCCGTTCACAGGAGACGATAGAAGGAAAACAATTGAAAAGATTTTGAGAGGAAAATTACGCCTTCCGCAATATCTATCACCAGACGCGAGGGATTTGATACGAAGACTATTGAAGGTACAGCTTATCGAGTTGTCCGTATAATGTAACAATGTTCGAACGTCCAATTAAAATTAGCTGTATCATGATTGCAGAGGCAAGTATCCCACAGATTGGGATCAGGTCCAGAAGATGCAGAGGAGATAATAAATCATACCTTTTTCAAGCACATTAACTGGCACGACGTAATCTCACGAAAACTCGAACCTCCCTTTAAACCTTCGTTAGTAAGTAGTTGTTACTGTATTATAATTAGCTTATATGCACGAATACAGAACTTGACGATAGTTAACTTAAAAGATTCGAAATATTTCCAGAAAAGTGCCGACGACACGTCGCAATTCGATGAACAGTTCACGGCCACCGTACCAGTAGATTCTCCAGTCGAAAGTACTCTTAGCGAGTCTGCTAACATGATTTTTCAAGTACGTGTCCGAACGTCTCTCTCGACACTCGAATCGATGCAATGAAATTTTCTTATTCAACATTCACAGGGATTTACGTACGTAGCACCGAGTGTCCTAGAGGAAATGTACTCGCAACCGAGGGTCGTAAGTGCTAAAAGCCCCCGTAAAGGTTTCTTAAGTACAGGCTTTAGTGGAAGTCTTCATAGTTTATCGCCAAGATCACCAGATACTCATCTTCGCGCACCTTCTCATTTTCGTCCACACAGGTAGACACTTTTTCTCTCCGAAACAAATTTTATTCAAAAAGAAAAAAGAAAAAAAAATTGATTCTAAATTTTTGTAGGCAATCGCATTCTAGGTTCGAATAACGCGGAAGTTACGAAGATAGCAGATACAGCTGTCGAATCGTTTATAGTCATTCAGAGACAGGTAAATAAAAAAGATTTTCGTGTTAAGTTGGGAAAAGTGTTACCAGTATGATTTTCTGTCATAGCGATTTCTTGTAATTCAGCGGTTACACACGAAAAATTTAACACGATTTACTTGGGTAGACGCATAGAAGAAAAAAAAAAGAATTTTAAACCGAAAGAAGAGTCGCAGAGAGCAGAGTAGTGGTGCTACACGCGTTACAGATATTCCGCAGGCCTGTGACTGCTCTAGCGTGACTTGCCACTGTTTACGTTGCGAAGACGGAAAGTAACATACGATATATGTTTTCGTTGTGTAAATATACGTAGATTTTTGATAAGCAGTGCATTTTTCGAGGAGGAATATGCCGTACTATTGAAAGGTCTAAGAGATATTTTTGAAGGCATGATAATCCCATTGTTGCAACGAGTTACTTGACTATTTAACACGTCTGACCTGTCAAAGAAGTACGAATTTATCGTAAATGTGAAATATTACCTAGACCAACGAAAGAAACCGATTCTAGAACGATATACCTAATAATGGTTTGCTTGCAATGAAAGTTCCCAGCCTGATGCAATTCTCTGGTGGTATTTTCAATTAACCACTAGGCATATTATAAACTTATTTTAAGTTGGAACAATGATAAAGAGGAACCATTCAAATTACCTATACGTCTTCGTGTAGTGCACGGAGGTCATTGGTACTGTCAATTATGACATGACAAATGTAATCAACGTTCGAACCTTTCGTTCGCTACCGCTAATACCAGGTATAATTGGTTTCAAGTAATTTATCTGTTTTACTTTGCCACGTAGGGCAGCAGTAACAAAGCAAATACCACATTAATTTGTATTAATATATGTATAATAGAATCGGATGGATATCTTAGGCATATTTCACTCGTATTTCATCATACTTGATCGTGGTTTGTTTAACAGTAATCTCCCGAATAATGTACAGAATGAATCGCCTACGACAAGCCATCTGAATAATTCCTACAATTTTGAAAACAAACGTTTAAAATGATGATTGTTTCAGAATTTTTTCTGAGCCATCTGTTTTTCCAAATGGTACCCTACATATTTTTTAAGAGAGTGGTTCTACAAACAGAACATTTTCGGCTTTGTTCGTGGAAAGAAATTTCGTCGGAGCGCTTAAATTTAAACTTGAACTTGAATTTCTTTCTACCTTTGAAATTGTAGGCGTTATTCGGGCGGTTTGTTTTAGGCGATTCACGCTGTATACGCATCTATACTTAAAACGTTTTCCTTTTTAGTGGAAAAGGCGATCCAACCAAATTGTATTGGTAACGTCTCAATATATTATTAATGGATTACGTCGCACTCTAATTAGTAATTAATCCGATTCCCTTTTAGATGTAATTATTATGAAAGTGACAATTACACAACAGATTCAAACTGCCCAAGTGTTCACAGCCGACAGCTGGATAGTATTAACTTTTACATAGAGAAACGCATATACGTTCGCGTGTTTAGTAAATATGTAAAAGTCTTGTTAATAGATGATTACGTTATATAAAAGAGACATGTTGAGAGTAAGAATTTGATGGTTTGTAAGATACATACACAATATATATTATAATACATATATATATATACATATATATATTACAAATGTTTCAGGGATAAAATATTGCTTTTCTATATATAAAATACAGCGAACATTTCACTTCTGTTACATTTCCGTAGTATAGGTCGCTATAATGTAACAAGGTGAGTCTTCACGTTTTCATACAAGTATGGAATTTAACCGAAACAAAAGAGTACATATTTTCCTTCGGCATCTCTCAGAACGTTTCAAATTGCTTTGAAACAGCGAGATATCTTATAAAATTGTGTAGTTGTCATCTCTGATCGTAAAATAATGATTTTTATATATGTAGTTATTATGGAACCGCCATCTTTCACGGACGCGTATAGTTTAAAAATCGAAACCATTGTTCGCTTTACCTCGTATTTCTCTCTACATTTACATGTATTCTGTAATTCTTTATCGTTGGAAATCACATCTACTTATATGTATATATGTATATGTTACCTTTAATCAAAATCTATTGTATACATTAAACATACAAAGAAAGATGATTATTCTTATGATCGTTTGATTCGTTTCTTATCGTGTCTTTCATTGCCTCTCTCTTCGTTCGAGTCTTCCATTTTTCTCTTTTTACGAATATCGAAATCTTTATTTTTACTCTTCCTTCCGTCATCCCGGTGTGATCTCTTGTGTTTCTCTTCTCTCTTATATTCATATTTATTTTGTTCTCTTCGATCGTTTGTCTTACGCTTCTCCCTTCTTCGACGATGACTCGAACTTTCGTCATGCGATATTTTCAAATAAGATTTATGTTTATCTCTTCGTGTTTTTCTAGACTCTTTCGCGTGACCATTCAAAGGCTTAGCATTCTGACTATTCATACTAAAATGATTGGTACCGTTTCTGTTGATAACATTACTACTGTTACTATCGTTGCTGTCGCTATCGCTACTGCTGCTACTACTACTGTCATCAGTGTCGTCACTGTCGTTACTGCTTGTAACGCTGCTACCCGTGTCGCTGTCACTATGTTTCCGCTTCGTTTTTCTTTTCTTTGTTTTTGATTTTTTCTTCTTACTTTTCTTGGTTTTCTTTTCAAGTTGTTGCAGCTTTCTGTAATATTTTCCAAAAAATAAGTGCACTTTCAAAATACATTCCTTACAAGCAAGATTATTTACCTCAACAATTTCTTCTTCTCCTTTTTCGAGAGAGTTTTCAAAAATTTGATTTCCGACTGTTCCTCGTCGTCCGAAACCATCAGATGTTCGTGCTCGGGAACTCGCAAATGTTGCTGCGCGTTTAATGCCGACCTATGGAAGATAGAAATTTTATTAGAAAAGAGAAACATCTCTCATCAAATAAACGAAACACCTCGGACATACTTTTTCAGTGCCAAACCATCTTCTCTCATTTGCTGTACCAGAGTGAGAGCATCGGGAGCAGGCGGTGCTTGGGAATTGTTTGCCATTACTACGCTCATAGCTTGACTATAGAGAGGACATTCCTTATCTGCAAATTAATTGTATCAATGTAATAAATGCCTATTTACATATAATTTTTTACATATTTACATTCTATTACATATACCAGACCTGTGTTTATGTGCCCCCACTTGTGACACTTGATGCAACGTACATTGCGTACTTGAATTCCGAATGGTTGATCTCTAATTTCGCTGTCGCCTTTGCAGTAACTTTCTCTAGGCGCGTTATATTTGCGTTGCCATTCAAATTTATACTCCGGCTCGTTATCTTCTTTCTCTCTTTCTTTCTTCGCACCGGGCGGAGGTTCGTACATGAAATTCACGCTGAGTTTGTCTTTGCTTTCTTTACTCAACAAAGCTCTGCAACGAACCAAGCAAGAATTTCAATAAACTATACTCGAATTACACCGAGCTGAGCAACTTACTTGTTGTTGTGTAGATCTTGTTCTTTCTCATATTGAACACGTAGTTCTTCTTGTTTCTTTTTGTAAGCCTCGGCTTGCTGTTCAGCCATCCATACCTGGCGAAAATAATCAACGAAAATGTAATTTGGAAATAACATCGAAATAACCTCGTTTCATTTTATGCATAAAAAGATACGTACTCGTTTCAAATTGTCTCGAGACGCTGGATGGAAAAACTTTTTACACATATAATTGTTAAATCCTTTCCCCATGTTGCACTAAAAAATCCGTACGGATTCTCCGTTAATTATTTACGATCTAAACACAAAGCTCAAGGTGCAAACACGCGTACAAATTGGTACAGATGATGTGACGTTTATTTCTCGATTCTAACCTCTTTGATTGCTAGGTAAGGTTAGTAAACCTATATACATGAATATCTATATACATATATACATACATAGAAATATACTTTCGTAGCGTCGCGTTCCCTAAATCTCCTTAGCGTCGTGCTTCTATCCCTACTATTTTACAACGGAACCAATCACGAGACGGAAGCTAATCATCAGCCAATAGGAGAGAACAACAACTGCTCTCAGTTCAGAATGTATTTACTGTATTTACAACGTGTCTGTGTACGTAAAATGACAGTCTGTGACAAGTTGAGTGAAAGTGTAGCGTGTAATCAGTTCACTGTATAAACATGAAGTATTAAAAGGAGAACAGTTACAGTGTGCGGGTGAAAGAGTGTCGTTTCAAGAGGCAGATGCAACGATCGCCATAAATCATTGTTCCAACATTTTTACGCGTGAGGTTAACCAGACAGTTTGAACAACGAAGACTTCTTTTCTATCGGAAAGATTGAAATATCGAAGAAAGAAGCAAAACCCGTACAGAACGGAATTTCAAATGCAATGAAAATAAACGAGAAAAATATGGTAGCTTTCGCAACGTCGGCTACGCCGGTGGATCGCGAGGGTTGGTTAAACAAACGCGGCGAACTGAACCGCGGCTATCAGAGACGATGGTTCGTTCTCAAGGGAAATATATTGTTTTATTTCGATCGGCGAGGTGACAAGGAGCCGGTGGGTATGATAGTTTTGGAAGGTTGTACCATCGAATTGGCAGAGGACGAGGAACAGTTCGGCTTCCAAATCGTATTTCATGGTCCGAATAATAGAAACTATGCCCTCGCCGCTGAATCTCAGGTATCGTCGTTCATCAGTAGACTCCGGATCTTTATGCAGAGTAAACAGTTTGTGCATCAATTGCAAGACACAGAAGCTAAATATAAATTTATAATTCTTCACTAATAATGTTAATGTAGTAAAAACAATATGTTAATACTCTTAAAGTCTTTGAGTCTTTTAGCTGTTTTAAATTGCATCTAGTGGTATTTATCATAAATGCATAAAATCTGGTGTCTATCCATCAATATCGTTTTTCCTTTTGTTATTTCCCATGAAATAGACAGTACTCCCTCGATTCACAGGAATCTATGGAACAATGGATGAAAGCTTTGGCGTGCGCAAGCTACGACTACATGAAGGTGATGGTTGCGGAATTACAGAGACAACTGGACGCTGCGGAAGAGGAAACTACTATGGTTGTGGCTCCCTCGCCGTCTCCTAAAGCTCCTCCACGGCAACGTCACAATCCCTTTAACAGGCCCGAATCTCATCATCGTTCACAGAGCGTGAGATCTGCTCCCGGTAGAACAGAAAATGTCCCGAGAACGAGGATCACGTTTCGCGAGTTACACACAATGTACGGCAGAAGAATTTTAGCTGATTTGAACGAGTGGAGGCATGCGAGCAAAAATGCAGAGGCTCCTCTGATCACTTTATAATAGGTGTAGATAATAATGCTTCGAACAGCATGTAAATTGTAAATATTTCAACGAAAAATACGATGTTGTACTTACGCGACGTTACTAGAATTTCTGATTTATTTTTATATAATATGAGAATTTCTAATGGTGGAAACAATAACGAAATAGCTCGATGGATCGTTATGAAAACGTGAGGAATAATTACGATTCATTATAAATTATATATATAATAATAATTTAATGTATTCACTTCTTAAAATAGATTGTATTGAATCTATCGGCTCTGCCTTCCAGTCTTAAATAGTAGGCGTGCAGCAGTGTATTATACAAGTGTACGAACATGACATTTTCCAAGCGTTCTATCTCTAATCGATTTATCAAAACGGAATTTGATACAAAGCGAAACTGGTAATTTTTTATTGGTCTAGGATCGACTTTATTATTGTACAGAGTAAGTGTAATAAATAGAAAAGTTTGCAAGCACCGTTTGAAAATACTTAATATACTCTGCTTTCTATTGTTTCGTCTCGTTTTCTTTCGTTCTGTCTGAAATTTTGTTGAAATCAATCCAAAATCAAGATCTACTTAAATTTAAATACGCCCTTCTTCCTCGCGTCTCCGGGCAAGTGTCTAGCACCCAATAAAAGTCGAGCTTTGTCTTCCTCTTGCGGGGCAGATTCTTCTTGCGGACCTCGTGGTTTGATTTGTAATTTTTGCTTGATTGCTTGACTCAATATCACGCGTCTAGAATCGCTTTTCATGGCCAATAAGAGATCAAGCCACGTCCAGGTCACATTATGATATTCCAACGTAGGTATTACAAGCGCAAAGTCACGGACATCTTCCAAATTCTTTTCCTTATTTCCCTGTAACGATACGCAACATCGATTAAGATCATTTTCAGAGTGTAGGAACGGAAACAGGAACAGGGACGAAGATACCTTGTAAGATACGCGAACTGGTACTTCTGGTATTTTGATGTATATAAACAGTTTATTTTTGTCTGCTCTCTCCTTCATCTTTTCCACATCATCCCTTCTTTCGATGGGCACGTAAAAGGAGGAATCACGTTGCGGCGCAGGTGATTCCTCTATTCCTTCCGGATCCCTCTCGGGGAAACAGAATTTCAGCATGGTGTTGAAAAACTTTTTGGTTAACCCTAAATCAAAGTTCAAGGTTAAATTGATCCGAAACTAAAGAAGCAGAGAAGAGAACAATAGGAGGTTACCTATAGTCAGGGGAACCACGTTGATCTCGAAATGTTCCTTGACAGATATGCCAGCCACTGGCGCTTTCTCCCTGCAGAAAACTCGAAGAGCTCTTTGCCTGTCGACGGGCATGTTGCTTTGCAATTCTGTGGGAGTCAAAACTTCCGTATAGATTTGATTCGGCAGTAAGTTAGTCATTCGAACGTATCCTAGTTCGAGAAGGTGCTCGACTGAGTCATCCGTTTTGCTGGTTTTCGTGTACAAGAAATTAGTCAAGATAAGATCAGCGATCCCCAATTGTCCGTCGGCGTCCGTCAATCTCCACTGGGCATGTTTAAAGCAGATTTCGGCGACTCTCGCGACCGCAGCCGGCTTATCCTTCAAAGTGGTGGAAGCTGTGGCGGGAGCGGTGGTTTCTTTGTAACAGCTGAACATCACGTCCAGTTCCTCCGCTTTCGCGGCCAGTTGCTCTTTGCACTCGAACACTCTTGCCTCCAAACGTTCCATCTCGGCGAGCAACTCGGGACTGGATTTCTCCGCCAGAGCCTTTTGCACCAGATACGTTTCGCGTTCCAATCTCCTCAGTTTGGCTACCAGGCCACGCACGGTGTTCTGCAATTGTTGAATAGGTCGCTTTTGATCTTCGACCGAGTGCAACTGCAACTGAAACCTCATTCTCTGCAATCGTTCCGATGCCTCTTTCCTTCTCGGTTCAACATAGAGCAGCAGATTATTCACGATATCGAGGATCATAGCGTACTGCAGGGAATTGGTGCAAACGTCCAAGTCGTGATGCATCAAAGTAAACGCGTCGGCTGCCGAAAGCTCTTTCCTTTCCCAGAGGCTGACCTCTTCTCTCGGCGGCGGCGGGAGTTGATCGACAGACCCAACATCTAGGGCCTGGCCGTATCCGACATAGAAGAACTCGCATTTGCACCTCGAGACGATCCGTTGCAGCTGGTGTTGCGGTCCACCGCCACCACCTACCGTTTGACTGACCACACCACCGACGCTCTGCCCAGAGCCTACCAGAGCCGGTACATCAGGTAAACCAGCTATCACCGTTGAATCTTTCTCCTGCAATTCCAGTTACTCGATTCAGCTCGAGTCGTTTGCTTTGCACAGAGTAGAGCGTTTCAAACATGTCACTCGAATATCTCGTTTCATATCGATGATGGAAGTAAATGATATCGTTATCGGATGACGTGTTTTAAATGCTCCATCCTGTATATGTACTTACAACATTTACCTGAATGTTGTCCAACGTTAACCACATTATATTATCGTCAATATTGTCATCGATGTTGGCGTTGACGGTCGCGTAATACTGCATACACTCTAACGAGCCTACCCAGGTCGTCTTCGTGACCAGAGTTCTCTCCTTCCATACCGGTTGGTGAATTCTCTGCAATATTTCAGCCTTGGCCGCGGATAAGATCACGTAGCCTCGCGTCTCGATACCTTTCAGCAACACTTGACTGTTGACTAGGGCAACTGAAACCGACGGAGAGTAGTCTCTGAAAATTACAACCGTGTCCGCAACGGGTCAGGGAAGAGAATAGGAAGGAAGGACATACTCAGCCAATTCTTATGCAGAACGTCGTCTTGATGGCAAGCTGCTAATCCACGGAGTTGCTGGCCTCTAGTTTGAACAGAGAGGTCGTCGCTGAATGCGACAGGTTTGTTCGCTGCTTCTGCTATCAACCTCTGCAGCATCCCGACAGCTTCTCCTTGTTGCGGTTTACTCGCCGACGATGAATTGCAGGCGATCGGCGCGTTCGGCAATGGAGTGGTTTGCGGATCGGTGGATCTGACGGCCGCTGTCCGATTTTTATGCGGCGTCGACGAGCTCTCTCTGTGGAAGCCTTTCAACGCGGCGGTTGACAGGTTCTTCTTCAGCTGCTGAGTCTTGATGAACGAGTCGAAAAGAGCGAACGCCACGTCTCTGTTCGTTTTGGTCCAGGCTCCTTTCAAATCGTGCACGACCAACCGATGGGTAGGAGTGTCGCCGCCGCTCACGCCGGTCACCATTGCTTCCCTGCCGTAGCTGACGCGGGCCACGCTCAAGCAGTAACATTTCTCGACCGGTTGCCGCAGCGACGCGGTCTCTTTGTCCTCTTGGAGGGCGCTCTTCAGCCAGATTTCCGCGTCGCTGAGCTCGCAGTTCATATAGACGACGGACCACTCAGCTCGCGGCCGGTGTATCAGATCGTCGTCGATCGGGTGCAAGGATAAATTATGCTCGCAGCTGCAGGCAACCCTGCCGCCGGTCACCTCGAATCCACGCTGCATCGCGAACGACATCCAATAGCTGACGTGAAACCGGTGGAACGCCAACGTCAGTCGAACTTTGCGGTAGTGTCGACTAAGTTGTTTCTTCCTTGGCCGGATGTTCTTGAACAGCGGCCCTTTTCTCGTCGGTCTGGTCGCCCCGGACAGAATCAATTTCAAATTCTCGAACCACCTGAGCGTGCTGCCGTAAAGCAGCGCGGTTGGGGCGCTGCTCAACGTAGGAGAACCAGTCGGCTTTGTCTCGAGGGACAGGCTAGCGTTCAAGTTCTGCGAACGGAACGCTCTGAACGAGTCGTGTTCTTGGTTGCTCGAATACTCGGGCAGTCTATCCGGCGCGCAAGGAATCGCAGCGTGATGGTCTCTCGGGTCGCCTAAACAGACCCAGGCCAGTTTTATGCTCAACCGTACGTTCGGCAGATGCAGCAACCTGCAGTCATCGTACTTGCTCGCTGTACGAACGTACACGTCCAAGTCTCCTTTGACGATGATTCGGCCCTGTGTCCAGTCCAGCGCCAGCCCCGTCCACGTTAACTCCATCTCTTCGGTGGTGTTGTAAGGATCCAAGGAGCCGTGCAACAACACCGTCAGCTGCTTCACGCACAGCGTCAGCCTTCCGTGGAGAGTTAATCGCATCTTGTCCCAGAAGGGCAACGGTGGACTCGGATCTCGCGACGGATGTATGATCTTCTCGAAACTGAGATTACATTGGGCGATCACCGGCTCCCAGCACGGGCCGAACGCGTATCGAAACTTGTCGATGTCCCAGTTTAGGTCGTGGTAGTACTTGAGAGACGTCATCCCCCTCTCAACAACAATGTCGTCCCAAGGCGCGCCGATCTCGATTCGCACGGTGCGCCTGGCTCGCGGAGGTGCAAGCGCCTCCGCGCCGGCTAACCTACCCCACACGCTTAAGCTCTCAACCAGCAATAGCGGTTGCGGGAAGTCTCTCAGCTGCAGCTTCCATTCGGCGCATTTCAAACTTATCCCGCGAACCCAGAGCGCGCTGAACTCAAGCCCGTCCTCGGGCCACGGTGTCTCCGCGTCCATTTCTCGCAGCGCGTTCACTGCTCTTTCGGTACCGTTGATTGACGGATCGGCCAACGCTAAGATCTCTAGGTCCAACATCGACCATGCGAACAGTCTCGTCCTCGCTGGACCGGCGCGCTGCATTTGCTTCCACCGTTGCACGTAGATCTCCGCATTCTTCTTGTACAGACTGGCATACAGTTCCTCGACCTTATCCTGCGGTAGCAGCAAGTGAGCTCGACAAAGCTCCTGTACTTTCGTGTCGAGCATCGCCTGCCTCTTCAAGCTCTCCTTGTACTCATCCTCCAAAAGCTCGTAATTGTCTCGCAACCGGACCTCGAACGGGTCGTCGCTCACTTCGAACACCCACTCTTTAATCTGCAATCGTGTAAAATCGTTAATTCTATAATACTCTTTCTTGATAAGCGAAACCTGCATACCTTTATGATTAGATCGCACGGTAACAATTCTTTTTTTCTTCTATTCGGAGAGGAATGGATTTCCTTCAACCATTTCCTTATACTGAACAGTTCGTTTTGTATCGCATCCGTGAACTGATGCTCGTACGGAAAACAAGCCTTCACCGATTCGATGTTGAGCGCCCACGTCTCGTTCCAGTCTAGCACGAAACCCTCGTTGCTTTGTCTTTCCGCGCTCACTTCTTCGTTCTCCGGCACTCTGACCAGCTGGAAACCTTCGACCATGATTATATCGGCCATATCCAAAGCAATGCGAATGTAGTTCAACCTCCATTCTCCTTCCGACCAACGTAACTGATCCGACGAAAGTTCCAAAAAGTGTTTCGGAGAAATGTCTATCGACAGACTGATACCTCCGGTGGCTAGCACGTCCAACACTCGCTTCCGCTTTGGAAGCTTCCCGCCTGTCGACAAAATTTTGATGACTACGAGTCACGAGTCGGTTGATTGTTTCGGATCAAAACGGAGCAAGTACCTTCGACGCTAACCCTAGTGCCGTCCGCATCGTTTCGATCGAAGGTCGATCGAAAATCTGCAGACTCCAGCCAGAGCTGCAGAAGTCGTAGATGCAAATTTGGGCCCCAAGCCAGATTAGTGCCATCCAAACTGATATTAATCGTATCCGACGTGACTGCACCTTTGCATTTTCTTACAGCCAGGAACGGATGAACCAACGCTTGAGCGTGTTGACAGATAATCGGCTCGTTCTTGTTCAAAGTAATCGCGCTGACACCCTCGGCCACGGCGACCAATCGTTTCGCGTTGTGCTCGAAGCTTGCCGTGTCCAAACGCGTCATGATGGAAACTAAAAATTAATTGGTGTGTCACGCGACTCGACTCTGCGCTTACCAACGATCGCGCGCTATACGTACACATACGTACGATTGTTCTCCGCAATGAAAAACAAATTGCAATTCGTTACGTTCAGATTCAATTGCATCACATTCTCCGCGTCACGGTTATTATCCTTCTCGGCTAGCTCTGTTCTTCCAGTTTTTCGGTAACATCTGTGAAATAATAAAGAAATGTTTATAGAAGCAACGGTACGCGAACAAGGATTATTCTCCGTAGAACCCACTTGAAGGCTTCCTCGAGGAATCTGGCGAATTCTAAGCTCCATTCGGCCACGAGAGCATCGACAGCGATTCCAATAGCATTGGTACGCGTTGTAGCCAATAGTACTCCGATGGACAACGGTGTACCCCACCGATGGGACGTTTCCGAGGTGACGGTACTGGAACCGTTTAAAGTACAATATAAAGACTCCACTACCAATTCCGTATTCCAACCGTCTGTCGTGTCTATTGGATTAAACCATTTTGCGTTAGATTCTACTTTGATTTCGACACGTCGCGAGACTTGACACGGACACATTTGCGCGTCGCACCTGTACCTGTAAGCGTGTTCAGCGAATACTTCACGTGGTTCACTCCACAGGAAATTTCGTCGACGTCGAACAACTTGACGTTCACGGACGAATCGTAAAGCTCAGTGTTCACTCTGACATCCGACCATGGTAACTTATTCTTGATAGTTATGCCAGTGACCGGCCTCGAAATTTCGTGATCAGCGTTGCAGAACATCGTCTCCCAATCTTTCCGGTCATAAATAATCGAGAGATTGTGGATTTGCGTGGCAATTTCTAAAATGTTTCGATCCACCTGTAGAAGTAATACCGTCTCGTAGAAATAAAGACAGAGACGAAGACAAAGACAAAGACAGACAGACAGACACATAACACAGTAGGAAATACCTTCGAATTGATTAATAACGATCGCAACGTCAAAATTGGAAGCTTGCTTCGAACGGAAAGTCCGTCCAAAGTTAAAGTAAGATTCAATTGAAAACTGCACGGCTGGAATTTCGTGTTTACTTGGAGACCCTTCATCACACCTTCTAAACCAAGTACCATGCCATCCTCTTTGCCCATGATCACGGAAGACGGGCCAATTTTCAGTATAAAATCCTACAAATAAACCAATTCGTTTCGATCCGTTGCGTGGATAAATGCGAGAAGATATAAGAACGTGAGAGAGCGGTGTACTTTTGGAATGAGCGGCGCTAATCGAGTCAACAAATCGTTGGAGGAGTCGACGTTCGCGCTCGAGTACGATGATGCGTCGGCCAACGAGCATTTGTCTTTGAAGAAGGTGACCAGATCCACACCTCCGGAACCCTCTGTCTGCATTATTCCGATGTACAATTTCTATAAATTAGATCCTGCTTGATTTCAATTGATTCCCCTTTGAAAGGACAGTTGTTTCGGATCGTCCATAAAGTGCGCTGAACACAAACAGCTACCATTCAAAGCATTGAACAAAATGTTTGGACCGCATCGCGCGATCATCGTGTCGCCGCTACGGCCCAAACAATGTTCACATAAAGGCTCGCTACACACATCTGTTTTCCCAACGTGCGGCGATCATACGGCAAAATAACGGACGTGTACATCAACTGTATCAGTCGATGTAATGTACTGACGATTGACGTACATTTCTTTGAGGAACTGCGGTAAATATTGAACGTGTATTTCAGATAATATAATAAATAGTATTTCAGACCGCAATTGCCGTACCGCACGGTCGCCGCACGTTAGAAAAACGGATGTGTGTAGCGGGCCAAAAAGGTACAAACGTGCACACGTTCGGAACAAGATTACCTTACCTCCACCGAAAGGTCTCCTTGCGCTCTCAGCGTAGCTTCTGCCGTACCCGCAAACGATATCTGTGAGAGACACGCGTCGGACGAGTGTCGCAATAATTTTATCGCACCACCCACGACGCTGGCAGACCCGAGGAGAGTACGAGCTCCATGGACAACGCTACCATCCAAACTGAGACTCTCCGCGCTACCGTTTGCGAGCCAGCCGTTACCCAATGCTAAAAGACTTAAATTCTCTATATGTACCGCCATAAACTGAAACAGTCGGTAACAAGATCAAGAGACACGAAAACCAACGATCCACGAAGATCGACTGCCTCTATTATTCATAATACCTGTACAAAAGTTATGATTATCGGAGGAATCTTTTTATTTCGAAAATCCAACAGATGCGCCGGTTTCTTCGGCAAGCAAGGCGTCTTTGTCGGTACATCCTTGTTTATCCGTACATCTTTCATTATCACAGCCAAGAGTTTCGCTACGTCGCTACTGAACAAACTGCTACGTATACTGATTTCCTCCACTTCCTAAAATCATTCGAAGAAAGTTAGTCCAATACCATTGGTTCCTCCGTACCATAATATAATACTTACCAAAGTGAATCCATTTTTTGAAACGTTCACGTCCCGAAGTATAAAATAAGGTAACGAAATGTGACCAACCCGTAAATAAATTTTGTACCGCCTTTTCACCAGCCATGCCACGAGCCTGGGTATTATCCTGCGATAGACGGATTCGTTGAATTATTAGATTGTTCCATATGAAATGTCCGATTTTAGTTCATTGTCAGTCTCTTTGAGGTACAAAGCTTACGATCCTATCTTCAGTTTTAATTTGCACATATAAATTTCCTTTTAAATAGATCTGATTTCAAAGTCAATCAGTGCAATTGTTGTGTGATCTTTTTATATGTGTGGGAAAACAACATATTGTCGATAGCATTATGCGATATTTGGTGAAAATGTGGTGACTAATCAATAGTCTGCGGATTTTATACATTTATGGCAAAAATGAGTAGGTGCAATTTAAAACAGTAGAAAGGTCACAATGATTTAAGAGTGCTAATCAATTTTTCTCAGCTTGTCAAAAGTATTAAAGTAGGAATAAACTGTTTATGTGGCTCCTGCCACTTGCAATTGGTGCAAGCAATTTTTATTTTGCATAAAGATCACAAAATAGAGATGACAATCTTGCAGATGAAGCATGTGAGTGACCATAAAATTCAATTTTGACCATAACACGATCAAGAAATGTATGTGATTCTTTGATCAATAAGAAATAGTTGCGGATGTTTAACGTTACTGTTCAAAATCGGACATTTCATATGCAACGATCTAATATTTCTAATGCGTCGTACAATTCTAAATTGTAGAGGTGAATCGTCGTTAACCTTACCAGGTGAAACTGCAGTACAGAACGCAGATAACTATGGCGAAGACAATTAAACCAGTCATTTCGACGACTCACATAACGTCGCGAAGATGCAAAATCACTCATTCGAGGTCATCAGAAATGTTCAATTTTCGTTGAGTCAAATCGAACGGAACGGATAGATTCATTGACAACTATAGTGGCAGCGGCAGCGACAGGCGACAGCAAACATCATCGCTATCGAAAATCGAAACTGCATCTGACACTGGCAGCAATATCGACAATCGATCAGTGCATTCGTATCGACATATCGATAATGCGATCTCGATACCTTTCTCCCCACACATTCAAAACCTCACGCATACTGTACACGTGTGTATGCATGTATATGTGTTGTTTCAGCTGATTTCAGTGATGGCAAATTGATAGAAGCTGTGCGAAGAGAAACATAGTTTTCCCGATACAATACGTTGCGTGACATTTAAACGCGATTCGATATCAAGTATAGTTTATAGTAGTGTCGGTAATTTCAAGTTGAAATTAGGTAAATCCTCCGGATTAACCTCAACGTTGGACCAGCGAATTAAGGTTAGTTTGACAATCCCAAAATAGCGTACATATTTTATCATTTAACTAACTAAATCCATAATATTAACCGATATGCTACGTTCCTGAATAATACTGTTCTGGAATCGTGCTGGGAAATATTCAGAAGTAAAGAAAAATTTTCGAGGATTTTTGTGTGAATTGTAATTAAAATGGGAAATTAAAAGAGGAATATTGATTTATAACGTTTATTCGATCGATAAAAGTTAGGTCTGATAGCAGTGCTGCATAAAACTCGTTGCGTCTCGGTTATTTAATCTAACGCCGACGAGTTGCGTGCATAACAGAGGCACGTTATTGTAGTCGTTTTCATTTTGTTATTATAATCAAACGTAGTTTTGCACGTGGAACATGGTATAAAAACAATCGGACGTATTTCGATTATCGAAAGGTGCGAAAAGACGAAAGGGGAACAGCATCTACATATATGTATGCAGAGGAGCTCGGATTTCGATAGAATCGATGGAGGCGGTGGGAGAGGAGAACGCGATTTTGAAAGAGTAGAACGTTCGTCGGAGATACGGGATATATTACACATTTTCGACATGATTCTCGTTCTCGCATGGCGACAACGTTGCCATGCGAGTATCGATTCGACGAGTTGGTCGTGGGTCGCGGGTCGCGAGTCGCGATCCGTCGAAAGGGTTCGCCCGACCGAGGTTCCCCGAGAATTGGCGAGCGGATGCGCGACATCCCGACGTTCCGACATTACCACCACATAGTTTCCACGAATCGTCGCATATCGTTGTTTGGTCTGGGTTAGGAAACATCGACCGACCGATCAGATAATTGGACATTCAGGAAGTCGGACGAAGAAGGACGTGCGAAAGATATGAAATCGTAGATGAGCGAGGCGAGGAAAATATGGGAGGAGAAATCGGTAAGAGAAGAAGAAGAAGAAGCGACGGAGAAAGGTTGGTAGAAAGGGGCTGAAGCTTCCTCGGGGCTTTCTAAGCTTTTGGAGGTGTCGATAGGCGGTCTCTACGAGAGAAAGCGGTGTCCTGGAGGAATCGCCGAGTAGCGAGTACCGATGCGAGCGCTGGCCGGAACGAAGCGCTCGTTATGCGAAACGAAAGCACGAGAGGCATCGTATCGAGATGGTGTTCGGCCGAGAACGCGTTCATCACGCCGGAACGCAGGAAATATAGACGCGTGCACGGGCTCCAGTTGCCTCTGCACCCGCAGCAGGTGATCGGCTGGATCGTGATTCTGGTGATCGCGATAAACACGTTCGCGGTGCTGACGCCGCAGCTCGAGCCGAGTCTGCGGCCCGTGCTCTCGAGCTTGATCGCGATCGTCTTTTTCGCGCACTTTTGCTCCCACCTGACCGTGTTGCTGCTGGACCCAGCGGACCCGAGAGTCAGGGCTCAACCAGCGAACAAGGTTCTGCCGGAGTTCGACAGGACCAAGCACGCTCGCGTGATCGAGAACGGCCGGTGTCACCTCTGCAACATAACCACCGACAGCAAGAGGACCAAGCACTGCTCGATATGCAACAAATGCGTCGCGAGGTTCGACCACCATTGCAAATGGCTCAACAACTGCATCGGTGCTAGGAACTACTCGGCGTTCCTGATTTGCTTGATATCCGCGATCCTGGCTAGCTTATCGGTCGCCGGGCTCTCCGCCACCGAGTTGACGCTGTCGTTCTTCTCGAACCGAGAAGCCCGCGCCAGCATGGAAAACGCGACGGCCGCAACCACCATGCCTCGAGCCGCTCTCTCGATCGCTCCCGTTTCCGATACCGTCTCGATCCTCCTGATCTCCACGATCGGAATCCTCTCGGCGATCGCCGCTATTCTCTTGATCCACCTGTGCTTCTTCCACGGGTACATCGCGTGCCTTGGTCTGACTACCTACGAGTACGTGCGGAAGAAACGCGCGCGACACACTGCCGCGGCCGCAACTACCACCTCCGTCACCACCACCGCAGCAATCACAGCGAACGCTGCAGCCGCAACCGCAAACGCCTCGGTCGCCAACAACAGCAGCTCGACCACGAACGTCGATGTGACCGCAGTCGAGATCAACAGATTCCCTTCGAATCGTCGCGATCGAGCGAAACTCGAAACGAACTCGCGACCCCGCATCCTCGACAGACGCGCGGACTCGGACGCGAACGAGCCGGATCGAGCAACATTGGAGACGCGAATCCGCCCCCGGAACAACCAACGGAAGAACTTCCGGCTGTGCTTCTCTTACGAGATCGAGTCGATCGCGAACGAAACCTCGATCGAATTCTCGTCGAGGGGTGCGTCCGGGGCGAAACGTAACCAATCGACCATCGTGTTCCGAGACTCGGTCGATCTCGTCGGCTCGTCGACGCCCTCGCCGGTCTCCTGTTGCTTCGCCGCCGCCAACTCGCTGGCCAGTCGTTGCCGGTCCACCGGCAAAGCCGACGGATCGAAGAAACGGCAGACCAGCGGCGGCACCAATCCCGTCGACGGTGCTCCGCCAACGAACAACTCTTGCGAAGCCGTCGAACGAATTGGAAAATTTCTGAGGACGTACTTGAGGAGGAGCGGTCGACGACGGTCGACCAATTCGAACGCCGCTCGTCCGAGCAAAATTAAGTCGGCTTCTGCTCGGAAGGGGATCGACGCTGAACGACGGTCGACCGTTCCCGACGCCGATACCAACGTGGACACCGACGTTGCCCTTGTCGCAGAATCCGAAACCACCGCTTCCATCGACAGCAGCGGGTTGCCACCCTCCGTTAAGTTTCCACCGCGTTCGTCCGACCAGATCCTGATCTCGCAATCGAGAAAATTATCGAATTCGGCGACCTTGAAGAGATCCACCGGCCACGGTCATACTCGCACCCGGCGCACTTGTTCCTTCCGGAAAAAACCGAGACTGAAGATGAACTCGCGCGTGGCTCAATCCATACAACTCTCTCCCATCTTGGAGTCGGATTTGTCGAAACCCGCGTCACCTCGTTCGCCCCGTTCGCCACTTCCGCTCCGGTCTCCTTGCTCCCCGTGTTCCCTTCAGTCGCCGCGTTTCTCGCGTTCCTCGTCTCCTCGGTTCGATCGGTTCGCCTCAACGTCGTCGGGAGTTTGATTTCCGAGTCGCTGTCTTTCGTCGATCGCTTATCCTTTCGTTACATTTCTCGCGCATCGATAATGAACGTCTCGACCGCGAGACCGTAGCGTTTCTCCTGTTTTACGTTCCGGCGCTCCGAGGCCGACTCGGTTTTCCCCTGCGAACGCAGGGATATCGTAGACGCGTGTACGTTGACGCGTATAATTGCCCTCGTAGATGACATCGGTTACAGCGAAACCGTTCACGGACGAATCCACGGCCGAGAATGTGTGGGAAACCGTGCTGGGATCCCCGCGGTACGTGGTCGCGCCGATGGTCGACGCCAGCGAATTGGCGTGGAGATTGCTGAGTCGACGACACGGTGCTCAACTCTGTTACACGCCGATGCTTCACTCTTCGGTATTCCGCAGAGATCCCAAGTATCGGCGGGAAGCTCTAGCTAGCACCGGCGAAGATCGGCCTTTAATCGTACAGGTAGTTACAGTAAACTCGAAGACAACGAGAGATCTTTTCGCGGTTCGTTTAAACCTACAATATTTTTCTTGCAGTTTTGCGGCAACGAGCCGAACGTGTTGCTGGAGGCGGCGCTTTTAGCAGAGCCCTACTGCGACGCTATAGACGTAAACATAGGTTGTCCTCAGGCCATCGCGAAACGCGGTCGCTACGGTGCCTTTCTGCAAGACGACTGGGACTTGCTGCAACGAATCGGTCGGTGGAGTCGCGAAAACTCGAGAGAATTCGTTTATCTACATCCTTCTTTCTCTGTACAGTGAGTACTTTGAGCAACGGACTCCGTGTTCCTGTGACTTGCAAGCTGCGAGTGTTTCCGGAGATCGAGAAAACGGTGAAGTACGCTCGCATGCTCGAAGCTGCGGGAGCGCGATTGCTCACCGTACACGGACGTACCAGGGAGCAGAAAGGACGGTTGACTGGTGTGGCCTCTTGGGATCATATCAAAGCTGTCAGGTATTACTTATCTCAAACTCGATCCCCATCGGCACATGGATCGGTTACTCGACTCTCTGTTTTCTTCGAAACGTTAGGGAAGCCGTTGCTATTCCGGTATTTGCCAACGGCAATATTCAATGCCTACAAGACGTTGAAAGGTGCATAGAAGAAACCGGTGTACAGGCGGTAATGTCGGCGGAAGGGAATCTTTATAATCCGTACATATTCGAGGCACGTTATCCGGCCAGCTGGGAGGCAGCGCTCGAATATTTGGATCTGGTAGAACGATATCCCGCCCCGGCCTCTTACATCCGCGGTCACCTCTTCAAATTGTTCCATCACACGTACGTATCGTCTTCTTTTTATCACATCTTCTTCGTACCCTTTATCGTCTTACTTTCTCGCGTCCGGCATTCTTTTAACCGGAGAGTAGACTTTCTTTACCAGAGAATAAAGAGGAAAGGGAAAACTTGGCACAGAACTCTACCATGGAATCGTTTAGAAGCGTGGTGTACGCTTTAAGGGATCGTTATTTGCCCTATCACGAAGGTCGTCTCGCGTGGCACGAACAGACCAACGGTACGGTATACTATACTATATACATATACTTACATTGTAAATAGGTATATCGATGCGAGACGGATCCCGTTCCTTTGTCGTTGTAGACTATAATTTGAAGCTGCCACCGTGGTTGTGTCAGCCATACGTACGCAGTTCTCCGGAAGAAAAAGAGACGTCGTTGTCAACTCTTGAAACGGTTGGTCTTCTTGTTTTCGCATTGCTAATTCTTGTTTTATGTCTCTCACTCTCTTGTGATCTTACAGGACGATACCGCGAAGAGAAAATTTACGGACGAGGATGGCAACGTAATATCGCGGAAACGCTTGAAGAAGCTTAGACGAATCGCACGGCGTCCCAACAGGCCAACAACAGTCGTCGCGAAGAGAGGGTTCAATTTTTGCAGCGATTGTCCGAATCCAGTGGTTTGTAAAACATAGTTTTCCATTGTATGTACCGGCTATAGAAAACTAGCACTCGATTCCGACGATTTGCTGTCTCTCGTCCCCGCAGGGTTTCAAGTGCGTGTACACGTTGTGCAGGCAGTGCTGCAGGAACAAATGTTTCACGGAAAATTTGGACTGCGCCGGACATAGGAACTTGACTAAAACGAGAAGACAGATGGCAGTAGATTTTGCTGCGAAGAGGAATACTATCGACGATACAATATCGCTTTGCAAATAATAAAGAAACTTTGTGGAAATACGCGTCAGTTGTGTTTTTGCGTACAAATCGTGCGCGCGAATAAAAATCAGTTTATCGTTTCTATCCAGAACGTTGATTCCAGGATATAATCCTTTTCACGCCGTTGCATCGACAAGGATTGTAACAAATAACTATTTTTATTTACACGTTACACTATTTTACAAAATACTTTTGGTGAAAATCATCGATCATTGAACACGACCGTTTCACACAGACTTGTGTGTCTAAAGTGGTGTCAACGATACGAATTGGACTATAGCGCAACAATCTTAAACGGTCCAGGTCGTCATTGCGATCAACTTTGTCAATGACGCGGTCAGACCGCTCGGCTTTTCGTCGATGATCAGAGCATCCTTTTGCGTTTTCTCGCTGAACCAGTGCTTTTTGTTTATCAGTAGAAGAATCATGAGCGTAGGCAAATGGATCAGCGAAAAGCGGAATAGTTTCCGCGAGCTTCCACTGTCCGAGTGCTTATAAAAATTTCGGGCTGGAAAGGGAGAAACGACAGATGTATAGAGATGTATACAGGTGCAGTTCGAATAATAATACATACGCATAATAATATCGTAGGCGTACCTAAATAGAGGAAGTACAGGTTGAGGGGTGTCGACTCCAAGGCGAACCACCAGTTGGTAACGTCGAACGCGGGTGCCAAGTAGCAAAGACCCGTTAGTAAGGCGGTATAACGTAACGCTGTCTTACGGCACAGATTCGGGTCGGTAACGGCCATCATTCTGTAACCAGCCCGAGAATAATCTGGTCTCAAATTCCATGACAAAGCGTTGAAATGAGGAAACTGCCATGCATATAGCAAACCAGACATGATCCAGGCACCGGCTGAGGCTACGTCACCGACGCAAGCTGCCCAACCCATTAACGGTGGTATCGCTCCAACTGAACAGGCATGGGACATCTTCGATTAAGTACAGTCAAACAACTTTGAATGAGCACGTTGTGCGACTGCCATGAAAGGATACTGATCACCATCGCACTTACCAATCGATCCGACCCAGGTATTCAATATACTAACTCGTTTCATGGGAGTATAAATTAAAGTGTAAAGAACCAGATTGGCTGCTCCAAGTGCCGCGGTTAGACCATTCACTTCGCTGTATAGTAGGGATAGCCCACTGATGCCAGATATTGTTGCAAACATTATAGCATGGCCCGGCCTGAAGAAAAATTTAGTTAAAACCAATTTCATTAAAATTAAGTTCACCCCTGTATACTATACTTACGTCAAATATCCTCTAACCAATACTCTGTTTTTGGTTCTGGACATTTGTGCATCGAAAGGAACTTCAAAAAATTGATTGATGGCATTCGCTGTAGCCGAACATAATCCAGTTCCGATAGAACATGCTGCAAATGTGTAGGCGTCAAAGGATCCAGGAGCTAAAACGTATCCAGCCATGGTGGTCACGACAACCAGTGCTGCAATTGGCAGTTATTGCTGTTAGTCTTTTCGTATAGTCTGACAAAGAGTAGAATGAAAACAGAAGTTTTAGACTGGTACAATTTGCGTACATGTTAACCTTATTTTAGAAAGCATAAGACAATGCTTTCGTAGCTTGTCGGACTCTAGCTCCATGTACCTCCATTCCAGCTCCTTTTTGCTACAATCATCTTTTCGAACGACAATCGAGTCGTTCTCGATGACAACAGGCTTTCCTACATCGTGGACCGATGTAACTTGCGGAGGAAATATTTGAGATTGCAAACTTTTCGATGCAGTTAAGCTGCGTTGTCTCGGAAATGAAGGTGATGTCTTTGCAACTGGTGCAGCCTGCTTCGAGTACTAAAATAAATTGCAATCTGTTTATCCGGAAAGCTTTGGAGTTGTTAAAATATTGTATGGAAAATGTGCGTACTGTTGCAACAGGAAGTCTCAACACCTGGGAGAAACATGATATGTTCCGAGTCGTTCTGACAGAGCAGAAAACAAATACCATGATAAAATTGTGTGGTACAACTAATTATTTATGTTCTCCATCCTAAAAGTGAAGTAATATTAAAAGTGACAGAAAAGTGATCGCACATACAAATAAAAACGTGTCGGATTATCAGTGAAAATATCAACTAACCAGACAAAGTCAACTTTAACTAATGATAGCGTGTTGGAAACAAATTAACCAACTTACATTTTGTTAAATGTTTATTTCTTATACTTCACTGTACTTCACTCACATTGCGTACAGTTGCGTAATAAAAACTGAAGGAACCGCACATTGCGCTGCGATTGCGATACATTGAAAAATGTCACTAGATCATCGTAATCTCCCGTGCTTCCGTCCTTTGCCGCAGCTGCTTCCAAAAGCCAGTGATCACGAACAGTCAAGAATGGCGGCATACATGCAGCTAACAACACTGATGATGATAAACGCATCTACATATACAAGAGCATCCCAAAATGTTGTATTTTCTACAGGGAGTTGATTCCTGAGGTCATTTGAAATAACTTTTTCCTTTGCGAAATTTTTATCCGCGGTTTTGCGAAAAACATGAACCAATCAGAGCGCGGCTAATGCGCGCGAATTTCGATTCGGCCAGTGCCAACGCCAGGCTCAGCGCGGGTCGCTTGAAATAACCTTTTCCTTTGCGAAATTGTTATCCGCGGTTTTGCGAAAAACATAGACCAATCAGAGTGCGGTTACAGCGACCCGCGCTGAGCCTGGCGTTGGCATTGACTGAGCCGGAATCCGCGCGCAATAGCCGTACTCTGACTGGTCTGTTTTTCATTAATACGAAGAAGCATTTCGCAAAGGAAAGAGTTATTTCAAATGACCTCAGGAATCACCCCTTTCAGGGAAGTACACCACTTATGGGGCACCCTGTATGTACATAGTATATAGATATAGACATAACTACAAGGGGCTCACTGATATATGTGTATAACTGTTATAAAAACTGATATAACTGATATATGTGTATATCAGTGTAAAGTGTATGAAATATATGAAATGCGTACCGTCCGCACGTCAGACGATAGGCGAAGTGTTTACTGCAGTATACTGTGAAGATAGTGGAAGATATATAATTCTGGAACAGTATTTATGAATTTTGCTAACTTATTCGTTCGGGTAGAGTGCGCTTGAAACAATGCAGTTCGAAAAATCTATGAAACAACAGGTCTATGCAAACTCTGTATCCGTGATATAGATTTACATATTGTATACATAGGCAACTGGACCGGGACCGGACCGTCTATATTTTCTTGAATCGGATGAAATTTCTAGTGTGTGGGTACTTCGAGGAGAACTCGAAACGATAAATGTAAACTCTTCGAACGTTTGAATTTGAAATCTGAATGTTTGAAGTGGTTGGTTAATAAAAAGCATCATCGTCTATATATGTATGGAATGTAAATAGAACCCGTAAGAGGTGAGAACGGCGCTACCGCTACCTTAGCGATTGAAGTAATTTCACGCAACGTATCGAGGCGCGAAACGGAGTGACCAAAATCGAAATGTACGTTATGTTATGTTCCACGGCTCTCTTTTAGTGTATCTGTGACGAGTACTTCGGTCAATCATTTCGGGTAACTGCGTATATGTATCTGTTTGATCGAGGGGAGCAGAAAAAGGAGAATCAAAAAAGTGGTAGACCTGTTTTCACATTTCTAATAAACGGTTAGTCACGATAGGACGCGACCGAGTGTCTACATACGTTTAAATCAATTTGTGTGACCGTCGCCGACAAAATGTCCGAGAAAGTCGAGGAAATTGTCGACGAAGAGAATTCTGTCACAATGCTGGACGTACTTCGCGAGGAGAATCAATTGGAGGAAGATGCTTGCGCGGTTCTGGGCGCATCCGATGATAAGAACTGCACGTACAGCAAGGTTTTGTTTCCACTTTGTTAATACTATTGATATGTTCCACTTTATTAATATTATTGCTCAACCAAACTCTATTAATTTCAGGGATACACTCGACAAGCTCTGTACGCGTGCAAAACTTGTTGTCCACAACCGATTCGTGCTGCCGTGTGTCTCGCTTGCAGTTTCCACTGTCACGAGGGGCACGAACTGGTCGAACTCTACACAAAAAGGCATTTCAGGTGCGACTGTGGCAATTCCAAGTTCGAAGGGAAAAAGTGTAATCTGGATGCGGTACGCTTCATACTATTCCATACTTTCCATGGCGTTTCTTCGACCTAACTTTGTGTAATCGCTCCCCAATCTAGTCGAAAGATTCCATAAACTCCGAGAATGGATACAACCACAATTTCGACGGTCTATACTGTGTCTGCAAAAGGCCCTATCCAGATCCAGAAGATACAGTGAACGACGAAATGCTACAGTGCGTTATTTGCGAAGACTGGTATCATTCTATGGTAAAGCATACATTTATTCTTTGAAAGTCTGTCCATTCCTTTGTCAACGAAATCGTAAATCGTTTCCAACAGCATCTGGGGAGCAAGAAAGGGATGCCAACAGACGGTGCTTACGACGAGATGATCTGCGCGGATTGCATGAAAGCGAATAGTTTTCTCTGGAATTACGCGAGTAAACACGCGGGTAATCGTCGACAGACATTCGTGTTGTCATACGTACTATCGTCGCCGTCGTAACGTTCCCTGTTTCGATCGCAGTATTCACAGAGAAAGATGCTTCGTCCGAAGCGACGGCCACCGAGTCCGTGGACGTCGTAAACCATCCTGAGGGTTGCACTATGCCGCAAAGCAAAACCTGTTCGAAGGGAAGCTGCTTCTGGTCAGAAGGCTGGAGGAGTGCTCTGTGCACCTGCGAAACCTGCAAAACGGTAGGATTTTCATACTTGTACATTCTGGTCCTGGTCTTATCCTATTTGAATCTACACTCTATATGTTTCCGATGCATAATTCGCGATTGCAGCTCTACCGAGAGAAAAATGTTATGTTCCTTCTCGATCCAACGGACAGCGTTCACGCCTACGAGGAAGCAGGTAAAATCTACAGTCGAGAATCTCAGTATGAAAAAGGTATGAAAGCTTTGGCTTCCTTGGGTCGAGTCGAACAGCTGACAGCCATCGAAGGTAAATACATGCGATAGTTTCAACGCGCTACACGCTAACCAGAGTTCGGCAAATTTTATTTTAAATAAATAACAAATTATTCTAGAGGGAAAGACAAATAATAAATAATTTTTGCTTCTCTTTCGCCTGCTGTATATTATACAATGGATATTTTGTAATTTGGATGATAATTAATTATTCTTTTCTCTTATTGAAACTTCAAACTATCAAATAATTTTTTACCTAAATAATCATTTAAATGATGTCCAACTCTGACGCGAACAAATATTCTTTGAAATTCGTTCTTCATTTTTCTCTTCTCTTTATATATTCGATAGAGTACAACAACATGAAGGAACGACTGAAACAGTACCTGCAGAAATTCGCCGAGAACAAGAAGGTAGTCCGCGAGGAGGACATCAAAGAGTTCTTTTCAGAAATGGAGTCAAAGAAGCGGCCAAAAGTTGTAGTACCTACATATTGCCGTTGAACCGGTACACGATACGCACAAATTTTCAGCTTTTAAACGATTCTAAACGATCAAAATTCCATTTCCATTGTTGGATACGACGCTGGAAGCGTGTCTTTTATATTTCTCGTTGAAACAACGATCCTCGTTTTCATTCGGTATCTTCTTATGTCTCTTATTTAATAACTGTGTATCTGTATGTATTATCTATGTATATCTATAACTATATAGCGCTTACTATATTATATTTCCGTAGTTTTCAAAAGATTATACAAGATTTGTGATAATAAAACAGTAAGAAAGGATAATAAATCTTGAGAGATGTATTTTTCGGTAAACCTAGAACGTATTTTATTCGGTGACATCAAAGAATAGCGTGGCGTAACATAGTACACGTGATTGATGCACGATGTACACGCATACAGGTGGTTTGGATTCGAACAATTTGGGAAGTCGGAAGCAGTTCTAATAACACATGCAACGAAACACGTTCTACAATTTGACATTACATGACGGAATTGGACGATAGATCGTGACCGTGAATCTGCATAGGTATTACCAGGATCGGCTCGCTGCAACTTGGTTTGTACGTGTAGATCGACCACGTCCTTTCGATGCAATCGAAAATACCTGTCGAGGGAAATTCGAATATGTCAAATTCTCGTCACTCCTTCATCGACTATATCTGTGGTTGTCAGGAAGAACGCCGTTTGTCACATACTTTCACTTTCGAGATATTACCATTTAAAGTTTTAAACTAATGCTTTGACATAGGACATCGGTTAAATTGCATTATATTTTTGAGCCTTTCGAATTTATTTTCATAACTTTTTTTCTGGTAAATACGCAAATCCTATACTATACAGTATACAGGGTGGTCCACCTAAATACGGCCACCTAAATATCTCCTTCAATTGTGGGGGTATAAAAAATATTTTGTGTACTATTTGAATGGTTTAAATTAACGAACCATTATATTGCAGCAATATTTTTCTCCGAAGGTCATTTTTTTCGGAGTTATCAAGGTCATCGATGTTTTTGATACATAACTACATTTTTTTTATTGCATCGTGTAACTGATTGAAAAATACATTCGGATATTTATAATAACATGACCTTGAAATGACCTTGATCTTCGAAAATTAAAGTTTTACCTTCAGATCAAGGTTAATGTCATGTTATTATACATATCTGAATGTATTTTTCGATCAGTTACACGATGCAATAAAAGAAAAATGTAGTTATGTATTAAAAAAACATTTCGGAAAAAAATATTGTTTGCAATATAATGGTTCCTTCAAACCATTCAAATATTACACAAAATATTTTTTGTACGCCCACAATCGGAGTTCAATTTATGAACTCAAATTTTTTGAAATTGTAGCGTTTTTCCTGACAACCACAGATAAAAATTCGAAGATAGAGAAGAATAAGCGAATGGCGGTGGGACATACCGGTACAGATCGTTTTGACGGCGTCATCCTTTCTAATATCTTGATAAACCCTGTACTCGTCGTCGGTTTGATCGCTTAGGATATCAACAACGTTCTGGCAAGATTTAGCTGGGGGATGCTTAAGAATCGCTTCCATCCTCTTGTCGCTGCTGTCTATGATAAGGCCCGTGACTTCCGGTATCTTCAACCGAAGGTACCTGAAAATTTTGCGCGTGCGATAATTGGTGAGAATAAGCGCGAGAATTCAGATGGAGATCGAGAGCGTGCTCACTTGTTGCAGTGGTAAGTCACTTCTCCGGGGCTGACGGTCAGAACATTGAGTTGCGATTGCGTAGCGTCGGGTTCGCAGGGACCGACCTCGACATTGTGAAACACCCTGTCACCCTCTTGCGCCAGGAAAGTCATGTTCACCGAGAACCCTTCAGCCGCGCCAAACCCTTCGTTCCTCAATATCTGTTGAGCTTGAACGTAATTCTCCGCGGATAGGAGCGCCCGAGTTAAAAAGTACCTGGCTGCGGACAGCGAGAGCGACATTCAACACCGATCGTATCAATTTACCTCCGCGAAACGACGATATGTAGATACATACATATACAGGGTGAACATTATAAAGCGTTACAGACGAATATCTCCAAAAATATTGATTATACGCAAAAATGTTTGAGATGAAAGTTGTTCAGTACCGAGGGGGACATCATGTGGTGGGATTTTTATTTTTCCCGATGGACACTCCAAGGTGAGGAGAAGGTCACCCTGATTTTTTAAAATGGAAAGACCTACTTTCTCTATCATGAATCAATTGACTATCGAATTCTGAGTAAAAATGTATTGACCACCATATGTCCCAAATCTAATAGTTAACGAGATATCATCGAAACAATTTTCTTTCTTCTTTGGATAATATCTCGTTAACTATTAGGTTTAGGACGTATGAAGGTCAACACTTTTATACTCAGAATTTGATACTCTATCGATCTATGGTATAAAAAGTAGGACATTCCATTTAAAAAAAGAAAGTTGACCTTCACCTCACCTTGGGGTGTCTATCGGTAAAAATAAAAGCCCCACCGCATGATGCCCCCCACGGTACTGAACAACTTCCATCTGAAACATTTTTGCGTATAATCAATATTTTTGGAGATATTCGTCTGTAACGCTTTATAACGTTCACCCTGTATATGTTAGCCTTGGTAGAATTAGAAACGGGGAACAGGTACTCACGCGTTTTACCGGAGCGCAAGTTCGCCGCGCTCAAAGTGTTGATGCTATAAGCGAGCCCATGGCAATTGTAACCCATAGTGTATCCTGGCAAAAATCCCGCGTAACTCAGGGACGTGAATTTCTCCTCCTTGCAGCCTGGCTCGATCAAATGCGCGGAAACCAAATACCAATGGTTCAAAGTCTCGCTCAACGCGTCCTCGTTGTGCCCTAAAATTTCCTGTTTCGGGACAATTCGGTTCAAGATGAGCAGCAGACGGAGACATGTTTCGATTAACTTTCGTTCGCCCCTTTCCTATATGTTTTAATTACGGTCTTTAGTAGACGCAGATCTTTATGCAAAATAAAAATTTCTTACCTGAATTGCGACAAACTGGAGTGAAATAGAAATTTATTTTCTTCCTTTTATGTTCAGTCGGTAGAAAATAATATAATAGTATGTATAAATTTTTCAAATATTTCTGCTATTTTAAATTATACCTACTCAGTTCTGTCATAAATGCATAAAATCCGCAGTCTAGTCATTAGGTACGAGCAAAGTTGAAGAAACAAGGGACGGGCGAGGGTTAATCATTTCTTGATAATGCAAAGACGGGGTTTTTCAGTTGTCAAAAATGCTGGATAAAAGATCAATCCAGATCGCAGTCGCCCTATTTTTATGTTTGTAATTTGCATTATTCGGAAGCATAAAGCTGCGCATGTGTAGCTACTTTCATAAATCTACGACAACTACATGCTGCCGATGCAAATTCCGCCCCGTAAACGTAAAAATAGAACTTCGGAGGGCAACTGTGGCCTAGATTGATCTCTTATCTTTATCGACAAATGAGAAGGCGCACCCTTAATCCTGGAAACGAGACCACCGTTGCTTTTGTCGAGTGGTTCGCTTACCTGTCCTGGCTGGTTACACATAACACTGGAACAACCGACCGGTAGGTCGTTGGCTCGCTCCTGGTCATTCGCAACGTTCGGCACGATGTCGTCCAGATGCATCAGAAACAGCTGTGAACCGGTAGGAGATTCGAATCGAATGATAAGCCAATTGGCCAAAATAATAAGCCAAAAATCGGGTTCACTCGGAAACGTAGGAAATGGAAAAGGAATCGAACAGCTACCTTATGAAAAGGAACGTTCGCTCCATCGGCCGTTCCTTGGATTTCCCTGAGGTAGCCGGGAAACTGCTGCTCCACGCAGCTCAGCGTTTCCTCGTACACCTTCTTGCCGGCTTCGGTCTCGTACAGCGGCAGGTACGTTTCGTTCAGAGGTTTGTAAACGTTTAAGAAACTTCGGATCAGCCCGGAGAACGTGCGTCCCTGATAAAAAATATATATGTAATATAAAAGTACTGTCGTACTTTAAATAAGCAGGTAATTTTTCTGGTAAATCAAGAACACATGTTGCTAAGTCATTGGCAAACAGGTATTGACAGGTTACCTGGAAGATGGCAACAACTTGTTACAAGTAAAGAATATTATATATTAAAATTAAAAGAATAATATTAAACACATATATTTTTGTAAATTGACTCAAATGTTTTCTTTAAAATACGACAGAACTTTCCCTTCAACCTATAATAGTACACGTACTGATCATAGTAGAATATACTGATTCGGACGATCCTGTTCCCATAAGTCGCGCACACTAAAAACCACGTGCTGTAAAATATTCTAACGGACAACGTACGACGTTCTGCTAAATATTATGTAATGGAAAATACTCATTACGTAACGTACGTATTCAGTGTCTTGGAAATGAGGTGTGAGCACGATTCGCGAGCGAGCACGTTTTTCCGATCTTCCGGGGATTTTCTTATTAAACATAATAATAGAGATCCGGCAAGCGATGACACTTGCGAGGAAAAGATAGCAATCTATACCGCTAATTCGATCTTTTATAGATTTCCTCTCTCTCGGAGGAGGAGGATCTCTGATTCCTGGAGAAATGTATATATCCGGTAACTCGGTATAAAAATAAATACAATTTCAAGTGTTCGCTACAGAATACATATAGGATCATTTGAATTGTCTCGAAGCCTTCGTCGTTTCCGTTCGTACCTTTAATGGCGATTGTTGTAATTATCTCGTTACCAATTTATATAACCAGCAAAGTCGGCTCCCTAATGAGTTTTTTCTCGTTTCGTTGTAATTCGCCAGCTAATTTTCAATGGTGAAATAATCCAGCGCTTGAATAGTCATTTACGCGTATACGTACACCTTACCAACGAACAGCGAGCAATTATGTTCATGCCGGTTCGCGTGGCAGCCGCGAAACGTGCGTAATGTATTGTCTATAGTGTACAGCAGGGTTTCCCAAACTTTTTCTCTGATAGAGCACTTTAAGACGGTAGACTCGTTTCACGGGACAACAACGGGGTTTTTCAATAATCAAAAACGCTAGACAAAAGATCGATCTAGATTGCTATCACCCTCAAAAGTCCTAGTTTTTCGATTACGAGGCGTAATTTGCATTATTCGGCAGCATGTAGCTATGGAAATAGCTACTTATTATAGCTAATTGTATGCTTCCGAATAATGCAAATTATTCCTTGTAAACGAAAAAAATAGGACTTTTGAGGGAAATAGGGAAAAACCCAGCGTTTGTATTATCGAGAAATGAGAAGGCGAATCCCGCACCCTTGCAATCCTGGAAACGAGTCTACACCCTTAAGGATCTTTGAATTTTGACGGAGCACCTTGTGTGACTTGGAGAGTAGGTAATGACACATAATCATGAATGTCATGAATTATTCATAAAATTATTATAGTCGGAATGTAGAAAAAGAAGCTTAGTTGTGAATATTTTTTCGCGGAGAATTTGCTACCTTCCCGCGGAGGACAGTTTGGGAAACCCTGGTGTACGGTATAGTATTATGTATAATAGCGAGCGCGTGAATTCGATCAAGCAGATTGAATTTTCTTACGATATCGAAACCGATGTCGTAATGACTTCCTCTACAGTAAATGACAGGAATCGCATGCCTCCTTCCGATATCGGTAGGCTCGCATTTGTCCTCCGAGATATTTTCCAGCGTGGTCATCTTAGCTGCGGACGTTACCTGTTTCGAAGGATTACCAGATGATGAGTAATCGTATTATTATTAATTATTATGAATTGTATTATTATTTTAATCCGACCGAGGTTAAAACTACGGAAAGCGCGTTTCACTCGCTCCATCGGACGCGACGCTAACGTCTTATTTTTTTACCCCTTTTCCCGATCGACGCCGCTCGACACTGTTCGGTGTCGTTCAAGATCGCGATCCTCCGCTTCTTCTCATCTCGCTGTTCTCCCGAACTGATCCGAATTATACAAAGACACACGCGAATGTGAAAAAATCCCACGAGTCGTCTTCGTTTGATTAATCAGCCGCAAACGCGAATGGTGGGGTGGGTTGCGCCAATCGTTCACGACAGAATGCAGCTAGACGATTTCGCCGGGCGAATCTCGCGTTACTTTACTTTTGATAAAGCTCGGTCGTAAAAGGATTTACGTACTATTATTAGACCGCGGACTTTTTCGCGATCGCGAACAAAAATCACCGCGTGAAATGTCACGCGGTAAAAACTCCCCGGCTTATGAATATTAATTGATGAAGAAATTAAACTGGAGGTCTGATCGACTTCTTGCGATCGATCCGGAGTAATTTTGACCTCGTGTACGAAGATCCACGATCTAATTGTTGTAGAACAGACAAAAAGAGGGAGAGAGTTGGAGAGCGTCGCGATATGCCCGCGAATATTCGCGAAATAGCTAATGAGTAGACTGCGGATCTTCGCAAATGTTATTACTGGACTACGGATCTTTATGCAAAATAGGATAAGCAGGGACAAAATAAAAATTAATTTCATCCCTTAATAACTTTGTTACGTTAAAAACAACATTACAGTATTCTCGAATTTTTCTAAGCTATTACTTTTTTATTTTTCACCCAATTAATTTCTTCATAAATACATAAAGATCCGCAGTCCAGTGGAAATAGGATTTTATTACAGAAAATTGCACAAACAGCCGCAGTCTACTAACAAGAGACGAAGAGGAGAAAAAGAAGCGGAGAAGCACAGATTCGCGATCGGCAACGGTGAGCATACCTGCGCTTACACCTGCCTTTCGACTCTTTGACGTTTTTGAACGATCACAGAAGAAAATATGCGTTCGGCCCTTATTTCGATGAGCGACCACCGAAATACGAGATACGAGGATTCGCGGCAACTCCAGGATAATCGGAAACAACAGTTCTGGACGTCGTTGTAACGGCGATGAGTGTCGCGCGACTGACAACTTACGATTGGCGTCTCCCTGTTACGAAGACCGTAAGTCCGTCTAATCTACCTTTTATCGACTTCCATCGATTAGCAGAGTTGTGCGGCATGGGAGCCGAGTCACCTCCAGGGGAAAAAGAATTCCCCGGCGTTTCGGTTAGGAATGTATTGTGCTACCATTACCATCACCATCACCGTCAGCATCGGCACCATCGGTACCGGTACCAGTGGTACACAGCAGTCCCAACGATTACGTTTCTTTAAAATATACAGGGTGATTCTCGGGACAAGTTCTCCGTAAAAATAGAAAAAAAAATGGTAGACGATAAAATCATATGTCGTAATACGCCATAACTTCCTATGACCTAATTTTTCATGTGGGTGCACCGATGTACCTTCCAGGTGCTATTGCACTTTGTTCCTCAGTGCAACCCAATTTTATTATCCTACGTATAAAAATATTAACCCGAGGTCATCGAAATGTCAATATGTCGCGTGATATTTGACATTTTGCGTCGGAGTAAACACAGAATTAGTTCCTACAATATAACACAGAAAAACTAACAAGGGAAGGACCCCAAGTGTCCGACTTCGATTTTGATAATCTTTTGTGAGACTAATGATGTTTGCAGAATATATTAAGTGTAGTTACTCAATAGTTTTAAAGATATAAACGATTAAACTTTCATACAATGTTGATATAATTTACGATATAATTTAAAAAACAACAGCAACTTGTCCCAGTTCCCAGAATCACCCTGTACACTTACACAAGGTCTTTCCTCATATTCCTCCGCTCATAGATTTCAATGTCCTCTTGAACTATGACTACGCTCCGGAAAAATTCGATATCACAATTACCAGCGCGCATTCAGCAAAAATCAAGCTTAAATACTGTTAATGCGCTTATCGAGTATCGTGTTAAGTAGAATTATCAATTTTCGCTGTTCGATCGATTCGTTTGATGTGACTGCTCCAAATCCCTTTGGCGGAGAATTAAAACAACGCGCGGCATCGTTGTCGACACATCGGGTACCGATGCTGGTACCGGCGCAATCGCCGTGCAGACCCTTAACGTTCCTTCGATATTATTTTCCTTTAATTAGAAGCCGCGGAGACTCCAGGGAAAACTTATTTTTCCGAAAGGCATACGAAACGTCGCGCGGCTATTGCGACCGCGTACTCGCTCGCGGCGAGTTAAATCGAGCAATTTTTTTTGCCGTTCGCGCTTTTAACGCGGAATTCGTGACGGTGCGCCCAAGGCCTGAGGCCGTTCGGATCGGGCACGGTATCGCCGAGACGAGTTGTCAATTTGTCAGACAGCCACGCGAGTCAATCGCTTTCGTTTCATTGACTGGGGAAGAGAACCCGATGAACGCGCGTGCAACGCAACTGTAATGCGATTTTAATCTAGTCTTAATGTCTAGTATCGTGGAACCCGTCGAGACCACGGTTCGGTATCGAGGTCGCAAATATTTCTTTGTACACGCGCGCTATGGCAAAATCGAAATGAACGTAGTCTCGTTCTGGTGTTAAACGACGACCAATATTAAAGTCTGCATTGTTCTGTTTGGAATTATTGAGATGGTCGTCGCTTCTTCGGAGGTACCTGTACTATATGATGAAAATCGCGCGGTCTTGTTATTTACATTTACACATTTGTATAAACTAAAAGATATGAAGCAGTGGTTGCTTAATACTCCGTGAGTCTAGTGTTAATGGAGGAGTTAAATCGTTCGTCGAATCGTATGTTCGGTTTTCCGAAGTCTACAGAATGGCTGGAACGCCTCGTCATTAGCGTTGTAACAATCATTTTTCTCGGTTGTTAAATTCTAAACATAAATGCACAATTACGCTCCCGTAATCTGATTGCTGTTTTTGTCATGCTTCGTTTAAGGAAACGCAGTTGCGACCACTTACGCGGATCGTGTCGGTTTACTGACACTTGCATCTACTATCGGCTACCTGTTACCAGTCACCACTCTGTTCAACTGTCTCTCGGTTCATTTTCGCGAAGTTCTTTACCTTGTTTTCTGCTTTCTTCGTTTTCTATCGGTGTCTATTCTCTTCGGTATCTCGTTGGTATCGGCGGGAATAAAATCAAGGGAATTGATCTGCGACAACAAGGGAAAGGTAACTGTGAGAGGGTCGGATTAAAAGGCGGTCGATAGCATTGAAAAAATGCATCTAGTCGTATCATGATTATGCGTGCGAGTATGAAGAAACCTTGTGCACTTTCTATCGCACAACCAGCCATTATTCTGGCTTCCAAATGCGCCTCCTTCGCGGCTATAAATGGTAAAGAACAGTATATGGTACCTTTTTTACGGCTTCCTTGGAACCTTCGCGGATTGCATCATGTGTGCAGCCACGTATACATAGGTGCGGACTACTGCGGACGCGAAAAAATACCGACCATTGTACTCTTTACGAGCTTGCTAATGCTAATCCATCGCGGTATCTGACGAAGAATAATAATAACGTACTGATAACACATTTTTATCTTTTAACAATTTATTAGTATACACTGTAAGTTATACGCGCTCGTATTTCTGTGTGTGTCTGTATGCGCGTATCGCGCGAGTTTGCGTGTTCTGCATAGATGTATATACATTTTTGGGGAATCGGTACACGAAACTTGAATGTACCTTGCGGATCACGCACCGTGTAAATTGACGTACGATCATGTTTTATTTCTAATCGGTTTTGAAACGCGACGAGACGCCGTAAAAACCGCGAACATCTCATTCGACGCATCTTTCCTTCCTTGTTTCGGTCCTCGCTTTCGCGTGTCGTTATCCGTTACCGCTGGGCTACTGGTAATTAATATATGCTCTCTAGTAAACGTAAACAGAGGTCACAGGCTGCGGTAATTTTGTAAAACGTTCTCCGACGGTGAGTAAGAAATGAACATAAGAAACAAATCGCTCCGTGGCGGAAGAATCGAGTCTTTAATTGCCTAGATTTGTAGCTTTACAATAGACACGCTTACAATTGTGCGGGACAGGAGGGGGGAGATTGAAAAAAGTTACAAGTCAAGGGGGCAGGAGGGGAGAGACAGTGGTAAACAGGAGAAGGAGAAGGGAAGAAAGCAACGTTCGATGTCAAGACAGGGGACACAGGACAGAGGACACAGGATAAAGGACACAGGAGGTCGGGTCTGTCGTGAATGAGCGTTTGTTTTTTTTTTTTTGGTTCGGATCGTATCCCAGTCTCATTTTCAACGTTGTTCGAGTCTTTTACCGGTAACGTGCCATCGGGATGGCCAGAAAATATCACGACGTTGACGACGTTGACTCCACAGAGGGTCGCGTACATTCAGCAATAACTCAGTCTTGTAGAAGAAAGTTAGTCTCCCGAATGTCAATGAGTAACAGCGGTCGATACAAAAATATCCTGTCGACATACACCGAGCACTAACTCCTTCCTCGTAGGAACGAAAAGACTGAATTGATTCCGAAAAGATCCAATTACTTGGCGGAACGACTACGAGACTCAACAGGGCCGAGTCGCGCGTTTCGCTCTTTGAGCAGCTATTCGTTGGCTACGCCTCAACGGTGGCGATTCCGTGTCCCTCTCTTCCTCCGAGTCGGAATTATGTCCCTCTCTTCCTCCGTATCGCCAGCTCACGATCGCACCGTCCCACTAAAACGATTCAAGTTAGAACGCGTTACATTATGGTTGACGACACAGTAAGTCCTCGACTTACGCGGTTAGTTCTTTCCAACGCTTTCCGCGTTAGTAGAAAAACCGCGTTCTTCGAATAGCGCCTGGCCACCACCGCTAAAAGGTTATTAAAAACCGAATTTCACAGTTCGGAATTGGTTTTGCTGAATACACGTAAGTCGAGGAGTTACTGTACCAATCCATTCGGATTGGAATTGTTTGCGAAACTATCAGGGTACGCTTATAATAGGGTATTCAAGAACTGTGCGGTGACTTGAACCGCAAAATATGATATTAGATTAAATTAAACTGTCGGGTGGATATGTCGATAGTTAGCTCGTTAATAGATGAAATACTTACGGAAGTCGAAACGATCTCCTGGTGGAAAGGATGCCAGTTAACGTCGCGCACGCATCCAGTGTGTCCCACCAGAGTGCTAACTATTCTGCCGGTTAGCACGTCGTATACTGTAACCGAAACGCGTTCGTGAATTTCCAAACCAAACTAAATAGCGTACAACACGCTTCGGTGTTTCGTAAGAAGCAAAATGATACGTACTGATTACTCGTCCAGCAGCACACCCCGTGTATATGTACCTCTGACCGGTAATCGAGGAGGGAGAAAAGTGGCAACGTATCAGCGTTTGAAGAACCGAATGTCCACGATAGGTCATGATACTCGTGTCGCCTTCCAGCATGTGCTTCGCTCTGTGTACTACGATAGAGAAACAATTATCAGTTTTGTCATGCGACGAACCTTGCAAAGTCCATTGATCGTTACTCGACACTTACTTCGCTTTGGTACACGTTGCCATCGGTAATCCCAGGTTTGATTCGCGACGGCTTTCCGTGTGTTCAGTTCGCCCATAACATCCGAGAACGCGCGCACGTCCCATAGTTTGATAGTTTGATCTTTGCTGTTTGTGATGAGATATCGACCGTCGCCGCGTGGATCAACGTACGTGATCCCGTCCATGTGACCAGCCAGCACTCCCACAGGATGCGGATCCGACTCGTTCAACGTTCTCCTGTCCCAGACCTAAATAAGCCAAGAAATGGGGGGACAGGGAAAGAGCGCGCGCGAAGAAAAGAAAGAAAGAAAATAAGAAAAGAAAACGGGCAATTAAACGATTCAGGTGTAGAAGTCTAAGGAAAAAAAAGAAGGACAGACAGACAGACAGAAAAGGCAGGGCTTGAAACAGTTGCCGAAAATAACTGGAATCATCTTTGAAGAGGGTTTCCAGGATTGCAAGGGTGCAATCCGAGAAATGAGAAAGCATATCCCGCACCCTTGCAATCCTGGAAACGAGTCTACCACCTTAAAACGGTGTAGCAACAGTTTTCAAGCCCTACAGGCAAGAAGTTGTAGGGACAAAGCAAAGAGTTTCGACTGATTAAAAAACGTTGACGATACCTTACAGAGGCCGTCGTCTCCGGCACTGTACAGAATTTGCGACGTATTGTCGGCAAAAACAACTGCATTTACATCGTTGTCGTGTCCCTCGATCTACAAGGAAGATGAAAACAGTTAACGGTGCAGGATGCGAATGGAAAGTATCGAGTACGCACCCTAAACGCGCGTTGATGGCATTCCCTGTCGTAGACGTATAGATAACCGTCGTTCGCTCCGCCCAGAATCTCTCGACCGTCACTGGAAAACACTAAAGAGAACACGCAAAACCTTCGGTCCTCTGGACACAGAGACAACGATTCTTGTGCGCACGAATCTCCGTAAACAGGACACAAATATACTGAAACCAAACGAAAGAGAAAAGTTTGATAATGTTCCAGGAGGATACAAGTCAAACGTTCATACAGGATCTACTCACAACATTCTGACCAACTAGAGTATACAATATAATTGCCATCGGGACTAAAAGCGGTATCCAAGATGCTCCATCCAACGTCTCTCGCTAAAATTGTCTTAAACTCTGTGAAATCGCCGTCGTGTGTTCGATAAAGACGTAGAACTTTATCTGCAACGAAAGAAACCCGTTAGAAGAGATACAGAAAGGAAAGGCGTAGAGTAGGAGTAGAATGATCGGTCTTACCTTGACTGGCTGTTAAGAAGAACCTTCCGTCTTTGGAATAAGACCCGCAAAACACTTTAGCATTGTACTTGGCGACTTGATGCATTTTATTTGGCAAAAAACTATTGCTTATCCGGCACCTCTCGCCCATGCTGAAACCAGGACCCAGCACTCTCCTTTGAATCATAGACGTGACAGAAACGTTGCGTTTGTCGACATCGCTGACGTACCCGCAAGCCTGCTTAGTGGCTAGACTTATCTCACTTTTCTAAAAGAAAATAAGATGCAACGTGAAACCACGTCGGAGCGACGAATTGCGTCATGTATTCAGAATTGAACGAACATCTAGTCTGGACGTGTTCGGATTTAAATGTAAATGGGACGTGAATCTCGGCGGTTGCGAGTTCGCGACGTATTCTTCGTCCGAGTCATCGTGATCCGAGGATATGATGTGGAGTTGTCCGCTGCAAAACATCCGAACGAAAATTTGTTAAACGTTTGGTCATTACAATAGTTCGAGATAAGAGAGATGGAAAGAAGGTAGAGATCCCTGTTTCACGTGTATGGAAATACAAGTAGCAAACGTATTTTCATTTCTACTTCACGGACACGTGTATTACGGATCTGCATTTTTGCAGATCTGTTCGGTATGTTCGAGTCCGGCGACTGATCTGTTTATGTTTTTCGTTTGAGAGAGTCGAGAAGAATTCGATACACAAACATAAATGAATCAGTCGCCGGACTGGAACGTGTCGAACGGATCTCTATTCGCGGATCCATCCTCACAGATCCAATTCACCTTAATTTCTTATTACACGGTTCACGCGTCACGTGTACACGTGTATTTTAGCACACGGTCAAAACCTGTAGAGAAAAGGTAGCGGAGTGTTTTGAACATGATTGCGAGCGAGACATTTGATCGAGAGAATCAACCAATTTTCGGGAGAAAACCACGAATTTGAAACCAGCAAAATCATCGAGAGATGCAGAATCTCGTTCGAGATTTCGAATCGTCGCGCAACGGTTAAAACGCATAATGACGAGCATATATAAATTACGTAAATAGGTTAGAATTTCTCTCGGATTTCTTTTTCTCTCTCTCTCTCCCTCTGTGTCCCTTCTTCGCACCGTGTATCTCTACCGTTTCCCTATCCACCTTCCTCTCGCTCTTTCTTTTGGCATTTCTCTGTCGCGCGTTCACGAGAGCACGTACGACGTAAATACATAAGCACACGTAGCCCACGATAAGATCCAGGACGATGTTCAATCATTCGACGACGAGATAACGTTCAACCAACCTGCGTATCAAATACTGCAAGACAGCGGCCAGCCCACGATCATGTTCGATGTCCATAGTCCGTGAATTAATGCCTCCCATGCAGGGAACAAACGAATCTTATCTACCGTCTAAAAGCAAACAAGGAAAACGTCCAAGGGTTGATGGCGTTAGTGCAGTGACTATGACAGTTGAAACAGACGATGACAGGAACGAGAGAGCGCGTGAGAAGTTACCGACGTGGAGGGGAGAGCGAACCGAACGAACCGAACAGAACCGAACCAACCAACAGATACGTTTCTCGTCCGCTGCCGCCTAACGCCTGCCGTTTGCCGCTACTTCGTTAGTGACACGCGGAACCTTGTCGCCGAGAAAATTCAAATCGATTGCAATTTTCTTCTATCTAGAGATACGGCGGAGTATCGGTTCGGAATAAACGCTTTGAAACCTGGGTCAACGGAAACAGTGCTGTCCACTTGCGCGAGCGCGCGTGTTGCGTGTGTCTCTTGTGTTGCGCGCGCCTATGTATACCAGCTGTGTGTGTTGTGCTGTGCGGTGTTGGACCTAAGATATAGAGAGGGGGGATGGCGCGTATACAATGCACGTAATCGCTCTTTTCGAATCTGGATATAACTGATTTACAAATTCGACTCGATCATTCGGTCGTATTATCGAAACGTCAAGCGAACGTAGAGAACGTACTTGTTTTTTGATAAAGCGGAGATTCGTATTCGCTTTCCTCGTATTCTCTAGGCTTCGCCGATTCGATTACCCCTTCTGCAGGCAACAAAAATGTAGGCAGAATTATTGTGGTCAACTTGGCTTTATTTAGTGTTTGAGATATTTCGTATAGATTGTTATATTTTAAAATTACGAATGTGCCTATAATTATGAATGTGTATATTAGGTCGTTCGGAAAGTCATTCCGTTTTCTAAAGGGAAAATGAAAACTAATTTTCCATTCAGAATATAAGTTTTATGACATTTTGTTCTATGATCTTTTGCGATTTAGTAAAATTTCTGGTTTTCATTAGCAAAAAATTGAGTTATACGACTTTTTACGACTTTATTTAAAATGAAATTTGCACGGCTTAAAAATTGTGGAAAAAAGCGACAAAAATGGTAATCCGATGATGCATCCTCTCTTTAAACAGCACACAATTTTTTCTTTTGTGCACAGCATTTTTACCCTTGAGGTTATAAAAAAGCAAAAGGTGATGAACATGCGTACTACTTTGATTTTGCATATTTCATGCGATGACAAAATAATGCTCGAAAGGTTAAAAAGCACTACAAGGCAGGAAATGACGTGGGAAATGTCAACTGTCAAGATATACCACGCTTTTGCGATTTAATATAAGGCTAAGTAATAACCAGACTGCGGATTTTATGCATTTATGACAAAAATGGGTACATACAATTTAAAGCCGTGGACATGTTAAAAATATTTAATGTATTAGTTTCAGCTTAAATGAGATAATTAAAAGAATTTTATTTGGCTTCTGTGTCCTGCAGTCAAAAACAAATAGAAGCAATACCATCTCTCTTGTAAATAAAAAACACATGTTGCTAGTGAGTTTATCGGAAAGATGGCAACAAATTGTTACAAATAATGGAACTATCATTGATTCAAATGTTTCCTTTAAAATACGACAGAACTTTCCTTGCAACCTAATATTTATTGTTTCGAGATATTTAAAGGAAAAGAGAGATAACGCACTATCTAACGGTTCATTAATGACAATATCGTAAAAATGACATTAATTAATTTAGTTTAAAATAATGTGATGTGAAATAACTGATAAACTTATTTTTTCATAATTATGGGCACAACTAGTCTCCAAGGAGTTTCCAATTTTCGATTCCAGGCTTTTTCGGATTTTTTCGGAGACGTCGGAAATTGTTGGTGGAAGTATTGCGAATGCGTACACGAACGCCCGGTTGCCTACATTAGGGCGCCGTATCTTCTATGTTCGACAGGTGGGTGGTTATCGCAGGTTTTCAATTACATGTTATAAATGAATCTGTGGACACGACGGAACCAGATGGTTCACGGTAGAATCGAATTTGATACCGAGCATCGTTCAATCCTTGTATAGCAACTATAATGTATACACGATAATATTTAAAAGCAAGTAAAAAATTGTTAAAGGAAATATAATAAATGGGTGACCCAATTATGTCGTTTCTTTGGCGTCGAATAAACAACGAGACCGAATGATACACCTACCCGATAATAATTACTAGGTGGAAAGTATTTTAACCCTTTGCAGTAATGCCATAAAATGGAAAAATCATATGCAATGGAATTACTCTAGGTCGATGGAATTTTCAGCATGTGTATAACCACAAATAAAACAGTTTTAAATTATGCTTTTTTTATTTTTGCATGTAACCTTGTAAATTATAATTTTTGTAGAATCTTTTTTGCTTCTAATTGATTATAAAAAGTTGGATGTTGTTTGGTACAATTATAAAAAAGTTATTCCGGTTTAAAGGGCGTCCGAATACTTTCGTCACCCACTGTATATACACGATAATGACGGAAATGATGACGTCGACGCGTTCCAAAATCGAGGGTTGAGGTAAGAAGTAAGTAGCTGGATCTATTTTCATTCCCTATTTCCTTGCATCCCCTCTCCGGTTCTCCCTCTTTCTTTCCTTTTCCCTTGCCTTGCCCTCTCCCCGGCTCTGACCCTCTCCCTATTTCCTTTCTTTACTGATCGTGTCCCATAGGTGCGATCCGTAGCCCGAAAGCCACAACCCATGCCCATAACACCTGGTGCCTAGAATTGGGGGCAAGAACGGGTTTACGCGAGCTCTGAAGCTCTGAATCTCGTAGCTCGGAAACGCAGAATTTCCAAGTGTCGTCGTGGTCCCTAGCCAGAGCTACGATCGGAGTCGGAATCGCCGGATCCGGAGCCGGAGTCGAAGCCGGAACAGGAGCTGGAAACTCGAGGTCGTGGTCAAAGCCGCAGCCGGGACCGGAGGGAGCGCGCATGCGTCTCTTTATCACCTGGTTGCAAGTTTCTCGGTCTCGCATCGTATGACGACACCGTTAATTCGCGCGATATTGATAACAGGATCCTCGAGGACGAGGCGGAACCGGGACAGGAGGAGAACGGAAGGACGAGCGAAACTCGTCGAGGACTCGTCGAGCGTTGATGTCGACGAACCGCCGACGTCGAACCCAACGGCGACGCTGCCGGCGACGCCGACACTGATACCACCGACGAAACGCCTACGAGTCACCGGGAACGTCGACGCAACAGCCGCCGCGGAAGGACAGGGGAAGGAAAGCGAGCTTCGCCGAACCAACGCGAAGAAGGATCAGGACGAGGGGAACAAGTGGAGAAAGTGGAGAAAGAGAAGAGCGAAGGTGTCGACGGTGGGTAACTTTGAATCGATGTATTCGCGGCGACATCGCGCGTCCTGCGTGATCCTGCTCGGCTGTTCCTTTGGATTCCTGGCGGGTTCTCGAGTGCTGGAGTGGCGCGCGCGTGCTCCGAACCACGAGTGATCGCGCATCGCGCACATTACCCTTCTTTCGGTTTCTTGGTGCCGCTTCTAGTGCTTCTACGCGAGCTGCACGATCCTCGTTCACGTCGGCAACAGGTGAGCCATTCTCGTGTCCGAATCGACTCGCTCTTTTTTCCCCATTCGATTCGGCTTTCCTCTCGTCTGCCGTTTCCCGTCACCCACTTTTGCCCTCCGCCTTCGACTTCACCTTTTTACGTTCCTACTTGCTCTCCTATCCTGCTCGACGTATAGTAACCGCGACATTCGCGTTCCGTCGGACGGGGGTCCCCGTTCGATGCGTTCGTTATTCGGCGGTTCTCGCGTGGCGAAATCGTATAGATTCCTAGCGTCGCACGACCAATTCGTTTTTTCCCTCGGTGTCTTACGTCGTCCCCTCTGGAAGCGGACTAAACACGGATCGATCCCGTTTCCCCTGCGGCTCTAGGATGGATTAAATCGTAATCGACCCCGACTCTCCCGTTTCCTTTCGTCCTCCTCGAGCCTTCTTCCCCCTCTAGTACGATCGACCGCATCTTCAGGAAGCTGATTTCCTCTTCTCTTTCCTATCCGTAATCGTGTCCGAGGTATTTCGCATTTCGTCACTCGTCACCTGCTCTACCCGCCACCCGTCCACCCGCCCACCCATCGCCACCGCTGATCGAATGTGCCGCGAACGTAATCCGACTTCTTAATTGTAGTTTAACCCCGTTCTGCGCTGCGATTAGAACTTCTTTGTCGCGTCTACTTCTTCGGTTCAGCTGGAAGAACGCGAAAACTTTTGGTCTCGTCCGCGTTCCCAGATTCTCACCGACGGATAAATATATCGATAACGGAGAAATCGAACACGATGTCAATTGAACGGAAATGAACTCGCGTAATCGATCGGACACCCACGGATTCGAAATGACTTTTCGAACTCGAATCGTTTCTCGAGAAACTGGAGCGACTGGTTCATTAAATGCGACGTCGTGAGGCATTTCTTTTGGCATTTCGATCTTTAAGCTCTTATCGCAGGTGTTTTTATTCTGAACAAAAGACCTTGAGTAGTTTGTTCCAATTCGAAAAAAGTGAATCGGCCTCGAAATCGCGTGTACGTAGAGCCAGGGATTGATCCTCCGAGACGCTAGCGCAGCTGCTGTTGTCCTGCAGGACAACGGTTCGATGCTAGTTTCTACCCACGGGAGTTCGAAGATTGTCTAGACAGTTTGGACCCATTTCGTTCGAGATCGTACACCTCGGGTGGATCGTTCATCGCGAGGAAATTTCGATAATTGTAGGAAATGTTGGGAACGCGACGCAGATGATCGCGGGAGCACGGCGTTTCGAGGAGAAACAGACAAGGAACTCGCATCCTTGTCGGCTGTTTTCACGGATCGATAAGTTTCGGTTTCCTTTTCGATTCGATTCGCCTAGAACTGGAGAATCCAGGTAAATATTCTGCCGTCGATGAGCGAGTTCTCTGGTGTGTGACAGGTGAACGCGAGGTTCGGACACCGGTGTAACGGTTCGAATTGCTGCGAAAGAGGTGGAGGAGTGCCGATCCTAGCCGATTCGATGAACGTAAAGGATTAACTTCGCGAGAGACGTCATGTTCGCCAAGTCGAAAGCGAGTGGATCGACGCCGAGCGTTCTACTCTCGAATCCATTGAACAATTTGTACGACGTGGGGGAGCAGTCGGCCACCGCGGGTCCTGAGAACGCTTGGCGCATATACGATGGATACTCGAAGGCGGATAGAAAGGTAAGAGACCGCGATTAACTCGTGACCTTGACACCGTTACCGCGACCACGACCGTGACCGTGACCTAGATTCCGAGCCTGACCGCGACCGTGACCGGTAATCGATGGATTCCAGGAAGTGTCGATATTTCTATTCGACAAGAGATCGGTCGAAAAGCTTTGCAAGCCGAAGAGGAAGGAGATGGTCACAGATATCCTGCGGAAAGGTGCACGGAAGATGGAGTGGATCGGCCACCCGAAGGTCCTTCAGGTAAGACAGTTGCAACTGGAACGGCCGCAAGACGACGCAATTTATCGTAGAACAATTCAACCAATCTGAAAGACAATTGCGACGTTCGTGGCGCGGTTGCACAACTCGCAGAACAACGCGGCCGGATGTAGTTGGACGTTCGACGAGTTTCACTTTCTTGCAAAAATTAAAAGGAATACGCCCGAAAGCAACTCTAGAGTTATCGAAAAAGGAAATGTAAGATCTTCATAGGAACTTCCAGTGGCCTATAATAATTTCTTCAGCACTAATTTGTTATTTTACGGCGAACTAATTCTAACAAGAAATGGAAAGCATCTTCGTCCATTCTAGAATATTTCATGAAATCTGCCGGTTCATTGGTAAATAGTTCTTGTAAGTTAGTTCGTGTTAGAACCAGCGCCCGCTCTAGCGGTTACGTCGCCCCGGACAAAAAGACAAATTGCCGCCCCTTAAGAATATTTTTTAAATGGAGGGACATATTTTTTATTTTCAATAAAAATCGAATCATTTATCAAATCAAGCAGTACAAAAGAGTAGAAACGAATTAAGAAATATCTGTGCCTAGCCACAAATTGTTAACCGTATAATTTTTTGCATTTTTAAATGCTATTAAAAATGTGTATTGTTGCGCAAACAATTAAAACGCCATTATTTTGAAAGTGAAACAAGGTAACATTAACTACGCTAAAGTCACAGCAAACATTTTTACTACATCATTTAAATTTACTTGATCAGCAATTTTATGCTCAATTGCCAAAATGGCCAAACCATTGAGTCGATTTGTCGCAGGCGTACAAAGTGGAGGAATGTGCGGATAGTCTGGCGTTCGCTTCGGAGCCTGTGCTGGCTAGTCTCGCGAACGTGTTGGCCTACAAGGAGGCGAGCAATCTCGATCAAACGTCGAGCAACACCGCGAGACACGCCTCCTCGACGACCGGGCATCGTACGACTTTCACGAAGGATTACGAATTGCTCGACATCGAGATCAAATACGGACTGTTGCAGGTGAGCAGTGAGCAGCGAGGGGCGAGAACCGCGGACTTATCCGGTCCGAAGATTCGACAGAACGTTTACGCGTCTTTCCTCGATTCGATTGTTCCGACGATTCATCATCTCATTGTTTCTTTTCTCTCTTCCCTTGTACGCGCCAGATCGCCGAGGCCCTACTGTTTCTTCACGGAACATGCAAAATTCTTCATAGAAACGTTTGCCCCGCTAGCATTATAATTACCAAAAGGGGCACGTGGAAATTGTCTGGTCTTGAATTTATCGGTAAGACGCTGCTGCTGGTGTTGTTCTTGATGTTCTTTATTGTCGTCGTCGTTGTTGTTGTCGTTGTCGGCGTTTCGTTGACTCGTTTGGTCGGTCTAACAGCCCTTCTGTATTTTTTTTCCCCGATAGAGGAGAGCGTCAGCGACGACGTGCCAGTAGACCTACAACCATGGACGAACCGTGCTCCGAAAATGACGCAGCCGAATCTCGATTACACGGGTAAGCATGCTGCTAATCGGCTCGCGACCACTGTTCCATTGTCTCGATCCGTTTGTTTAACTTGTTCGAATTTGAAACGTTACGTGTAACCTGTAACGTGTAAAGTGTAACGTGTAACGTAACGAAACGTGTTGTAACGTGTAACGTTGCGGTCGTAGCTCCAGAAATACAGCAAAAGAAACAGGGAAGCTTCTACAGCGACATGTACAGCTTCGGCATGACTATATGCGCGATTTTCAATCAAGGTCGGCCACTGATTCAAGCGAATCACAGTTGCTCCGAATACCTGAAGCAAATAGAGAACGTGAGTGATCACGGGTTTACTTTCGTTGACTCTCGTCGACTCTCTTAAGATATATGTACATAATTCTTCCTACTCGTCGTTCTCTTCTTTCCAAGTCTTCTTTCTCTTTCGCTATTGAACGTGATCCGTCGTGATCGTGATCGGTTCCAAAAGGAGCATTTTTCGTATGTTGTTGCACCGCAGCTTGACAAACAAGTCGAAGTGATGAAGCCTTTGATTCCACTACCACTGCGAGAGGCCGTCAGTCATCTGTTGCACGACAAGCCCGAACAAAGGCCAAGCGTTCAGACTCTGCTGCAGATCAAATATTTTCGGTGCGTAGTCACCGTCAAATCCATCTTCCGTATATGCACATATGTATACGTATACATACACTATATGTAGGTATATATGTATGTATATGTATACAGAATAAGTATCAGGTCGTTAAGCATGAAACTTGACAAATAAAACACAAATATCAAACACATTTGTCAAGTTTACAGGCCACCTAAGTATCTCCTTTATTTTTAATGGCACAAAAAATATTGATGGCATAATTTAAATGGTATCGTAGGTGAAATATCATGGAAGAACAATTTCTTTTGTCCGGTTATTTTTCATAGTTTTTTTCAAGATTTTGAAAAACTTTTTTTTTTATTCCATCTTATGGAATAAAATCGTGCAATTCCAGTAAACTAACAGATGCACTTTAATATTATTTATTAATTAGTAGACAGTGGATCTTGATGCAAGATAAAAATTTTCTAGCCGAAGTGCAACAAACTGCAACGAAACAGAAATTGATTTTTTTTTCTTAATACGTTTAATAGGTTGAAGATAATCGAACAGTATTTATAAATTCTTCGAATATTTTGATTGTTTTAAATCGCACCTACTCATGATTGTTACAAAAGCACAAAATATCCGCTGTCTATTAATTAGTGCGAATGTATCTGTCGTTCGAATAACTGTGGTTCCCGAAGATCGAGAACGAGGTCCCATCGAGCTTCGTTTTTCCAGTGATCCTCCGGTGCACGCCCTTCAGTTCCTGGACGTGAGCAAGATGAAAAACGTGCTGCAGAAAGAGCATTTTTACACGGTTATCCTCAAAGAGATATTACCTTACATACCAAAGGTAATTGGTAATTCGAACGATGCGAACGGTAACCGATTGTTCCGTGAATGTTAACGATGCGCGTTAATCCGCAGAAACTATGGTACCAGCATATCTGGACGTACCTGGAAATCGAACTGGAGAGTCAAGAAGTCCAATCGGCCGTTCTACAGTCGGTACTTTGCATCGTGCAAAATAGTACACAGGAAGAATACGATTACTACATTTTTCCATCATTGAGGTACCCGATTCTCTTTCCTTTCATCACCCATCGATCGACATTTTCTCCGACGTTCTTTGCGTTGCGGTAGAAAACTGCTGTTCGAATTTTCCAATTTTGAATTATTAAAACAATTTAGCAGAAGAAAGACACAGATTCTCTGAACATTATGTATTCTACTACGACTTTAAGCAACGAAGTGCATAAAATTAATTTGACTGTTTTTAAGTGAACTGTCAGATTACGGGTGTCGCATATATTTGTGTTAAATCGTTAATAACAACGATGATCGAACCGTTTGCGCAGGACGTTATTCGCGGGTCGCAAGTCGGTTCAGGGGACAGTCACGCTGCTGGAGAATTTGCATTTGATACTAATGAAAACACCGGGGAAAAGCAGGGAGCAGGAAGTGCTTCGTGTGCTTTACGATTCGTTTGAAAATTCGACGACGCAGGTCCAGGTACGTGGCGCGATGTAAACCGACAAGCATCCAGCTGCATACCGTAAACTCGAGAAAGGAAAAGAAAACGTTCTCGTTCGTAGACCGCGGCCTTCGTAGCTGCCGCGAACGTGATGACCGATTACATCAAGGACGACGAGGCCATTCGAAATATCATTCTGCCGAAATTGCTTCAAGCGTTCGAGCTAAACTCGGTCGATGCCCGAGTACTGTTGAACGTGATTCCCTGTATGCTGAGTCGGCTGGAGAAGCAGAAGATCGTCGACACGATCCTGCCGTTGTTGTTGAACGCCAAGCTCCAAGAACCGGAAATAATCGTTCGGGTTGTAAGTGAGTATTGCACGACACTGTTACCGTTCCACATTATATGTATGTACAGGGTGGTATTTCACCTAACTTGACCACCTTAAATATCTTTGGTGTTTTTAAAGATACGTGAAATGTCTGAAGGACAAAGTTGAATGGTAAAATGGGGTTCATACAATACGAAAAAAATGTTTGTTTTTATGTAATTTTTTTTAGAGATATGAAGGTCATTCATTTTTTTATATGGAATGTCCTATCTTTTGTACCATAGATCGATAGAGTATCAAATTCTGAGTATAAAAGTGTTGACCTTCATATGTCCTAAGCCTAATGGTTAACGAGATATTATCCACAAAGAAGAAAGAAAATTGTATCGACTCATATACAGTGGGTGTTCGAAGTATGCGTACATCTTTTAAAAACGAATAGCTGTTTCGAAATTCGACAAAACAGCTTGAGCTTTTTAGAGACGTTAGAAGGGTTAGCTTGCTAGCTATCGCGTTGAATCAAATGGTTAGACCAGTTCGATTTCGACTAATTCGGCTCGTCGCGTCGTGTCTGCAGCAATTTATAGGATGATGTTGACCGACAAAATCTACGGGCTGACGGTGAGCTGGATGGCGACTCGAGCGATGCCGTCCTTGCTGCCTCAGACGATCAACCCAGCTTTGAATCTCGAGCAGTTCGAGATACTGGTCAAAGTGTTGCAGGAGATGCTCGGTCATATCGAAAGGTGACGGAAACAAACCATTTTGCTTTACCTCGCGATCGTTTAGGCCAGGGGTTCTTAAACATATGTAGTCCGAGGTCCCCCTCTTGAACAACATTTTTTTCTGCGGACCCACCCTAACCCTAGGCATTTTACGTCGTTCTTGAGATTTAATTTCTGGCTCAATAATCTCATAGGCAGTACGTTATAATTACAGGATAATAAAAGACATAGGAGTCAAATAAAAATTTCATCTTCTTCTGATGATCTTGTCAAGGTGAAACTAATACACTGGTGACCTCCAATCCTTTTAATACCTCCACTGTTTTAAATTGCACGTATCCATTTTTGCCATAAATGCATACAATTCTAGTTACAATAAATATTGTTAATGTCAAAATTGTTTCGCGAACCCCCGGTAAAGGCTCTACGCGGACCGTCAGGGGTCCACGGACCACAGTTTAAGAACCTATGGTTTAGGCTACTGAAACAAAGGCGGAAAATTCTGCTCACCTGTGCGCTCTCGCTCTATCCACTCTCGACAGAAATCAAAGGAACCAATTGTCGTTGAACAACCTGACCCTGTCGAGCTCGGAAAGACATTGGAGCTTGCGGCACCAGTACAGCACGGATAATATGCACGCCCCGGCGTTCAGTATACCGAATCTTCGCGTGGAACAGCGTAAAACCTCTTCCGCCGAGGATATGGCCAGAAAAGCCAGCACTGGTAAGCAAAGCTGCGCGTTTTCTTTGTAAACTGTTCGTTAACTCGATCGTTGAATTCAATTGTGATATTGATTGTTGCCACGACGATAGGTTCGATATCGATGACTGCTTCGGCCGAGAATATGACCAGGAAGAATTCGGTGTCAGGTAAGCGATAGCAGAGCCGGAAACCGGGCCTTCGAAGCTGTATCGTGTATCTAGCATTTACTGTTTTACTATTTTTTAGTTCTATTTTTATATTATATTATTATATATTTATCATTTTATTATTACTATATATATTTATTATTATATTATTACATATTATTATTATACAGGGTGTTTATTTGAAAACTTTCCAGCTGAATATGTAGGTCATTTGAAGGTCAACTTTGTTTTTCCAAATGGAAATCTATGTTTTTTATTATGGGATCTTATTGTACGTAAAAAGACGTAAAACTCTTTTATCCGCGCACTGGTTTCGGAGATATTTCTTAAAAATTCTCGAGAATTCTCGAGAAACATAGTCTTATTTCTCATTTCTCGAGAAATGAAAAATATTGAGAAATCAGGAATACTAGCTACGAACTTTCGTTCCAGCCTAATATTTGTATTATATTTTTTTTACGTACTATTACACACGTATATGTAAATATAATAAGAACGTATCGTTGCAGGCATGATGGACTGGCTCTCGCCATCGAGGCACGAGGGCAACTTCCTCAGTTTGGCGAAGACCACGTGCCGACGGCTGTCCGATAATACTCTGACGACACCGAAGATACCCATCATACAGTCCTGCGCTAGCTCGCCCGGTGGATCGCCCGGCGGCGGATTGCCGTTCCGCCGACACTCGAGCACCGGTTCGCAGGATCGCCGTGGATCGCACATCAATTTATCGCCACCCACGGTAACATGCTATCTCTTCTTTTCCTCTGCTGGGTGATAAAACTGTCTAGAATGTTCTCTATAAAGTTTCATGTCGGCTATCGACAGTGTGGTGAGCTACCGGTGACCAGCAGCAGCGTGCCATACTTGCACAGCACGAGCATGAACAGTATACGCGGCTCTCGGCGTCCGTCGGTTTCGTCAACGTCGTCCCAACAGGGCGCCGGATTTCTGCAGCAGGTTGGATCCAGCATGGTAAGACAACTTCCCATCTGCCTGAACCTCAATGGACCACCACCACCACCACCATCAAAACCAACACTTTCTCCATTACTCCAGCTACCGGGACAGCTTTCCCACTGACCCTTCGTTACAATGTAAGGATACTCAGTAGCTTATCCATCGTCGCAAGTCGCATAACGCATCTCACTTTCTCTACTTGGCATAGAGTGCTCGCGATAGAATGGTCATTTAGCGACCGACAACCATACGAATGCTGGTGGCGGTGGCGGCAAATATTGGTCACCCAGAATGTCCGTGTTCTCCTCCTCTTCTTGATTCGATTCCGATTCGGCTCTAATGCGAGCGAGCTTCTTGATCCCGCGGGAATATTGATCACGAAGCCGGCCAATATTTGTCTGTCGTTACCTATCAGGTCGGTGAAATATGAAACTCGACAAATGTCAAGGGGTTTCTGTTTTCTTCGTCAAGTATCATACTTAACGACCTGATAGTTGCGAACCGTAACGCGCTAATAACGCTCTTGCAATTAGACGAGTACTATCCGCCGAACACATTCCGTCCCGCTGTGTCGTTCCAATAGCGAGTTGCACTTTGAACTGACGTTCACAATTTGTCTGTTGAAACGACGCATCCTCCACATAGAAAATAGTTTGTCCTCCACCTGCTCGCGAGCTTCGTTTTTCTCCCCGGAGCCTCTCTTTTTTGTTTTGTAAATTGCGAATCCCTCGCATTTTGCAACTGTTTCCTTGTCCTGCACTCGTTACCCGCTGTTTTCATTGGTTTGCCTAGATCCGCACCTCCGCTTCGAGCCTAATTCTTAATTGTCTAAATCTAATTATTCCTTGCACCGTCTCTCGCATCGACCGATGCGACGCTCGCGAGACTCCGTTCGAATACACGTAGCACGCGTTGAAAGGCAAATAGTACGGCTGACAAAAGTCACAGGGTATGGCATGGGACAGCGCTCGGATTTACTCACTCGCGACGGCCGAGTTTCGATGGCTACGCCCCCTCGATCCGGCCGCGTTTCTCGCTCCCCGTGGCGGCCCTGGTTCTCCTAGGCGCCACGAATAGCGAGCGTGGAACGAGCGAGGGGGCGGAGCCTTCGAAACTGGGCCGTCGCGAGTAAGTAAATTCGAGCGCTGGCATGGGATATGGATGGATGGAGGGATGGATGATATAGAGAAGACAAACTGTAAACCAAGTCCAATTCCTTGGCAGCGAGGCCGAAATAAAATACGGCTGACAAACTCGCTTTAGCATTCTCGGAACGATCAGAATCGAAACAACTGGAAAGGTAGGTTTTCGACGTTCGTAGTTGCACATCGAGACGGCAAGCGAAGCGGACGCGCTCGCGTCGCGTCGGTCGATTGGTTGGAGTTGGAGGTAGTTCGACACCGCCCTGCACGGTTCGCTTCGCAAAATTGTAATCAGGATGTTTGATTTCGTTCCAGTACCAGTTCCTCAGTAGACAATTTGACGCAGGAACCATGAGGACGCCACGCTGAATCGTCCGACGTGCATCGAAGCTTCGCAACGATCATGGTAACGAGCTACGAGGCGTTCGATCGTCCAACCAAGGGGATCACGATCGCGAAACTCCCGTTTACAAACTTTTTCTTTATCCTATTCATCACGAACAATGTGAACGGACAACGTTGTTGTACATTGTCGAGGAACATTCGGAAAGGATTTTGCTTTTCGTCGAACGATTTATCGTAGCTCGTACAACATGTTGTCGAGACTTTTGTCTGGCGCAAGCTAACGTTGCGTTAGCGTGTACCGACGCGACGTATGTCTCGCGTCTGAACGCGTACACGCTGTATCGAAAGTACATACCATAATGTTTTGTGTCTTCGCCGTGTATAGGCATAGGCTGCGTGTACCTGCGCGAATACCGTATGCCTCGATAGAGACGACGTAGAATTTTTTCTCTTTATCTCTCTATCTCTCTCTCTCTCTCTCTCTCTCTCTCTCGCTGTCACTCACTCCGTATCTCCGTTAGTTTCTGCGATAGAACACTTGGGATGTTACGATTCCATGTCAATTGTTGTACTATAAATTTTCATCTAGATTTTTGTAAAAAGATTTCGGGACCGTGCAATCGCACGATCGCGATTCTCGACCCGTTCGCTTGCGTTTCTGAGCTCGAGCCCATCCAGCGTCGACGAGTACGATGGAAACGTCGTGCTGAACGAAAAGAAAAGTGAATTGTTTATTGGGTCAACGGTCGTGCGTGCGCGCGAGTTGTCTCTCGGTGCGTTCCGTTGCACCGATACATATTTACATATCAAATGGCAGACGCCACTATTTGCGCGGTAGCTTAACGGTGTTCCCACAGTTTAGCGGCGTTCGCGCGCCCACGGTCGCGTTTCGATCGATCTTGCGTTCGACCAAGATAAACGCAGAATTGCTAAGCTTTCCCGGTTCACTTCGAGTTCGAAGTGCGTCGGTCGAGGTCTCGAGGAGCTGAGAGAAAGATAGAAAGAAGAAAAGAATGAAAGTAAGAAAGAAAGAAGCTAACAAGCCAAGTGTCCTTAAGGTTCGCCAAGCGCGGAATGGTCCAGCACGATCGAAAAATGCGCTATAGAACCACGGACAACTTTAAACTACCTTGGACAATCCCGGACAATCATAGACAATTGTGGACAATCAATTCCGAGTTGCGCGGGACGAGGACCGACTCGATTTCAAAATGCCGTTCGAGATTCTTACTATTTGCTCGCTCGCTCGCTCGCGCGCTCGTTTAGTTACTCGTTAATTACGTCGACGAAGATTCGATAAAATCGCCGACTTTTGAAGCGGTGCTCGATCGGTCCAACGATCGAGCAGTCGAACGATCCATGTGCTCAGCCTGTTTCGCGTGTCGATCGCAGCACAGCCAGGATATGACAATCATTCTCTCGAAGCGTCGATTCTTGAACGCGTACCTGTTAGACCGTAATTTGTACGAGACGCGCTCGATGATTCGTGTTGTTCGAGTGTCACGAACTTTATCAAACTCCTCGGTCTTCCTAGCTATTACTCGGTTCGCTTTTTCGGAACCTCTCATTCTCGACGGTGGCCACGCGCCGCTCGTCAAACCGACGTGCAATCGTAACCGTCGAAATGTTTCGTGGCAATCGTTCCCACCGGTTTACCTACCGGAAACCTATTCACAATTTTTACAGGAATATATATATATATATTCAATCAAGAATAGAAAAACTTCGATATCGAAGCCTATTTCTTTGCCGTCGATGCTTAACCCCTTGCCGTAGCATTTTCTTTACAGTTGCGGGTGATTAAATGTTTTCATCCCCGGAAATGTCGTAGAAGAGAAAAGAAAATTTATACTTTTTGTGATTGTCGAATCCAATTCTATTTCATTCAAAAAGAAAGGCGTTACTTCCATATTTGTTAGACTTTGTTAGAAATCTCCATCACGAATGTGACTCGTTGAAATACGGCAAGGGGTTGATCGAAAACGGAAAATTCTGAACAACGGAGAAGTTCGTGAAGAAAATTGTACGTTGCGCGGGGAGTTAGATGACAATCGAAGGAAATAATTCGATGGTACTAGTCTATAAATTCGAGAACATTGTCGAAGAATCGTCGGTAGGTAACGAGTAGAACGGACCGATTGATCGAGTGCGTTGCACCGTGTAACACCGGTTGCTCTCGTCGTAAATTATACATATCTATATCTATATCTATGTCTGTATCTGTGTCTGTATTCGTGTCCGTATACGTATTCGTATCCGTATCCGTATCAATATCTGTATCTACATCTATATCAGTGTTTATTGCTTTCGTTCGCATTATTAGAATCATGTTTACGATGTCGTCGTCGTCGTCGTCATGGTCGTTGTCGTTATTTCGCATTGAAATTCTAGTAGGTGAATCGTCGACGAGCGACTTGCTCGATCGACGTCCCGTCAAAAAAATATGTGTTCAACGGCGAACAAATCGAATTCCGATACACTTCCTCTGAAATAAGATCATTCTACGCGTTAAACGAAAACTCTCGAGAGAGCTACCCTTCTTTCCGACTCGTTCGATCATTGTTCAATATTCTCGGCGTCAGTGTATTTTTCGTGTATTCCTTTCGAAATCTATAATAAAGAAACAACGTGACGAGCATGCGTTTCCTTTCACATTTGACGACGTTCGCGACGCCCCTTGTTTTCTATACAGTTTAGGAACTTGATCCCATCCCTATACCAGTTACCCTCTCCCCCCCCCCCCCCGCCCATAATTATGAAAGTGGTCTAAGTAAGCCAAAATTTAGTAAAAATGGATTTATCAGTTATTTCTCTCGCATCACATCATTTTAGACTAAATTAATTCAATATTGTCAAAAATGAACCGTTGGATAGCGCTTGTTATTTTAACATTATATGGAATTCATTTAGTGTTAATATCCCGAAGAGGGGAAAGAAGTGGTCCCTAACTCATCTTGTCAATTCTAATTTGGAAAAACTGAAATTTTAATGTAGACAACTTACTTCATTTAAAAAAAAAAAGGACAGTAAGAACAATATATATTTGTGATATTAAAATACTGTGCGTGTTATAAAATACTGATACTTGTAAAAAGATATATTTTGTTGTTCTTTGCAATTCTTCATGCAACAAGTTTGCACGACTTTCCCAAATATTTACGAAATAATGCGATAATAATTTACGACAGGAATACCCTATACCTATGCCGGGTCCATAACTATACTTATATGGTCTAAACTAGGGACGCTTACCACCGGAGAATGGGGGATAACGTCGTAGAAGGGGAATGGTAGAGTGGTAGTCATATGCGTCGCGACGCTCGTCGCTTCGACGCGTGTATACATTCCCAGGACATCGGATCCTTGCATACAGCAACCGGCATCGAAACGGACGCAGCAACTCATTTACGATCTTCTCGATTCTCGAGTTTTGAAAATAAACTCGGAAAAGTAACAATAAGGTTGCTTCGAAGAAGAATGAAAGTCTCGCAGAATCGCGTGGTTGCGGACGGTTGGTGCAGGTTATGCCTTTGCGAGAAAGTTTCTTCAAGACCGATATTCGCGAAAGGAGCCGCGTTCGAGCGGTTGCGTTCCCTTATTCAGGATTGTTGTCCCATCACGGTGAGTTTGCATCCCCATCCGCCATACCTCCTTCATTTTACGCGCCTCCGGAAAACGAGCGAAAGAGTACGAGTTATTGGTTCCTTCACAAGCACGTTCAAAGCGCAATGCAGGAGTTTGTATACAGGGTGAACATTACAAGGGTCGATTCAGGGTTCTTCTGTATTACAGTATCAAAGTTTTTCTTATATTCTTCTGCTCGTCCACCAGAGATGTAACATTACGCGATACTTACAAGCATGATCGTTCTTCGACCGCTACTCGCGGATCCCGGCTATGGTACCCGCGATCCCGCGTTGATCCAGCTATTCGACGACCGCCAACTGCCGAGCTCGATATGCCATCGTTGCGAAAACAAACTGGACATCACCTACCAATTCCGTCAGCTGTGCAGAGAATCGGAGCGCGTACTTCGCGCGCGCTACGAGTCCAGTTTCCGCGAGCGATGCGACATCCTTCGGGTAAGTTCACCGTTTTTCCACTTTTGCGTTCGACAACTTCTCATTGAAGATTTAACGAAGATGTAAACGTTTCATCAGAGAGAGAGAAAGAGGTCTATGTCAGTGGTTGCTAAATTGTGGTCCGCGTAGCCTTTACCGGGGGTCTTCGAAACAATTTTGACATTAACAGATTAACAGATATTTTGTGCTAAGAAAAAAGGTCATTCAAATCATTTTCATGTTTCAAATTAAGTCTCAAGAACTACGTACAAAAATTGAGGGGGCGGTATTTCAAATGTATGGTTCCATTAAAAAGAATTAATTTGTATAACGAACAGACGGTATCTTGCACAGGTGAGCGGCTCGCGAAAAGGAGCGGATAAACGAAAGAAAACATCGAAAGAGTCGGGAAATCGATGTCCGTCGTCGAAAATCGCCGATCGGGACGTCGCGGAGAGTATCGAAATTGCTCGCGATAACGACAAGGACGAAATCGTCGACGAAGTCAGAGCCGAAAAGCGAAAGGAGCCCGAAGAGAAGGACGAGGAGGAACGCGAAGCTGGTCGGCATCGACTAGAATCGGAAGCGGAGACTAGAACATCCAAGCAGCGAAGGAGCGAGGAGCCTGACGAGGTGACGGAACCTGCGAACGACACATCGTTTTCCGGAGACAAGGGTGGGACGAATGGAACCTCCGCGACGGAAAAGAAATACAGCTGCGACGAGTGCGGCAAAACGTTCGCCTCGAAATCGGGCCTGAGATTTCACTCGAAGACGCACAACGGCGCGAAACCGCATCCGTGTCGGCACTGTGGCAAAAGGTTCGCGATCCCGAGTTACGCGAAGAGGCACGAGAGAATTCACACGGCGGAGAAGCAATTTATTTGTCACGTGTGCAGCGCCTCGTTCGCCTCTTCGAACGGTCTCAGGTACCATCTGCGATCGCACACCGGAGAGGCGGACTATCGTTGCGAGACCTGCGGCAAGTCCTTCGGCCGTTACAAGTACCTGAAGGAACACGTTTTCACTCACACGGGAGAGAAGCCGTTCGCCTGCAAAAGCTGCGGCGTCGCCTACGCCAGCTCCGGTAGCCTGTTCGTGCACGAGAAGAAGTGCAGACGGAAAGCCAGCGTTCACGAGGCTGAACCTTCACTCGATCCGATGATTGATTGAAATGAAATTTACCTGGAGACGGAATTAAAAACAATTTTCTCTCTTTATTTCGTCGCACAGTCTGGTTCGAGTTCGAATTCTCTTCGACGCAATCAACAGTCTTTGGTATTGGGAAAGATATCGAGTCGAGCCGCGAGTTATCGAAGCCAAGATGCGGACATTCGGTCGCGAACTTTCTCGGGAATTACATTAGACCCGTGGCAAAAACGCGTAATCTTTTCTGCTTCGAAGATCGACGTTCTGCCAAGCAGATGGCAAGAAGTCGTATTCGATGGGTACTAAAGATTGGCGCGGAAGGAAGAACGCATCGGCAACGACTGACTACTTAAGCCAGGGGTCGATTCGAGAGTGAAACACTCGGGTATGTATGTAGTATGTATTTCGTCGCTCTGAAATGACTCGATCGTGACTCTCGAACGGACCCCTAGGTTTAAGACTTACGACTCAACCCGACAGAGACGGTTCTCCGAAGGAGAGAACGAGTCGGGCGCTATCGCGATCGCTGGCAATCGGGATTTCTGCGCATGGACATCTCCGAGGCAGCGATTGACATCCACTGGTCGGTGTCGGAGCGATACCAGGTCAGGCCGAGCGAGTATTTGCCGTTGAGATTCGCGTGTTGACACCGGTTGAACCACCATCCTCCGTGATAATTAGCCGCGCAGTGGGCCGTGCTGTCGTCCATGTCGCGATCCTTGGCGCTGAACGGCATCCCGTTCTGATAAGATAGCGCGTCGGTCGCGTTTCCGACGTAGCCGTCGACGAGCAACCTGTAACCGGTCTCTCTGGACGTGATCGCGAACGAGTCGTACTCGGCGCGCCACCGTTCGCCGTAAATGTCTAACATATCGATGCGAAGTCGCGTGCAATTGTCTCGAGTGAACTCGTGCAGAATCTGGTTGCCGATCCAGTATTCGCTGACCGGCGAGCCGAAGCCGACGGAGTAATCGTTCCAGCTGCGATCGAAATCGAGGGTGCCGTCGGTGCGACGCGCGACCACCACCCAGCCGTTGCGACAGTATACCATGACGGGCTTACGACCTCGACCCGCTTCCACGAGCCTCAGTCCATCCCTGATGCTCGATGGTTGATCCAAGGACCGGCTCTCCTCGCAACTGTTTGGTAACTTCTCAACGATCAGGTGATATCGATCCTCCAGTTCCTCAAGCTCGAGCTCCAATTTCGTCGGCGAAGACTCGAGTTCAGTCTCGCTCTCGGTCTCGCTGTCCGTCTCCGTTTCGGCGAGGCAGCTGCCGTTCAACCGAACGATCGCTTCCTGCTGACGGTCGCTCTTCTCCTGTAGCTTCGACGCGCTGACGCTCAACGCCTGAACGGCGCGTCGCAGGTTGCTCAGCTCCACTCGAGTCAGCGACAGCTCGGCCGCTTTCTGGGCAGCATTCACCCCGAGCCTCGCCAGCTCTCCTTTAATCGCGGAGTTGTTCGTCTCGACGATCTCTTCGAGCCCTCGCAGCGAGGCCACCAGACGCGAACCAACCGACTCGCCGATATGTCTAGTCGAAATCGCGTTCTCGTTTGCGCTCGAGATCCGACGCGACAACTCCAGCTGACTCTTCTCCACATTCTTCACCCGCTTGCTCAGATTCGACGTCAGCCACTCTTCCTTCTCGTAAGCGACGCGTTTCGTGTCCAGCTGCGTCAGCCGCCTCTGCGACAGAACCGCCACTTTCCGCTCCAAGCTTCTCAGACGATCCTCGCTTCGCCGAGAATAACCATGCCGCCTCGATAGTCGACGGTGCACTGCGACCGCTATCGCGTCCTCGGTCGCGACCGTCGACACCGTCGATGCCTCGACGTGTTTCCCTCTGCTGGCCACCGCCGCCGGAGATTCACAGCCCATCGATTTCACCTCGACCTGGACCGCGCTCAGCTGCAATCCAACGAGGAAAGAGATTAAGCAAGCCGTGAGAATGTTGTATGAACGTTAACATGAAAAAATTGATTGTACACGCGTGGAAATTCACGCGGTATATTCTTGTATATTCTTGTATATTCTAGTATATTCTTGTACATTCTTGTATATTCTAGTATATTCTTGTATAATATAGAACATCCTGGTATATTCGAGTATATTCTTGTACATTCAGATATAATGAAGTAGATTCGAGTATATTCTTGTACATTCTTGTATATTCAAGTTAAACAAACACAGCTGTTGTAGATAAAACCTATTGATCCAGGTAAGCGTATTCTCGCGATAAAGGAAGGGACGGCAGTTGGTGTCGGATGTTCTGGATGGTATTCGACCGAACCGCGCCAGTTGCGGCCAACGGGCCCTCGAATCTCATAGTAATCGAGCCTAATTAAACATTATGAGCATCGGTGATCGAACGCGAAGTCGGATCTGCGAAACGTTCGGTTGCGAAAATCCGCGCGCGGTAACAGCAACGAGAATGAGGATGGGAATGCGAATGCGAATGCAAACGTGAAAGGGGATAGCAACGGACGAATGTACCGGCCGCGCGTCCGCACAAATTAATGCTGGCAGTCGAGCGAAACCCAAAGGGGACGTTGCCCAGAGTGGGCAGCTGCGGACCGGCGAAGGTAGGGATGCGTGAAGCGAAAACCTTCCGGCCCGACCGGCTGGCAGCTGTTTCTGTTTTTCTAGTAAATGAGGATACCTATTACCTATTCGTACCACTGACTCGGGAAACCTTATGGCCTTTGCGCTTTCAGGTATTAGTCGATCTTGTGACAACGATTCCAAACGAAATCTCTTAGCCAGTCCGGCCCGTCGGACAGAACCTTACTACCCTGGTTTTGCATCCAGTAGTTCAACTTTTTGGGAAATACTGGGTACAAAACCAGGGTAGCAAGGTATTGCCGGACTGGAACAAGACTGGCTAAGATAAACCGACCTTTACACGTTCCCGTTCAACCGAAATCACATTCTACTTCACCGTTGACGGTATTCGACGACTTGGTAATAGGCGACAGAAAGTTCTAATTGTTGCAGCTGCGAAGAAAAGCTTAATTTCGAGCGAATCGGTTCGCTAGCCATTTGAAGAATCAACAAACGGCCCGATGGGTTTCTTCCCTGGCGGTCAACGGCGCAGCTGAAACGGAGGAAGAAAGAGAAAAAGAAGACGCGGAGAGTCGAGGCAGATGCGCGTTCGAACGGGCCCGAGCAGGTGAACAGAAGGATAAGGAGAATGCCGTAGAAAAAAGAAACCACGAGTAGAGGGAAAGTAGCGTACACCTTGGACAGGATTCAAAAGAGACGACGCGACGAGTCGGTGGAGAGGGTTCGAGTGGAGAGGCGCGGCGAGGTAAGAAGAAAGCGGGAGACCGGCTAAAAGAGCGCGAGAGAGCGCGAGAGTGGGGGAGAGTACTGGCAGAGAAAAGATGTTACCTGACTGGCAATGTCGGCGCAGGTGCGAGATAGCAGGCTGAAACGTTCTCCGATCGCCGAGATATCGACGCGAATCGTCCCGAGCATGGCCTCGTGTTTGGCGATTCTTCCACCAAGATTTCGTACTCCTCTGCCAACCGCGGCGATGTCCCCCTTCAACAACGCCAGCTCGCCTTTCATCCTGGACCTCTCGGCCAGCTCCTCGCTGATGTTCCTGGCCCTGAGGACGTCGGCGACCTCCCCCTGAAGTTCAGTCACCGCGCTCCCCAACCATCTGACCCGCAACCTCTCGTTTTTCGCCTCGTTTCCACTGGCGTTTCCACCCCGTAGCGCGTTCACCTCCTTTCTAAGGGGAAGAACAAAGTCGCGCGTTAACACCCGAACAAACAGCGTATCTTCGCCCGTCCGCGCACACTCGCGAGCGAATATCGAAAGCGGGGAAAACGAAACGAGACCGTTTCTTACCTGAGTTGCTTGACCTCGTTCTTTAGGACGAACAACTCTGTATTCTTCTCCATCGCGCGCTTCAAGCTCTCCTCGAGGGCGTTATAATCCTGCTGCCTGTGGTCCAGCAGCGCGTTCACTTGTTCTTGCAACGACCTGATCGCGTCCGACGCGTTTTCATCGTCGCCGCGGATTTCCCCGACCGCGATCGCAGTTACCACCACGATGAAGGATAGGAAACGGGAGGTGGCACGAAACAACCGCGTTTTCCCGGTCATGTCTTCGCATTAGCGGAAGCACAGTCTAGCCAGACCCGCCCCCGCCTAGCCAGACTCGTGCGTTGCAGCGTTAACTTTTCGAATTCGAGACCGAATATGATTTTTAATTCTCGGTAGATACTGTTTGTTTTCGTACGAAATGCGCCGAATCGAACCGGTAGACGTCGCGCACCCGCTCCGAAAAATCCACCGAGATCCACCACCGAAATGTTTCGACGCCGAAAGCTCGACTGGCGCGAGCACATGCCGGCCCACCACTTTTATATCGTCCCCGTAGTTTCCGTAAATGGTCGGGGGTAAATGGGCCGGACCGAATCGCGCTGGCCCGGCCCAACAACCTGGCCAGCAGGTGTGCGCTCTTCGACAAGCATTGTCTCGTGCCTACAAGCTGCGCCCCTGACACCGATACACCGATACCAATACCGTTGCTGCCATTCACCCCACCAGTCTTTACCTGTTGAGACTGTTGTGAGCCGAGACCCACTCGGCCGCTCGCCTGCCCGCCTCACGACTGAGAACCCCCACCCTCTTAATTATTTGTATATTCGTTAGGCCGTTGCGCATTCTCCACCCCACCTGCCGACTCCCACATGGTAACCATAATTCGTTACACTACTGCCTCGATAAATGTTACGCGTCTTGTCCAAATCGACCCTTACAACGTAGCGTGTGTACCATTTCAACTTTCGCACGCAAGGAAAACCGTAGTTCGTTTCAAAGAAAATACATCGACTCACGCCCACCCCATTTCGAAGGAGACGTTTTACGGTGGTTATAAATAGATTGCGGATCTTTATGCATTTATGGCTTCTAGAAATTTTTAAAAAATGCTGCACTATAAAATTCCACAGAATTTAATACGATTTTGATTTATTTCAGATGTATACAGAAGTATGTATACTAGAAATAAGAAGTTATTTGTTCCCACTTTCTTGAAATTCGCTTGCAAAAATTAAAAATTACCAAATATCAGCAGTATAACAAATTTAGAGTGTAACCAAAGAGCCGCAGTTTCCGACCACTGGTCTAGGTAATAGTGACAGGTCGTTCAAGGTCGTCCGTTGCCGATTCAAGTAATTATAGCAAATTTGTGCAAATAAAAATTAAAAAAGCATTTTTTTATGTTATAATATTTACCGAATTGCAACCTTGAAAAATCATGAAAAAAAGAGTTGACAAAAAATTTGCTACAGTCACGTGAAATTTCTCTTGAAAGCATGCTACATCTGATAAAAACATTTTCGATCGGACTGCTAATAACAGAGTAATCTCTACTGATCACGATTCGTGGTTCACCGTGTAAACGACTTATTGCACTTTTCTAATTCATTGCCGTGGAAAATCGAGGCGTGCAGGAGAGAACAGATTCGAAAAGCTCGTTGCGTGAGGTCAATAATTTATTGAAAACAGCTTGTTCCCTGACAAGATCTAAAATTCTAGAATTCTAGGGAAGTACTCGTACCGTTTTTTTTTTTTTTTTTTTTGGAACATTGCACGACGATGTACGGCGACGTACAATAAATTGTCGATGTTGCGATAACGACGTATGAAACTGGAAGTACCCGATACAGTTTGTCGATCGAACTTCAGCGTTCTTCGAATCGACCACCGCCGCTTTCGGCAAAGAGAAATCTTTAAAGATACAGTAACTCAATGTCAATTGATTTTTTTCCTAAGTCGCTTCATCCACTGTCATTGACCTTACTCCTAAAAAGTAGGACACGAGAAACAAGAAACAAGAAACGATGAACGCGAAACGAGAGGCAACGAGAGCTACGTCGCGATACTTCCTTCGCGAAGTAGACGGTCGATGCAACGATGTTTACCTTATCGAGTAAAACTTTCTGTACAGAAATAATAAAAATACAATTTTTCAACGAATCCTACGTCTTCTACGTAGGTAAGTGATCTCTTCTAATCTCGTGGTATTGTGCTAATTAAATGGCACTCTCCTTAATCGGTTCAACGAATTGCACGAATCGAATCTAGAATATATCTAATAACGGTAAGACTTTTTTTGGACGCATTCGTGGTCACAAAACTGACTCGCATGGAAGAAACTTATGTCTGTGCCGACCCGTAGGTGCCCGTTGGTGGACGATACAGCTTGGGCAGCGTCAAAATCTGCAGACTGTTGAACGCGTACTTTCGAATTCCAATGTTCTTCCACGTGTTCTCTCGACGACAGCCTTCGCTGAAAACAGAACGTAACATTCACAAAATGTTTTCGGAACGGGACCGAACTTCTTGAAGAAGCAACCAACCTGCGAATGCAGTCGAGAGCCCTGGTGAACTCGTGTTCGGCCAAATGGTACTCGCTTGTCAAAATGTTGACTTGTTCGAGAGTGACCGACATGCCGGTGCGATCCTTTGCGCTCTTGCAGCTGGTAAATCGTAGTCCGCGCATTCTTCGGCAAATCTGGGAAGACAGTTGTAGAATCTCTACGTTTTTATTGACTCTCGCGTGGACGCTCGTCTTCAGATTGGCCATCAGCTCCGCCAGCGTTTGGCCGAGCGGCGATCTCGTACCGACTGAAGAAAACAAATAAACTGTCAAATCCAAAAAAACAAACAAATCCCGAGGCCTGGATTAGATGATTTCAACGTGGAACGGAAAGAAAGATCTTACGTCGAGTCGATGCCGCCTCCGTGGGCAGGTTGAGCTTTTTGAATCGCAGGTAGTATTCGTTTAACCTTTCGTAGTTGTCCACGTTGCTCTTTTCCTGTGGTTTGGTGGTCCCGAGGCTTTCCGCCAGAGAAGCCATTTCGTTGATTCCGACGTTGAAAAAGACCGGAGTGACGTTGAACGAGATCGTTTGTCTCGTGGAAGGGACTAACGGAAGCAACGAATAAATCGCGTCTGGCACTGGAAGCATCACCGTTAATGCGGAGCGAGACCCAACCACTCTCGGCAAAGGCACTTGAACCAGTGGAACGTTGCCGTTTTCTTCGGGGGGTCTGAAACCAAACAAGAAAAACATACTCGCAACCAATGTCTAAAATAATGCGTTTGCTATACGTTTCGAGTGTTTAACCCTTCGGTTTCTTTCTGTATACTGTCGTCCCCGAAGGGTTAATCCCATCTGGAGTATAAAAACAGACGCAGGTGTACCTACAGGTGTACACTGCGGTTATGTACCTCGATTGAATACCGCATCTGGTCAACGTAAAAGTAACCGTGTGCATGTCTTCGACAGCGACGGCCATGTCTCCCCACATGTCTATCTCGTCCCCGTAATAACTGAGAAGACCTTCGAACGAGACCAATGGGCCGAGAGTAGTCAAAATCAAGAGAAACATCGGATCCGGTCTGTGACACCAAAGCTTCGCCATAATGCCCGACACCAAGCTGGTCAACTGAAACCATACGCACGATCGTTATACGATATCTTCGGTTCGGTATACCCACTATTCTATGAATGCACTTCTTACACTATCTGAAAAGGCACAGTAAGTACAGCAAAGGAAAAAGAAAACTCAAGGGAACCTACAGCTTGACTGAAACACACGTCACGCCTGTATCGCACGTTGCAGGCACGCTGAGCCATTTTCGCGTCCTCTTGCACTCGAAACACCGAGTGCGTTAATCTAGCGGTTTTCAACAGTCCGTCCATAGCCTGCCGTAACTTTTTCATGCTTGGTCTGAGCTCGCTGGTCCAGTCAACGATCGAGGCGAAGTCTAGACCCTCGATAAACTTGTTTCTCTGTCCTGAATTGCTTTTGATCACTCTGGTCATCGAATCGACCGCTTGGCACACTGTCGATTCCAAACGTAAAGAAAATTAGATTCGATAAGCGTCGAAATAAGGAAAAAGACCGATCCGTATCCCTTACCTTCCTTCGCTTTCGAAAAAGCCGGTGTAGTTTTGTCGAATCCAGGACTGGAATGTTGACGAGCAACCGCGTGGTTCTCCACGCACTCGAGAAGCTTACTCGACTCGTCGTTCTTCATGTCGTTCTTCGGCTGAATCGTCACAACTTCTATGTTCGGATTCCGATTGTTCGCCGGATGACACGCCTTCAAACTTTGCGCTCTCCTGACAACAGTTTTGTTCCGTAATCGAACAGCAGGGCTGCTACATCGACCGCAAAGGAATTTCACTTTAGATACCAGGCACATCACGCTCGCCTCTATGTTCAGCTGTGTCAGGTCCCAAGGCTCCGGCTCGTCCGTCGGTTTATAATAGTTCGCGGAGGGTGAATTGCACATCTTTTGAGTGTCTAAAAATCGTTTGCACGGATCGAGGTCGCCTCTCGTTTCCTCTTTATCCTCGCTGGCTTCGATCGCGTCAGTGATCACGCTCGCGTTCGATGTTGCGTTCGACGTTGCGTTCTCACGATCGTTTTCACGACAGCTTTCGTCAAGATTGTTGACGACGCTGCTGCTGCCGTTGTCGTTGTCTTTTGCGTTATCGTTGTCGTTGTCGTTGCGGATGTCGTCCTCGTTGTCGTTGAGTTTTTCGTCACGGTTCTCGTATATCGGCGAGTGTAGAACGTTCTTTTCGGTGTCTCTGCGCATAACTTCCTCGGCTCTCGGAAAAACGACAAATTTTTCTTTGATCGCGGCGTCTTCAGCATCGATCGAACCGATACGTTTCGACACCACACGATTGCTCTTCGAGAGAAACAAAGACGGATAATTGTTCCTCTGATTCTCCTCGGTCCAGAGATCGTTGACGCACTCCGGAGTGTCGGGCGTGACGAAATCGTCGAAATCTGGACTCTTCAAATCGAAATTCAGCTGCTGCGTGATGCGTTTGAACGGGGACAAAGATTGATGGGCTTTCAACTGGAAGTTATGCGTCTCCTCGTTAGCGTCTTCCTGAACTTTGGCAACTTTGTACTCCTCGAGGAACGTTAATGCTTCCTCGACCAGACCGGGATCCCAAAGACTGAGCAGAATTCTAGTTTTCGTAATCATGTCTTCGCAGATCGGCAACATTCCGCTGGTCTGCTTCTCCTTGGCCAGTTTCATCAGGGCGCGCATCGCGTCGACCACGTCCCGACGAAGCTGCTTGATCGCCTGAATCGCGTCGTGCGCCATAGTGATCTTCGAGGTCCCCTGATACAATTGAGTGCCGCGCGTCGGCGATTCCTTTAAAGCTTGCACCAATCTGAAGTGAACATCGTTCGAAAATCAATTTCCGATTTTTCGATCAACCGATAACGCGGTTAACTTACTCAGATCTACTTACCTTATAAGACCTCCGTTTTTGCTTTTGTGCGAATGAGCCGTGAACGCTCCAACTGTGATCAGGTCGTAGAATCCGCATTTGTTCAAGGTGTCGTTGTGAACCCACATCCTTTGAAGATGTAGATTGAGAGGCGCGAACTCGAGAGTCCTGTCGTCTCTGCGCAGCGACCGTTTAAAGTAACTACCTGCGTAGGAAAAAAAAAGAGGTAAAAAGAAACGAATGACGAACACCACGCATGAAACGGATTTCGAGCGTCGCACAGTGGTCCAGGAGTAGTCCTAAACTTGCATCATTACCTTTGAAGGCAGACAAATTCTCTTTCGCTTGCGAATAGAGGTGCAACAGGTGCAAGTGACGATCGAGCAACTCGATTTGCTTGGTATGCCAAGGTTCCCGCAATTCTCCCATTCCAGCTACCTCTTGCAGCAGTTCCTTCTCCTCTTGAATCCAAATAGCGCTGAGAAAACAGTTCGGTCGTTCGTTTTTGATTCCCAATAAGTATCGAAGAAAGAAACGCGAATAGAGATATGTAGAGGGTGTATCATCTGAATCTTATTTATATGATCAAGTGCCAGAAAAGTGATTCGAACAAAATAGAACGATAGAAGGAGCGTTACTCACAGTAAATGTTGCGGGAACTGGAAGCAAAGTTTACTTTCGGCCATGATCTCGTGAACACAGATGTCGCCGCCCAAACCGGAATGAAACCTAAAACGTTTGAACATTGCAAACACCGAAGCCAAAGTTTCGCTGTGATGACGCTTCGAATTTGTACTAGGCATTGCAATCCCGCAGAATTCCGCGTCATTGTTTGGTTCTGTATTTCTTAAATAAGTGAAATTTTACGAGACTATGGGTATAGTCAAAATTTCGCGAATGACGCGACCCCATTTGAAATAAATCCTACATCTATCCCGCGGGATTGCAAACCCTAATCTGTACCCCTCTCATCCTAACTCACCTATACGTTTGCACGTACGGGTTTGCGAAGAGGAGCTTCAGCTGGCCCTGATGAGGCAATTTGATTTTCGTTCCCAGACGAGGAGGCAAGGATTGCGATCGTCTGTGCGCGAGTACCTGTAGAATCGCGAGAGCGGAACAAACGAGAATCAATGAGCAAATGAAAAAAAACGAAAAGCAGAAAGCAAGAAGCACAAGCGTAAAGCGAGCGGTGCGTGAGAGAAAGAGAGAGCCTGTACCTGTTGATTCGGTCCGCAGGTGGATTCCTTGGAGGGAGTACTCTCCGTGCTGTTGCCTTTGTCCTCCGCTTCCAAATTCCAGGCATTGATGGTCAAGAAGCCGACGGTGGTCGTTTTCGCGGACTTCAACGGTATTCTCAACCTGAAACGATGCGATCGCTAGTCAGAGACGCGACAGCTCGACGGACATCGTAACGAAAGGAAGGGAAAACGCGTTCGCGAAACGAGAGCCGTTCAAATTACCTGGGAGTATCTTGAATCGCGTTCAGCGTCACGATCACGCTCCCTATCGGCGTGGCCGTTTGACTCACCCTCTCCCTAACGTCGTACGCTGTTATCCTCGTTTTCGTGTCCGCGTTCAAACCGTCGCTCGCTCGGAAGCTGACGGTCGTTAAGAAACCGGGATTGCTGCTTCGCTGTGAAACCAAACGGAACCATACTGTTTCGTCCTCTTTCATTACTTTTTAAGAGGGTGTTCTCCTTTCCAGGATTGCAAGGGTGCGGACGCGCCTTCTCATTTGTCGGTAATGCAAAGATGGGTTTTTTCAGTGGTCAAAGGCGCTAGATAAAAGGTCAATCTAGACTCCACTGTCTCCCTCAAAAGTCCTACTTTTACGTTTACGAAGCATAATTTCCATTATTCGGAAGCATAAAGCTGGGACAGCTATACGCTGCGTAAAAGTAAAAGTAGGACTTTTAAGGGAGACAGCGTTCTAGATTGATCTTTTATCTAGCGCTTTTGACTACTGAATAACCTGATCGAGGAATGAGAAGGCGCTGGAAAGAAAGAACACGCCCTTAACCCTTTGGAGTCTGATGAGTCTAAGACTGGTATATTCGTGTATAATGGAAAACCGGATCTATTTGTCCCATTAGCCGCACGTAATACATGTGTGGGACACATATGTCCCGATAGACTACAAAGGATTAAGAGGCAGAGAACGGGATACTTACCTCCATGACTTCTGTTCGCGCGTACTTGATCCACGTTTTCGAACCTTTTGGCTGAACGTCTATCTCCAGCACGGGATTCGGCGGCCGCCCATGCCCGTCGCAGAGAAGATTGTCGCAGGTCAACGATATCTCGCACATCGGGATCTCGGCCGGGTCTGATCGCGAGAAACAACGTTTAAAATGTTCGAATTCGTAAAATGCGACGGTCCTTGAAGAAACTGTCGTTAAGAAGCGCATCACGCCAACGCAACGCTGATACAAAACCTGTCGAGACCCCACGCTGAAGTCGTAACATCTGGATGTCTGTATCGTGCTTGTGCCCGCTAAACGCCTCTATTCGTTGCCGTAGCGCCAACAACTGGCTTCGCATACACTCGTAGCTGGCCAGCTGGAGAGCCTGCAACCAGCTGTCGCGTTCTTCGGCCGAGTTCGCGCCCAACGCTTGAAACAAGCCTCCCTCGAAAACTGAAACAATAATGATATCGTCTGTTTTAGCTCGGACGTACTTCGACGACCTCGGTTGACCTCGGTTGACCTTGGTTCACCGCACAGTGGGGAAAACGAACGATTTAGAATTGTATTCAATTCTATTTCAAACGAAAGCAATATTTTAATAAATTTACGGAACTCTATCAGCCAGCAGAATTATCGATTATTAGTAGCGTTTAGAATTTGCCACTCCTACATCGTCCGTTTTCCCGGCTGCGTGTCGATACGAAAAACGAGAAACAGTAGCAAGAGAGACTTACCTATGCTGAATCCGTAAGGAACCTGGTTGCTCGGTTGTTCCACTCGAACAAAGCATTGTTCGAGTATTATCACTCCCAAAGGTTCCGACCATTGCTCCCGCGACTTGAAATAAAACAATAGGTTCCCCCGCAATCTGCACCACCTCTCGAAGCTGACTATTCAACAGAGGAGAAACAAAGAGGTATAGTAACGTTTTCATTACGAACGGTAAAAAAGCATCGTTGAACGTAACAACTCTCGGCCGATCAGAAGCCTTCGCGCGATCAAAATGTAAATACCAAAGCAAAAAAGAACGATGCTGATAACCGCCCTTTTACCTTACAGCGATCGGGTGAACAAAGAAAAACGCGGGAGAGAGAAAGAGAGAGAGAGAGAGAGAGACGCGATCTCGAAAACCAGGGAAAAAGGTGGAAGAGAGAAAACAAAAAAAGAAAAAGAAACAAAACGCGATCGATGTACGTTAATACTTGCATGCATGTTGGATTTGCTTTCCGTGCGCACCTGTGCACAAAACAAAGCCTGCCGTTCTTTCCGATTTCTCGCATCAAACATATTCAGGTGATTTGGTTGATTCAGTTGACTGATTTTACGGCTAGTCCCTTTTGGGGAAGAAGATACCGGTTTTGCACTCCAAGTTCACCCTTTTGCAAATCAATTTCAACGTTTTACAAATAAAGAATTTTTAGGTATGTTTTCGTAAAAAAAAAATCAAATCGAAAAAATGTAAATTAAAAGTAATTTTACTAATTTTAAGTATTCTTAATGGGAGAAATTGATTTACAAAAAAGGGGAATTTGGAGTGCAAAACCTATAAGCGAAGTCATAATAGCTGTCCACACTCGAGAACATATGTTACGAGTCTGGAACGATAGGAATTAGGAATGGTGTGGAAATCTATTATGACTTCGGGTGTCTCCTTTCGAGAAATGTCTTCGGATTGAAGATCGGATACTCGAGTACCCGGGTAGTAAGAGCTCTAGTTCGAATAATCTAGTATCGTAACAAGAACATTTTCGCGGCGTGCAGTGAAACGCGCAGAATAAACACGACATCTATGAAAGCAGACAATCGCAGGACAGGAGGAGGACATGCGACGTATTTTTGGAAACGGAACTGCCGGTGCAACCAATAAATACCTTCCACGATCTTCGCTGTCTACTCGCTGAGCCGTTTATTCGGTAAACCCACGGGTACAAACAGGAGAAAAACGAAAACGGGGGAAAAGAGAGGAAAGGAATGGAATTCGGGCGATGTAGAGGAGGACCCATATCCAAGGATAAAAATGGAACACCGACAAGAGTGAAAAGCACCAAGCGGATTCCCGATGCGCCGCGTGCCGCGCGTCGGTGCTCGAGGAGCTCAATTGTATGTACAGCTTTTTTTTTTCTCAAACTCGGTTTACAGCGTCAAGCGTGTTAATCGCGAGTGAAACAGATCGAGTTATGTTAGCAAGGAGAACGTTTTCTTGGGGAAAAAAAGAAACAAAAAACTCGATTATACCTTTACTCGTACTGGCGGTAACGCAACTGAAGTCTCGCAGTGTCTTATGCGTTTTTCCCTTTTGAAATTTGTTGTCAGATTTTTTACCTGTACCTGCAAATTATACGTAGCTACAGGTATCTTTCAATTTCGCCGAAAGCTTGCAGTCGTCTCAGTCGACGGCGATGTCCGAAGCGTGCGCTAGCCGCATCGACTTTCCGTTGTCTACGACAAATACTTACTATCCGATCTCTTTCTTTTTGCCTGTCAACATTTTTCTATTCTTTCAAATTATACAGTATGAAATCGTGATTTCATGAAAATTTCCACGTAAAACCGGCAATGGTCGACGATGCGAGCGATCGACTCGCTTAACTCGAGCCCTTTGAATATTTCGCTCGTCACTGACATCGAGAAAAAATATCAGATGGAATCGCGATTAGCTTTGAATTATTATTACTTTCCGAAATGTCAAGGTGATCGATATTTTTTTTAACGAGATCGTATATTTTCATTACTTGCCGCGTAATAGCCGAAGTCAGGCCGAATCCAACGACCTTCCTGTGACATTGAGTACCAAAAATAAAAGATATGCAACTAGTTGGGTTCCACCTGACCTTGACAGCTACTTGACAGTAATGGTATTGAAACATACACTCTCCTTTAAAGAAATCATCGTTCTGCTCGCAATGCTACTTCTTGTTTCGTTTTTCCTTGGATCATATTTCCGTGCGAGTTTCAATTTCCATTTGGACGACTCGAATTCTTCGAGATGAGTTCAGAGGGAAAGAAGTTACAGATAACGACGAAGATGGTGATAAGGTAACGGCGGGTAGTAACGTTAGTAATGGCGCAAATAAGCGAATCAACGAAAGTGTACATAATGATAAGTGACGAGCAAGGTTTACGATGCTTACCTCGCAAAGACGTCTATTTCGAACGTTGGAAAATAAAAATTACAATGGTCGGTTCGGGATGTTGCGAAGCTACGATACCCTGTAATTATAGGATGCCACGGGGTCGACAAATTCTTCGTACACGGGCAATTGTATTCGCGTTGGCGTTTCGCGTAGGCAGGACTTCAAAACTTTTATCCCGAATAACCGTTACGAACAAGTGAAATTTTCAAATATTATCTGTTTCAATTCCGGTTCCTATACCTTTTCAAACGATGATGAGATCGTTATAATGACCTAAATGGTTATGAAACCGATACGGAAACCAAAGAAGGAACCATAACCAAAACAGACAGTACATAATCGGAAATTGCAGTTTCTACTAACAGTTGCTCGGAAAAATCGTTGGCAACTGGTTGACGGAGCCTTTACATAGTGGTTGTAAACCGTTTTTTTTTTTTTTTTTCAAAGCTGTTTCAAGTTCTGCGTGTAGGAATTGGTACGGTTGCTCTGTAACTTGGGTAACCAGAAATTTTTGTCTTTCTCCTATGTAATCGAGTAGATTTGGGCGAGAAAATGGCAATAATCCAAGTTTCCATCCTAGAAGATTAGTGGTTCAGAAGATATGAGTGTTTAAACACTCATAACTTTTGAACCACTAATTTCCTACGATCGAAATTTGAATTTTGGCGTTTTCTCGGCAAAAACTACAGAATTATATAAGAAAAAGGCAAAAGTTTCTGGTTACCCAAGGTACAGTGCAGCCCTTGATTCGATTCGATTCGACCCAACTCGCATCGATCCGATGCGAACCAAATCGAGTCGAGCCGAGTCAAATCAATTCCAGCCAATCCGATCCAGGAATAGAATACAACGGTCTCGTGGACACAACGGTGCAACGACGCAACGCGGCGCGTCGGGAAAACGAATCTCAAGGTCCAAGTCACGCGAATATACACATGTACACTGCCGCTCGAAAGTGTGTGGACACATTTTCAGGTAAAAGTTAACATTTCGCTGAAAATAATTACGAAATATATAAATATCTTCGAAATTCAAGATCTCAGCTCAAAGTCAAACCCTCCTATAGGTAGTCGAATTCGTCTGTTTATGAAAATAGAAAAGTTCGTTCGTGCAACGAGTCCCTTGCAATACTATATTTCGTACTAGACTATTTCTTTTCTATCGAACTCATACGTCATGCATGGCGAACGAATTTGGATTCTATACAATGGTAGGAGAACTTAAACAATATATGTGTAATGTGTCCACAGACTTTTGAAGGGCTGTATGCTTGTACTCGTGTATTGAAACTTTGGAAACAGATGATGGGCTCTACATTAAACAAAAGACGAAGAATTTCCGTATCACGTGAATTTATTTCGCAGGATCAGACATGTACAATGTAAAATGGGGGAGGAAGAAAACATGCGTCTGTTCGGGGCCTGAGCGGCAAAATACATGTGTGTATGTACGTAGAATCGGTTGGTTAGAATTAGAAGAGGGGTCCCGCTAGTATCGGTCTCGCGCTAGTATCATTCGCATTTGCCAACAATTGGATCACTCACTCTCTGTTCTGCGAAAGAAGCCTTCTTGTCGTTCGCGCACGTACAATATACCCTCCTTCTCGAATTTCTGCGACGGTTGTGTAGCCAGAGTGAGCAGTTCTTGCTTGTTGAATCGCATCTCGGAGCTCGAAACACGGCCCCTCGGTTCCGGTTCCGGTTACCGTTCCCGTTACCGTTCCCTTTCCCTCTCCCTTTCCCGTTCCGGTTCCACCCACTCTTTTCCGCAATAATCCACGTTACGTGCTATCCTTTATCCGCATCTGTCAACAAGCAGATCGTTAAGCATCGCTAAACGTGTCCAGACGTCTTGGCGCACGTTAAAAAGACGACAACTTTGTTAATATTGGACTTTGCGACTTGGATTTGTGTTGAGAAGTTAGAACAATTAATTTGCCACATCACGTGAGAAAGAAATTTTGAGAAGATTGCAATTGGTCGGAATTACAAAGCAAATACTAAAAAAGTCGTTGCTAACAACTTTTTTTATGAGGGTCTATATTGAAAATTTAAAAAATACAAATTTTCAATATAGGCCCACATAAAGAAGCTGTAGCCAACAACTTTTAGTATTTTCTTTGTAATTCCGACCAATTGCAACTTTTTTCAAAATTACTTCTTCACGTGATGTGGTAAACTAATTGTTCTAACTTCTAAAAAAAATCCAATATTAAAAAAGTTATCGTCTTTTTAAGAGTGTCAGAATATTAACACAGGCCACTGTATATCTATCCATCGTTGTCGATAAGGTTATGAATCAATAAGGAGAATGACGATAATAACGACGAAAAGTAACATTTAATCCAATAAGCATAGCAATGGTCGCGGCTACAACGTAAACACTACGAACGAAGCACGTTTCGATTAGTATGTAATTTGGTTTTGCTCCATGTCGTCGCGTTTCATTGCATTGCGACAAGTCAACGACATTCCTAACCTATTGCTCTGTGCGCGTCCTGCGCTCTACGATTAGATACGAGTATTTAGATCCGGATACGTCAACGCATTGGCACTGGAGAATTATCGATGATACCATTGGATACCGTCCATAATTATCGAAAATCATCACTTTCGAAAATTATCGATAGCTACCGACTGTGGTTTTAAATCGTAGCTCGATGTCCGTGCAGTTTCGGTAAGTAAATATTTGGTAAGGCCGAATATCTAAGAGGATTCTGATGTCTTCAATTTCCCGAAAATATTTAATAACGACGAATAAGTACTTTAAGTCGACGACTGCGCAAGTATCTGTGTATTCCTGAATCTTGAACCGCGATCGGAACGAATTTTAGTGTTCGAGATTGCGAAACGATTTCATACACTACTATCGACGATTAGTTCGACTATCGATATGTCTCCATCGCTGCAAACACACGATCTTTCACTTTCGTTCTGTAGTGTTCTAGTGTTCTGTACCCGCCTTCCGCCTTCCACCTCTCTCGCGCCTTCACCGTCACCAACCACCTCCACCCTTTCACACTGCCCCCCTCCCTCACCCCTCTACTCTTTCTCTCAATTTTCTCGTTTTGACACGTTTTTCACAACAACGAGCATTTATGAACTTTCGACGACTAGAAGAATCGATAGAAGCGAATAAATTGGCTGATCGCAGACGAATTCGGTCGATCGTTCGCGAGAACCAACCTCCGTGGATAAAGAATCGTCGAATGTCCTTTTGGAAATCATGTTCACTCCGTTTCGTTTCTTGCACTCTTTCTTTCTTTCTTTCCTGCGGTTCTTTGTCGTTTGACGGAACTATATAGCGTCGATCGTCACGACGAACCAAAAGAACCCCTAGTCGAGAACAACGTCAGCGCGCCACGGTAGCGTTGCAACCATTACCAAATCCCGTGTGTACGTATACGTTTCGTTGCAAAGGAAACACATACTCGTGGATGAACTATGCGTGCGCGGAACTAAATATAAATACGCGATTGCAGTTTTCCCCAAGGAATATCGCTCCATCGAAGATAAGCGAAACCTGTACGGTTGCTCGTTACATTGCGCGCGCTAAAAAGTGCCGATCGCCGAAACAGTAGAATAGGCAATCGCGGACATTACTGCAGTGAAGCAGATTGAGGCATTGAGGTTGAAAGTGGTTGAAAGTCTGCGGCACCAGTGTTCTGAGTTCTGAATTTCTGATATCGTCGAGAATTTTTCGTGCGGTGGATGGCCGCTGGTGGCGCTGCGCGGCCAAAACAGTAACGTATCTACTGTGATCTTCTACCATATTCTACTCAGTTGCGTAATTCCGAGACTTGCCTCTAGATGGCACAAGCGGATATTTTCTAATTGTTTCGCGGCAAGGATTCAAAACGCGTATCAAGTCCCGATTCGGGACTTCATACAGGAGATCACACTGTGACCGTGCTGCCCTCTCAAAAACAGGCTGAAATCTGGCACGGCCGGTAGGCCCTGGGCTCAAGCCCGTTCCTGGCTATATCCGGGCCATTGCGCGCATAAAAATCAGACACGAATCAACCGGCCTGGGTCTCGAACCGATCCAAGCATTGAGTTCCAACACATTAAATATTAATATAACATACGCATGTTAAACATTCATATACGAAACCGGAAAAAAATTTTGCGAAATTATGCGGGGTGATCAAGGTACCACATTTTAGTCCAACTTTGTATTTTACTGACGCTACAATCTTCGCGCATGCGCGGAAAAACCGTGCAATATCCCAACACCGATGCAGACTGACACAGACGCATGCAGACGCAGTCAGACGCAGTTGAACTTTTGTGTCGTCTGTATGATTATACCATAATACCATCCGTTACTGTCTGTGTCAAACTGCTAGAGCGATCAAATTGGATCAGATCAGAGTATTTATCGCAGTAACCATGTCTAATATGGGCTCAATGGACGAGTTTCTTCAAGAGTCTAAAGAGGCTTTGGTAAGTTTCACTCGAACTCGAAATTTAGGGATGTATTGTTGCCAATTTTTGGTAATTGTGCTTAAAAGGTTACACCTCACCGATTTTGATAAAATTTAAATATGTTGTAAAGCGCAACATTCTGTACAACTTTTTTCTATATATATAACCACCGCTCAGCCTTTGTTTCTGAGATATTCGCGAAAAACTGTGGCCATTACACATTGAAGTTTGCCTGTACGTACACATCCGTGATGTATGTGTCAGCGTCAGCATGGTGTAACCACGTGTCGACTGTACATACTGCGTACATACTGCGTACAAATCAAATTCAAGTAAAACTTGAATAATACAATTATTTTAAAAGAGTTAGCTTTGTTACACAATGGAAGAAGTTCAAACAGCATTTTTATGCATAGAGTCTCTCTATGTATTTAATAAAGGATAAAAGGCATTTATGTACTATTATTTATGCAGCAAATTTTTCTTATTGGTGCTTTTACCTTACCATAATTTTATGTATTTTAGAAGATAAGAAATCGATAGCGTTGAAACGTTTTTTGCTCCTTAATTATTGTTATTGGCAGTATTATAAGTGTACACATTTTTTAAGTCTCGCTTAGGAAGCTTTGACACAGTCCGTGTCATCATGGGTAACGGCACATGCGACTTGGATTCCGCAGTATGCGCATTGGTTCAGGGATACTTAGAGTATCTAGACATGAAGAAGACGGACCAGTCGAATATAGTAGCTATAATTCCATTGATGAATATACCGCGAAGAGAGTATTGCATTAAAACAGAAGTGGTCTATTCTTTTAAATGTCATACCATCTCCCCAGATTTATTGACGTTCCGGTAAGTTGAGATCGAGCGCAAGGAGAATTGTACTTATTAGGATGCTTAGGATATTGTGATCCACCATTCCTTTCGTTTTCAGGGATGAAATAGATTTGAAAGAACTGAAGGACAGTTTGGCTGGTACAACTTTAGAAGTTGTACTCGTCGATCACCACGCCCTTCCAGAAGAGGACAGTTTCCTAACAGACTCTGTAATCAGGGTGATTGATCATCGACCTCGTGATGCGAACTGGCCGTGGCACCATAGAGATGTTTGCATAGAACCTGTAGGAAGTTGCACAAGTCTGGTTGCGAGACGTTTTCTGGACACACATCCGGAGTTCGCGGACTGCCGGATAGGGAAACTTTTGCGAGGTACGACGATGGCTAAAGATATTGTTTTGACGCTCGTTTCTTAATTGGAATTCTTAACAGGTCCGATCTTGATTGACACGTGTAACTTGTCGGAAAAAACCGAACGCACCACTCCAGTCGACGTTCAAACGTTGGAACGGCTAGAACATTTGATCAAACAGTTTGATTCCGAGGATTGCCAGTTGGAAGATCGAAACACCGTGTATAGTCGTCTTATCCAAGCGAGAAACGATATCGGCGAATTGAGTCTCGACGATCTGTTGATCAAAGACGTGAAAGTGATCGATAGGGTACCGATCGTTGGAATGCCCACATTAATTCGGGTAAGTTACGGACCAGAACGTCCGAAAATCCTCACGCTCCGAATTGACTGAAATCTGGTAAATAGGTTTTCTACGACTCTGGTGATTGCGAGAGGGATTTTCAGAGTCTCGAAAAAAATTTTTTACCATTTTATCATTGTGTAATGGGCGCGTCTTAAGGGCTTAAATGAAATAGTCACAGCGATTTCGCGAATCCAAAGGACTGGGGAGCGCACACGTCCAAAATTGGAACCTCTAATTTTTACGGGTTATCTTTTTCTAGCGTCCAATAGAAATGGGTTTATCGCATTATAGAAATTCATCGCCGCTAAATCGTCGCCAATACCATACGATGCCATTTGCAATTTCGCTGTGGCCAGGAATACCAGGGTAGTCATTCTGCTCGGAATGCTGGTCGAGCCGAACGAAATCAGGAGAGACTTTGCTCTTTTTTCGCTAGCCCCTGCCAGTGGTAGTGAAGGTTTCCACTTAGCAGACGATGCTTCGCTACGTGCTAATGAGATCTTTAAACAGGTCTGTGTAATAGCTGAAACATTGCATACGTTTTGTTGAAATTCAATTAGTCGGGTAAACGGATAATTAATCGAATGTTTTACGGACAGATGTATGACCTATTTATGGCTGATTCATGTCTCCGTTTACGGAATGAATCAACGTTCGAAGATCACAATGGAAAGTGGGAAATGGTGGTAGCCGAACAGACAAATCTAGCCGCTACACGGAAGCAACTAGTGAATATCTTTCGAGACATAATCGAGAAGATACATGATTTTAAAATAAATAACCAGTCCCGCCCAAAGTGGGTAGAAGAGAGGCTCGGTTGTTCTTCATCGTCTTGAAATTTTATCGATTTTATATATTAAACAAAAGCCAATCGCGATGATTGTGTTGTTTGTAAAATGTTAATTTTCAACTAATAGCAAACTGTCTGTTGTATAGATATTTAGTATTTTTATATAATCGACAAAATTTTCAACCTTTTAGCTATGGCTGGACTTTTCGCAATACTGTAAACTGTGTATGACATTACACACATCGGAATAGAGTTATAATAAAATAAATTATAATTTATTTATACAATCTTCATGTAAAGAGTTCGAAAAATACACAATAAGCTAATATTAAGACGAAAACTTTCTTAATCAATAGTACAATTGTGTGCGATACATTTTAACCCTTAGCACTCGAATGGTGGACTCTGTAAGGCGCTACTAAAAATTGCTATACCATTATTCAAAATATTGTTTACATTATTCAGTTATAATGTGATAATGTTTTGAACGCAGTGATGATTGGAATCTGCGCCGTATAACAGCGCAACTGTAACTTGAAACTAAAACGGAGCCACCTCCACGCGTTCTCCCACTCTTTGCCGTTGCGTTCGTACTCTCGAATCGTTTTACCATCACGGGAAATGTCGCGGATGCTGACCAACCCTTGTAACAGCTATCAGCTACCAGGTAAAAGCTAACAGAGCGGAGTTGCGCTTTACTCGTTGCGCGTTGTGCGTTGCGCGTGCACCGAGTCAGCCGCGCATCTCGCCTCGACAACGCGAATGCGAGACGTATTCCCGAAAACCGAAACCGACACACCGAAAAACAGTCGTGCAAAGCTAATCACACGAGCGGACCGTTGAACTACGGTGACATCGGTGTGCACAGTACTGAATATTGGTTTAGAGTTGCCGGCTGTTCTATCATCGGCTCAAATCGATTTACAATGAAGTTGATGTCGTGCCTATCAAAACTTGTCGCTTCATCCGAACCTGCCGACGATGGGAGATGTTGTTTTTAGAAGGTAAGCAAGAAACTCGAGCGAGGGGGACCTCCGAACGTTCGAAACTTCGTTTCACCGTTCCACTGAGTTGTACCCTGTCAATCTTCAACGCGAAAAGGAACATTAAGTTGCGGAACGAATCTTCCTTGCAGGGACGCGACGGTTGTTTGCCAAAATTAACCCTTTGCACTCGAATGGTGAGTCCGAGGCGTGCGAAAGAAGCGTCAGTAAAAATTGCCGTACCATTATTCCGATTAAATTCATCTGTATTCCATAAATTGTAAAAAGCTCAACTATATGAGAAAACAGGTTCAATTTGATGTGCACAATCTAAAAAAGAGATTACACAGGATAAAAATGAACTGGGTTGGAAGAAATGTCTTGATTTTCGAATTAAAATTGCTTCGAGTCCAAAGAGTTATTTCGAAAATGGAGCGCGTAGGTTGAAGATGGGAGGTGCCGGGGCCGGGACACGTTGTTCGAATCGATCGTAGAAAATGCTTTTCGCGATAAGAATGCGTCGATCCAGAACGAAGCATCGAGCACAGCAACGATCCACATCGATCCGTATCCCAAACAATACGAACGAAACAAGGCGATGATCGTTGGAAACGAGAAGCTCGACGCGAAGCGAGCATGGTCAGGGTCTTTTCGTTCCTACGGTCAGCTCGTATTGATCGTGCTTTACTTGTTGCACGCATAGCAGAGCTCGACCCCGTGCGCATTCCCCAACTACAACTCGAACTACAACCATCTTTGTCTTCATTTTCCATCGGTGAATCTAATTAACATCCGGCCAAACAACGAACCGCGTAAACACGATCTTTGCCGTTCTGTCCAGCTCCATTCGATTCTCGCGTAAACGCGTTGCTCGCTGCATGTAAACATCGTTCCTGACGTTGTTTTCCCGAAAGGAATACGATGCGTGTTAATCGGTCGAGAACAGGTTGCTCGGTTTCAGGACAAGGAACGACGGTACCGATTTACTCGACCTATCATGAACTGTAAATCCACCGAAGCGAATGTCAGGATCAGATGTCAAAATGCGGTGCACGTTGTTAACCGTTCTCTATTTGGTAATGCTAGCCGCTGGCTATTCGCCGCCCGTGGAGGATTCGACGAGAAACGTATTCGGTGAGCCACCCCACTTGACGCGAAACAATCAAATAGAATTAATAACGCGTGGAACAGGACCATACGGAAAGAACAAACTGTCTTGTATTCCAGGTGAATGCATTCTTCCATTGGGTATGGAGGAGGGAAAAATTCCGGACGATGCCATCACAGCTTCCTCTAGTTACGAGAGCAAATCGGTGGGCCCTCAAAACGCGAGGTACGCGAACTCCTAAATACAGTAATGTCGCCATCTAAGCCGATTCTCGGTTCTGTGCTGTGACATAGATAGCGTGGGGATATGTACTTTTTGTTTGCGGTCGGGGCGAACGTAGAAAAGGACAGCATGTAAACACGGACCGCGCGGCCAAAAACTTGCTGCATACCAATCAATTAAAAATGCCACAAATAAAGTTGGTGAATGTCCCATAAAAAAATAATGGAAAGTAAAGAAGTTTTATAATTGGATTAGTAGCGGTTCACACCGTTATGCCCGACCCGGTGTTCCATGTGTTCTTGGCCCCTCGCGGAGTATTTCCCCCAGTGGAAGGTTTCCTCGACAACGCGCGCGTACGCTAAAAAGTCAACAGGTCCGATACGAAAAATCTGAAAAGTGGCACGTTACCGGAACGGAGAAGAAGGCTAACAATAATACGGTAAACTAGGGCTAACTGCAAAGATTCGTGACCGTGATTCTAGAATACGACAAGAGAAGAACGGCGGGGCATGGTGCCCGAAGGCGCAGATCAGCAGCTCTATACGAGAGTATCTGGAGGTCGATTTGACGAGAAACCACCTGATCGCGTGGACGGAAACTCAAGGACGGTTCGGCAACGGTCAAGGTCAAGAATACGCGGAGGCGTTCTTTCTCGAATACTGGCGCGACACCAAGTGGCATCATTACAAGAATATGAAGGGTGACAGAGTTCGTGTCGTCGGTAAATCGACCGCGGGAGTCGTCCGCGTTGCTTCGATTTTGCGATCGTTCGGATCGTCGGACAAACAGACAGACAGGCAGATCCCGGATTTCCGTGTCCCGCGGAGATCGAACTATTAAATTCGAGTTAGGTTGCCAGGGTTATCTCTGGCGTCTGGTTTGGTCTCTTGTTTCGAGCGCAAAGCGAGACGTCTCCTGTGACTGTTGCACGAATAATCTAGACTCTCGGGTATGGAAGGCGGCATCGAACGAACCTTGATCGTTTCAGGTGTTGCGAGGAAACAGCAACACTTACCTCGTGGAAAAACAAAAGCTGGACCTGCCGTTCGTCGCGAGCAGGGTGCGATTCGTACCGTACAGTCAGCATCCTCGAACCGTCTGCATGCGAGTCGAGATTTACGGATGCCTGTGGGATCGTAAGTACGCGACGATGCGACGCGACGTTTTACCCTTCTCCGACCTGAACAAATTTCATCTGATCTCATATAATACACGTTGGCAGAATACATTGTCAGGTACATCGCGCCCCGTGGAGCGCGAACCGGACCCGGGGGGCGCAACGTTGAGGACTCGTCGTACGACGGCGATACGGAACTCGGCTCCGATTCTTTGCTCGTCAACGGTCTGGGCCAGCTGACGGATGGAATCTTAGGCGAACTCTCCGAAATTTTATCCTCGACCGGCTCAGCGACAGCCACGAACTGGGTAGGATGGTCCGATCGCGACACCGTGCAATTCCGCTTCGAGTTTCAAGAGATACGGGAATTCGAGAACTGCTCGATCCACGTGGCTCGCTTGCCAGACCTGGAAATCGAGGTTCGCGGCTTTCCTCAGCCCTTCTACGTGTTCCAACATTGTTTATTACATTGTTGTTCGATTCTCGCAGATGTTCTCGAAGCTGCAAGTTTGGTTCTCCACGAACGGCGACGACTACCAAACGAATCCAGATATATCCGAGACGATTCCGATCGACGGGGTCGGCGGCACCGTTCTCACAACTTCGATCCCGTTGCGGTCCAAGGTTGGAAGATTCGTGAAATTGGAAGTTAGTTTCACCGGGAAATGGTTGCTACTCAGCGAGATCACTTTCTACACGGGTACGAGTCAACGCTGTTTCGTCGATTTGATTAGCCTTTCCCTTGATCTTGTTTTCCCCAGCTAATATGGTCTCCTTGTCACGATAGTCGCAGGTATCGAGAACCGTTCGATCGGTTCTTACATGTCTGTCGATCGGTCGTTCGGCGAGGACCGCAATCAAAGCGAATTATGGAGGAAGGTGTCCGAGCTGGAGGGTACGATGTCCGTCTTGAACGAGACGGACATTTACAAGATTCTGAAGGACGACGACTCGACCATGGACGCTTTTCCCGTGGGAAGCTTGCAGACTTACGTCGGCCTCGTCAGCGGTCTGCTGACCGTGATCGTTCTCTTTTTGACTTGCACAGCCTTTCTGATCAAGCAAAGGGGCCGTAACAAGGTAGCGCTTTTGCAAAAGCACACGGCTCTTCTCTGCGACTCGTCCGCTCCCGGTATCGCCATCAATCCAAAAGACGTGAAACTTCACAGTTCGATTGTAAACGGGCTATCTCTGATTCGCAAACCGATAATCATTACCATGTCTACCTCTACCGCCGCCACCGTCAACTCTGCCAACGCGATTACCGCGACAACCGCGAGTGCAACCTCCACTTTATCAACAACGGCAACAACAACAGCAATAACAACCACTGTGAACACTACCGCAACCGCGAATAAAACGCTCGTCGAAACCGACTCACCTGATACTCAAGCGGATCATCAGCCGGACCGTTCGCGAGCCAATTCGCAAGTCGCCGGCAATCATCGTAGTTCAGCCTTGTATGAGAAAACCTGCCAGCTGCTTTCCGATCAAGATATTATTCTCACGGAGCCGAACGCGTCCACGCGTGCACCCGAATCCTGTTCCGGTGAGTTCCGACTAGGACTTTACCCTCGTCGTTTCTCTTCTCTATCGTCGAATCCTCTTGCAGACTTCAAATGCAAGATTTCGAACTTCACGAGGAACAAATCGACGGAATTCGCGCTCTCGGTTCCCACGGTGGCTGAGATGAAAAAGCCAATCTATCATTCTGTCTCGGGGAAAACGACTCGGAAGGTGCACGAAGGATACTACGCTGCTACGGATATTTTGACGGTAGGTGTTAGTTCGTAGTTTACTTTGAGATCACCGCATAAATTCGGCACAATTGTAGATCAAGAGGCGAGAACTATCGTCGGCCGTGAGTCCGTTCACGCCGTTACACATCCGAGAGAAGGCTGGCAAAGCGATTATACCGCGGACGCTCGACACGCGCAATATCCGGCGTATTTCTAGACATAGGCTACGGATTCTTGATATGCTCGGCGAAGGGAACTTCGGCTTGGTAAACATTGATTTTCGATCGCTGTATGAGTAGCTTGCAGAAAGGAATTCACACAGATAGATAAATAACGTTGGTCCGCGCGATAGGTTCATTTGTGCGAGGCGAAAGGGATCGCGAGCCCGGATGTGGGGTCTGGATCGGGACAAAGTAGACAAACCGTGATCGTTCGGTCTCTCTGGCGGGGCGTCGTCGACTCTTTAAGGTACTTCTACGATACTTCGATCTCGTTATTGTGGAACGTGTAACGTTACATTCGATTCCGCAGGATCGATTTTACGAAAGACATGCGCGTCCTGGCGACGCTCAGAGATCCACACGTGGCAAGGATGATCGCGTTGGTCGAGGAAGAGCCGTTCGGAGCTGTGTTCGAGTACAGCGAGTTTGGGGATCTGCCTGCATTCTTCGAAAGCCAAGGAATTCTCAGGTTAATCGATCTACCGCGACGAATGCCGGAACGATCGATCAGATTCGACTAACGTTTATTTTTCGTTTGCAGCTATAGCGATCGTTTAAATTTCGCCAGGCAAATCGCGTCGGGCATGAAGTATCTCGAGTCTGTGAAGATTCCGCATTGCGACTTGGCGGCCAGGTAAACGAAAACTTTGAATAGCCAACCGTGAATCATCGTCCCTATAATCGCGAAAGACTCGCGCGTTTCAGGAACTGCATCGTTGGACAAAATCTGACGGTAAAGGTGTCCGATCATGCGATGTACTGCAGCAAGTACGACCATCATTATTACATGGACGCGTACAACGGTAAAGTTCCCCTTCGCTGGATGGCATGGGAAGCCGCCATACTGGTAAGAACGTTCACCATTATGCTTCAATATACTATAAAGGTATCTCATTACGATCAGCCGCGCGGTATTCACAGGGATGTACAAAGTGTTCGTGCACCTTTCAAAAACGCACCTTCAAAATTTTCATTACAGGCACAGATAAAAAATTTGGAAATCGTTTCACAAACGTGTACGAATACTTTGTACGCCCACCGTATTTAGTATTTACTCGTTCACCACTGTGTGTCATTTTCAGAGCGCGCGGAACTGTCGAGCAGACGTTTGGTCGTTCGCCGTGACAGTATGGGAGATTTTCACGAACTGTAAAGAAATGCCATACTCGGACCTAACGGCGGAACAAGTTTTCGAGAATTGCAATCGTTGGTATCAAGGAAACGGGAACGAGAACGAAAACGGAACCGGGAACGGTCTGAAAAGCGTCGACGAGAAACATCAGCCACGAGCTCTGCCGAGGCCTAGCGGCTGCTCCGACGATCTCTATCGTATTATGAAGGAATGTTGGAGCAAACGTCCCGACGATAGGCCTACCTTTGAAGAAATGAATCGTTATCTCGAGAAACTGGCGCACGTTTGAAAAGCGCGAGGTACTCGGTCGCGACTCGCACGGACCAAATCGGTTACAATCAGCTAAGATGCATCCTGTTTCGTGTATGTAAATTTATCTTTTTTATGCTCGTCCAGTCTCCTCTCTTTCTCTCTATCTCTCACTCTCGCTGTCTCTCCCACTCTGTCTTCCTCTGTGTGTCTCTACGCGGAACCGTCGCTCCTCTCCCTGTTCGGTAACGCAAATTTCACACTTTCGCGAGATTCTCGTACAAATCGATGCGTCGCTCCAGGACGTTCTGGCCATCGACTCGTAATGCTCAACTAGATTTACTATGGACTCTGGTCTTTACGTATATATGCGTGTACGTACGAATATATAGAAATACATGTAAATTGTATATCGCGTAAGTTGACCGGAACCGACGGATGCAAATTTTCGATGCGTATCTCCTCGTGGTCTCGTCTAATCGCGCTCGAAGTTATCGAGAGTATCGGAAATATCGCCGGCAAACCGATTGGTTCACGAACGCATCCACGCTTCTCGTTTTCACGCCATGCCGCGCATAAACTATCACAACGTAAATAGAGTACAGTCGGCGGCGGATTTACCGGTATACCGATATACCGACATTAACCGCTGGCAACCTCAACGATCGAATATTTTCTCGGATAAGTGTAGCGGCTATCGAGATACGATGTTAAAGAGAATTCGCCGCCTATTGACATGAAAATTAACGACAGATCATATCAGCCTATACGAAATCGTAAATCCGTCGCTGCACGAAGTTTTTGTCGCAATATTACCTCGCATACCTACGGTGCTCGTACACGTGGCAAAACCTTCCTCCATAGTGCTGGGACAGCCAATATTTTTGTCGGCGGCTCTGGTCGAATACCCTGGTATGTGCTCCCCGTGCCTCGTAAGAAGTCCCACGTGACGGCGCAGGAGCAAAGAGGGTCCTCGCTTTAGCCAATAATTCGGCAAGAACCGAAAGTCCATGCGGAATGACCAATCGGACGGCTAGCTGCCGCATCCCTTCCGAATTCCTGGCCAGGAGACAACTTGCGAGGCACGGAGAGTACCTCGAATGTTTCTGGTATCGGCATACACTCGGCGCTGCACCTATGATATACGACTATCGTGTAAGTAGAGTAAGATTGCGCGGGTTCTCGAGAGACCACGGTGCAAGGAGGAAGTTATTCTCGGTTTCGCGGAAGAATCAATGTTTCCTATTACGTTTTTAAGCTTTCGACTAGACTAAGCGTTCGTTTCGACTGGAAACGAACATGGTAAACTTCCGCGAAAACGCGCGCGCTCGGTCACCCGTCGATGAAACACGGTTTCCTTGAACGTTTTTTATCTAGACAATTCGCAACTGGCGCGCAATCGCTCCAAACGAAACGAGACAATCAATTTCGCGAACGTTGTTTCATGGACCGAGCGATACGTATACTCTACATGTACGTCGAACGGCAATTATCGATCGGTCCGTAACGAGAAACCGGCAAGACCTCGGTCTTCGACGCGTCTTCGAAACGACGATCGATAATACAATCAGCCGTGGCGTCGTCCAGTGCGTTCGCGCGTACTTCTCTATCGAACAATCCTTTCTATTTACGGTTATAATTAGTATCGAAATTTGTAATACAAGTCGCACTCGTATATTCCATTATTATAAAAATTATATTCTTCATATTTCCAACGTTACGACGTTACGAATAAACATTGTTATACCATCCGTAAAGTTGTCGCATCACTGCCTAAGACCCCGTACACACACGGCGGAAACCGCGCGTTTTCGATCGCGTGGAACATATTTACATTCGCGTCTTCAAACACAAAAATCGCGCGGTTTTCGCCGCGTCTGAACGGGCTGGGAACGTTCGTTCGCGACTAACAACGAGCCAAACAGTTTCGGGGTCTACCCAGATCCTTTCGATTTCCGTAAATCTTCGACCAGCGGCACGATATTCATTTCTTGATGGAACTCCTCGAGCGGTTGCTCCCAACGTTCCTCGAAGTATATTCCCAGTATGAATTTCGCGTTCGTCCCGGTTCGAATGGCCCACGGAAGATGATGTCGAAGGTACAGTTGTCTTTGTCTGAAAGTCGCGCGGTGCTCTTTTATTGTTATTCGTTATCGTACGCTCGTTACACGGCGTCGGGCCGTGATCCTATTACCTTGAACGCAACCGATACGCGCCGAATATCGCTCCGCCCAAGCACATCGGCAAACGCAATTGCAACGCCTCTATCCACTTGACGGACACCTCCCCGAGCATGGTGGTCGGCATCAGAAGCACCGCGTGAAAAATGTCGTGCGTTTCCCGATACCGTTGCATCACGTACGCCAATTCGGTATCTTCGACGAACCTGACCAACGGTCTCGAATCGGGCGACACGTTCTGCAAAACAGGAACTCTACAATTTCTCGTCGGCCTTTCAAAGCTATTAAACGGCCCACGGACGACACGGTTTGTCGTACGACCAAGGTATACGACAAGTTGTCATAAATGCACAGACAGTTTCAAAGACAAGTCGTATAAAATAAATGATGAAAAAGAATGTTTTTCAAATGGCAACACTTTTAGTAGATACTCTTATGTTTTCACTATGTGCACCTAAAAACTCATTTTCATCGGTCTGTTAGTTCTAGTTTTATGATCTAATGAAATGAGGGTGAAAATTTTTTTCTAGACGTCTGCAAAAAACGTTCATAAGGTCACTAAAGACTACAACAAATTCAAATTTGAACATAATCCGAAACGTTACTCCAAAAGGTGTCCGATTTCGCGTGGAATGACCGATTGGTGTGTTTTTTAATAGGGCTCGATCGAGCTGCGCCAGCCGATTTCAGGGCTTACGTTCGCGTTCAAAAATTCACTGTAGGTTCTGCCCACGGTGCCCTCTGGCAAGCGCTTCAACGCGTCGAGATCGACCGTGGAGGTGGAGATGCGTGGCTGTTGCTCGAGGATGCGACGCCCCTCGGAGGTGGCCAGCATTTGTCGGTGGCAGTGGACGAGTGCGTCGGACCCGGTGGTTTCTCCTAGGCACGCGATCATGTCGCCGCGAAACGGATTCGTGAAGGATATCGCGGCGGCACCCACCGTCAAGAGCGTTCGTTGCATCCGCGTCAGATCGACTCGGTCCTTCGCGTAATCCCTCGCGAACGACGCTTCACTGAGAAACCTTCGAGCCGCGCCAACCGAACCGCCTGAAACCGATCGAGGAACAATAACGGTCGACATCATTCTTCTTCTCTATCGGTAGAATTTATTTCGATAAAACTTTTCTTTTGTACACGTTCCGTACACGCTCTGTACACATCGCAGATCATTGGTTTTTTCTCCCCTAGAAACGTATGAACACTGTTACAGTCTATATAAACTATTTACAAGCAATTTACTACTAGTCTACGTAATTTACACAGCGAGCCTCGCGTTTACATCGATCCAGGGGACTATGGCCTTGTTGCTTTGGTATGAAGGACGTCTCGCCGTGCTTCGCTCTTCTCGCTCTCTTTCCCATACACGCGGACAGACACACGCACACATTTACTCATTTCACCCTTTCCCGATTGATTTCGCGTCTGCAAGTAACGACGGAGAAACATAACATAACGAGCGAGAAATAGGGGATCGACAACGGGAGAATGAACGAGCAACGCTCGCTCTCGTGTAAACCTCGAGATAAATACGATGACGAGAACGAAGGCGAAGACAAGGACGAAAAGAAAGACGAAGTATCGTAACATCGTTCGAGATTACACGCTCTGAGATCTGCTCGGTTGATCCTGACCGAGCGGAGAGTATTTAGGGTCGGACGGTTCTTTCTTCCGGAATGTAACCCATGTGTAGACTAGGCTACCGATCACGCTCAAGTTCAGTCCGATAAAGTTCAGCCAGGTGAATATGTAGTCACCGCCGATGATCATCCCGAGATACGTGACGCATATGTTTTTCAAGCAGCCGATTATGGTGGTGGTCAAGGCAGAGTTGTGCATTGTGCAGAGGATCATGCTATAGGAGAGGACGAAGCCCATCACGCAGGAGAGTCCGAACTGTAGGATAAAGAAAACGTTGTTCCAATGGGGGAACTCGAGGGCGGAGCGCGCGTCTCCCATCCAGCCGGCGATCGCGATCGCAGGAACGATCATGAACAACGAGTTATAGTACATCAATCCGTATTTCCCAAGCTCCTTCGATTCCAGCTTCTTCTTCATGTAGACACCGTTCGCGGCCGTGAACAGGTCGTTCAACAGGATAAACAAGTAACCCTCGAGATTGAAAGCAAGGTCGTTCAATGCCGCGACCACCGCTCCGGCGATCATCGTGTAGACGCTCAACTGAACGGAAACGCGCGCCTTTGCGCCCAGGATATAGTACTCGGCGATCATCGTCATCAGAATGCTAAATCGTCTCAGAGCGGTGAACATCGGCAGGCTGAGCTGTTTGGTACCGCCTAGTCCGAAGATCATGTTACCGATGTAGATCACCGGCAACGGCCATATCTTTCCGAACGTCGACGTTTCTAGATGAGGGAACTCGACGTAGCGCAGCTTCTTCGCGGTCAACAACAACACGATCGTCGCCAGCATCTGACCGATGCCGAGCACTTGAAACGACGGGAACTCGAACGATGTCAGCACCGTTTTGTTCACGACCGTGATCATCAGAGACGACAACCCGTAAAACAGGGCGGAACCGACCCGCTGAAACACGACGTTCTGCTGATGCCCCTGCATACCGAACCACTAGCATCCGAAGATTTCTTCTGACGTTCACGACCTCCTCCGTGTCCCTACACGTAAGCAATATACTCGCTATCGTGTCACGTGTCATGGAACGTACTCCGGCATAACCTTAACATCTCCCTTTTCTCTTCGTCTTTCTTCCTTGCTTCTTCGTTTCTTCCCTTCCTTCTCTTTCTCTCTTATATTGTCCTTCGTTCGACTCAACTACTCGAACTGGTTCGAATGTTCGAATTGATCCCGATACTGCGAGCAAAAAAGACGTTCAATGTTTCGTACACCGTTCTACTCGATTTCTGCCACGCTTTTTGTTGACGTGTTCACGTTCATCGAATCCTTATTCGTTCTATCTTGTTTCTATATACACAACGCAATCGTTGTTTACACACAGATACACATAAGCTTGACTCTACACTCGTGCTCGCTACTATTTACACCAGATTTTCTCTTTCTCCTCCAACACTCCCTCCGTTCGTTACTTGCAATTTCCGTAATTACTTTCACGTCGGTACTTTGGAGTATAGTGAGAATGTTCGTTGATTGTCTCATTATACGCGATTTAGTCTTTCGGTAGTTTAAAATTTCGGTGATAAAACCATCAAGGACGTAAATAAAAGTTGGACGATTTAATTGTTGTCAATCGACTCTTTCAGTCGTCCACACTAATCTTATATGTATATTATCGAGAGCGAACAATCGAAACGAGTACACCTTCTTATGTCGCGGTAACTCATGGTAGATGACGTACTTACATTTTTTGATCGACGATAACATACTGTACGTCGACAGTGGTCGACAGTATGCGTTCACAATTGTTGATTGTATTGGTACCGATAATTCACAAACTTGGATTTCTTGTAATTAGTACGAATCGAGTATCTCGCATCATTTGTTGCTACTATGAACGCCCGAACAGTCTTGATACGACTTGACGCGAGGCACTAAAGGTTACTAAAGTTGTCGAATACTGTCGAAAGCTTGGAGGATTCCACTAAAATTTCAACAAAACTTCCCCAGAATAGAAAACATTTATAGGGATTTTAAGATCACAGCGTGAATACATTCAATTGAATACATCAGTCAAACAATCAGTCAACATCAGTGTGAGTTCGTGCATGCTTGCCGCTTGCCCACAAGAGTAACGTATCTATATTGTGTGGAAAAGGTGTAGTGATATTGGCGGGAAAGTATCTGAACAATCTTGTACAATTAGTGACGTCAGCTGTGGGCACCAGATACTCCGTTATCTCGGAACACTGCGTCTATGCATATCCCATGTCGAATCTATAAGTGTATATGATCTAAGGCTGACACCGTGGTTTTCGCGCATTTCTGCGCTCGGTCAGAATCTATATAAACGCGAAACGAGACGTAACACCCGATAAAATTCTATCGATGCTGTTGACAGATGACGAAAGATGGCAGGTGCAACCAACGATAGTTTACTTTTCGCGCCATCACTATGTCTAACCTGTACGGAGTACGCGTAGCACCGTGATTTTATACGGGGGAAAAAGGAATCGTTCCGGTTCGAAAATATCTGATTCTGAAATCGATTTTTGCAACGTTTCATGCACAGAGTCCGTTCCGTTAAAATGGAAGAAGTGACAAAATGTAGATACATCGATTGCCTGGACGGTCGTGGAAAGGAGCAAATACTTCACGAGCTTCCCGTTTGTGATACCAGTCTTTGCGTGAGGTGGTTGATCAACAGTGGTCACGTGGACCTAATCGGAAAGGATTTGGACACGTTACGGTCCATGAAGTTTTTCGTCTGCAACAATCATTTCACGGAAGATTGCTACCTGAGCAAAGGCACTTTGAAAGAGAATGCGGTCCCTTCGCCGCATTGGGGCGATCTTTCAAGAGCGTTAAAATCTACGAAGTCGCAACGGGTAAGCAATCTCTCTTTTCCTTCGTCATCGTTCGTGAACCGTCGATATTATGCGATTTTATGCATCCACGACAGGAATGAGTGGGTGAAATTTGAAACGGTAAAAAGGGATGTTATATTATTATCAAATTGTTCGAATTATTAAGAAAACCTATAGCTTTCCATTGAATTAAACATGGATTTTTCTTACAATCGATACATAAAGTGATCACTTCGCGTAATGCTCCGTAATCCGATATCGGTATACATACGATACGCGATCGGCGGAATTCGCAAGATCGACGGATATCGGCAGCGATATCGAAACGGTGCGAACGATAGCCTAACTCCGTAACATTGTTTCCCGCAGAAGAGTCAACCGAATGGCCAAGAGAATTCGATGGAAGGCACAGTAGAGGCAAGCCAAGGTTCGGCAAATAATTGCCCTTCCGAGTTCGAAGCGAATCAGTGGTGCCGAACCTGTGCTACAAAGAAACACAATCTCGTAAGTATGACAAGCAAGGGAAAGGGCACAGAGATGAGTCTTCTATCGAAACTAAAACTTTTGATAGAAATTGACGACGAGGACGCGCTACCGACAAAGATGTGCGACGAATGCGTCGATAAATTGGAGCAGTCTTACAAGTTTTTCCAACAGATTTACGTAGCCGACAATACGTTGCGTCACGTGTTTCCGAACGCGCGCACGAACAATGTGTCTCGAAAACCGTTGTACTCGCTTGGCGAGCACCTCAAGAAGGAGCAAAAAGATAAGGAGAAGGAGTTGGAAAAGGTGAAAGGAAAAGAAGAAGAACTGGCGGACTGCACCCCTCGAATCACGCGAGGTTTGTTTCGGCGTGGACGAGGAAGGCCCCGAACCCGAGGGTACGCCGGCAGGGCGAGAGGAAGGCCAAGATGGGGATCTAGAGCGAGTCAGGTGCCGATGACAGTGCCGGTCGCAAGCATCATTTCAACTTCGATTCATGATTCTAGCATCGAGGAGCCGACGACACCGAAGAACGAGCGCGAAAACGAAAAGATATCGGTCTCGGAAGAGGGCCAGAGAAGCACGGTGTTCTCGTTGCTCACGGACACTTGCCACAGCGACGAAGAGCTCGATTGGGAGGACGTTTTGAAAGTAATGAACTCTCAGGCGTCGCAATGGGCCTCGAAACCTCCTGTGAACGAACCGATTAAAACAGAGGTAGAGATCAAGGCTGAGATCGAGGCGCAGCTTCAAGTGCCGGTGAAGCTGGAAGTGGAACAGCCTTCAGTCCCGGAACCGATCAAGTTGCAACAGAAATCGCAAGAAAAGGAGAAGGAAGTCCCGATCCCGAAAGCGATCGAGTCACCGATCGCGTCGTCTGTCCAAGTCGAAGCAGAGACGAGTCGACTCCACGTATCTGAAACCACGCCTGTGTCTGTACCACCGCTCGAATGCAAAACCGTTCGTTGCGAGCTTTGCAAGGAGACGTTCAATTCGAAGCGCGAAATGCAGACGCATTCGGCCGCGGTGCACTCTCAGTTATCTGGCCACGTGTGCACCGACTGCTCGGCCTGCTACGAGAGCGAGTCGTTGCTTGCGAAGCACCGCGTGCTGCGCCACGGACAGAGGAGATACCGCTGTGAGCATTGCGACGCTGAGTTTCTCGAGAAAAGAGTGTTGAGAGAGCACCTAAACAAATGTCAACGACCCGAACGGACTGACTGCTCTTGTGACTTGTGCGGAGTCCCGTTTGCTTCGAATGAAGCCCTCGCCGAGCATGTGGCGAGCCATTGCAAAAGTCCGGCCGCGTCTTCGAAAGATCCCTCGGAATCAGACCGAAACAGAGAGGTTTTTGCCTCTACCTCTGCCTCGACGGTTACTGTGCCTCCAAGCAGCGACATCGCACTTACCAAATCGAATTCCAGCGACGATACTGTTCCCGGTTCGAACACCACGCAAGAAACCGTGGCTAACGCCGAAGAGCGTGTACAGGAACACACAGAACACGTGGGAAACTCGACATGTCCGAGCTGCAACGAGAAGCTGGACGACACGGTGGACCCGAGTAGTCATCGAGCGAATTGTCGTGCGACCAAGAGAAAGGACGCAACGTGCTGTTTACTCTGCGGCAAGAAATCGTTCACCTCGCCGGAGGAATACGAACGGCACTTGCTCGAGCATTCGAAACGATCAAGAATGTCGCCATCGTAGGATCAAGACATTGGCTCTGCATTGCATCATGGATGGGAGTGTGATTTATTTCGATTCGTCGTCGTTGCGACATATCATCTTCCGCGATTCGCCGCTTCTTCGAGCGACGAACCGGATCTCCGAGTATAGATACAAAAATTACTCGACTAACAAAATTACCGGCTAAGTACAACGTTTGCGTTTTACGTTCAAAATGTCCTGCTACGTGAACAAGTTCCGTCATCGAAACAGGTGATATTCTGTACATGTATTTTCTCACGTTTCTCGATACAGCTGCTAGCCGCGCTTCAAACCCTCGCGCCGCACGAATTTCCCTACTATTAATTAAAATTTCTGATCTAGAAGACAACGAAAATTTCTATTCGTCGCGTTTCTATATTCGCAACAGCGAAATAGAATTCGAGAGATTCGTAATTTTTATCACGAATCTAGTTCAATATCGTATCGCGAGCGGTCGAAGCGTAGGCAAACTCGCAAGGTTCCCTTGCGAATGACGGATCGTCGTTTTTCTTTCATATAGCAGGCAGTTTGAGAAAACTCGTTCGACGTGCGCGCATACGTACGCGTGAACTCACATTTGTATATTGAGCGCGACGACAAGACCGATGATCCGCGAGCGCAACGGTGCAAGTTGCGGCTTTCGATTTATTTACAATCGGTCAGGATCCTCGGCGAGAAATTTGTAAAGTTGTGCACTAATAAATACAGCGTGTTTCCTTTTTGAGAATCGCAGTTGATGGTTTCACGAGTAAAAGCTACTGTTCCGGTCCTGGCGAGACTTTGAACGATGAGCGCGTCGGTCGATGAACGCAGCCATTCTCGAGGAAGGAATCGTCGTGCCGATAGAGATCTGCAAGCAAGACGATTAACGTTGCGCGATCATTTCCCGGACCGTAAATTCATTTTTGTCTGTCCGTGTACCTGGAACCAAGGCGACGACAAAGAGATCCGAGCAGTCGCTCTCTCTTCACCGCGCAGACACAGCAGTCCTCGGAGGAGATCCTTCGCGTCCCTCGATATTGTCGCGAAATATTCCTCGGGGAAACAGAAGTCGCATTTCAGGATGTTGGTGGTGGTCTCCTCGATCGAGTCGTCCAAGAACGGCGAAAGTCCGCTAGAACGAAATAAAGATGAATCTCTGCCGGGAATCAAGCAAACCAACGGACAGCTAGAATACGGTACCTTAGAAGCACGTAGATAAAGACTCCGGTGGCCCACATGTCAGTGTACGGGCCCATCGGTTTTCCGAGGACGGATTCCGGAGCTGCGAACTCCAGATCCACCGGAGGGACGACCTGGTCGAGCGGCGCGGTTTTCACAGCTTCGCCGAAGTCGATCAACTTGACGGCATCCTTGTCTCGGTCGATCAGAACGTTCTCCGGTTTGATGTCCAGATGAGCTCGTTTCCGGGAGTGCAACCACCATAGCGCGGACAACAACTGACCGGTGTACCTCGAGACGGTTCCTTCCGTGTAGTCGATCTTACCACCGAGATACGCGAACAAACTCGAACCGTTGACTCTACGGATTTTCGCACGGATTGTCACGGCAACCATTGCTAGACCGTGGAGCTTTATGCATTTATGAAGAAATTGATTGGATAATATTATCTTGCATAAAGATCCGCAGTCTATCCAGTACGAATCGGATTCGTTGTTCGGGACGCTGAAGATTCAGGGATCGTACTCACAGTTCAAGAACTATGGTGTCGGTGTCCGGTTGCGGCACCTCCTCGAAGAGAGCGAACGCTCGGACGATGTTGTCGTGGCGAGCGGCTCGTAGCAAATCGTATTCGGCGCACGTCAACGACCGAGACTGTTTCGATCGGGACACTTGCTTCAGCGCCACTTCTCGACCGGTTCCTTGGTCCCTGGCTCGATAAACTCTCGCGAACCTACCGTTCCCTAGCTCCTTCGGCTCCACGTACATTTCGGCGAACCATGTCGCGGCTGCTTCTCGACTCACGACCTCGGCGTTCTTCGAAGGTCGCGGACTCTTTACAAGACCCAGGAGCGCGGAGTTGTCGTCGACGGACGTTCCGATCGATGGATCGTTGACGGTCGACTCGTCAACCCCGCTATTTTCGTTTGCGGCGTTCCAGACGTTCGGACCGATACCTGGAAGATCGATTGGTTCTCATTGATTCCGTACGGGCCGCGGTTTACGATATTCGCTCCGAGAGTAAACAAACCTAAAGGGACTGTGTTGTTTATATGCACGATAAAGTGAAGAAGAAGGAGATGTATTAACCCTTTGCACTCGCAGCTATTTTAACTAAATAAATTCCCTATGACTTTTAAAATTTTATGGATACGAAATTGGTATGATATCTCATACAATACCTAAATGTTCAGCAATTGATTAGATATCGACACATTTAATAATGTAAACAATATTTTGAATAATGGTACAGCAATTTTTTTCTGAGTGTTAAAAAAAGTCATCAAATTAACACTAAACCTACCGAGCACTGAAAACGATTGAAATGTTTTAGCAGACAAAAATGATAAGATTTACTTAGATTTTGTACAATTTGTATTACAATATGTGCTTGATGAAAAATATAAAACCGGTCATTTGACCGGCAGTGGTAGGTTTAGTGTTATGAAACTACCTCTTTGCGCGACCAAGCACCCAAAAGGGGCGGCCTCTGGCAACGGGGATGAAGCGTGTTTACTCGTCGATCATCTTGGAGCGAGTACCGTAATTTGGGAGGCGTTTCGGAACGTACCCACAACTCGTAGAGGAATTTTCGCGGAGCAAGAGCCTGTCTCGTGATCGACGCGGCAGTGGTAAACTCCGGAATCGGAGGGCAAGCAGGGGACGATCTCGAGAGAGAGGGAATCGGCCGTTTGGCAGATGCGATACCGGTCGGTTCTCTCGATGTCGCCACGTTGACCCTCCTTCTTCCATGAGACGATCGCCCGTTCCGCGCGACGAACCTCCAGCACGAGACGAGCCACGCCACCGGCCGTCGCCCTGATCGAACACGGGATAGTCAAGATCGCGGGCGGACCGTTCTCGTCGGCGGGATGCTCGCGCGGAACGCGAACGCTCTCGGCCGCCTCGGTATCGATTCTCCGCGGACGGAAAGACCATGCGCGGCTGATAGACGAATTCGGAACGAGACTCGCCGGGATCCAGAACTCTTCTTTCCTCCCGACCACCGGAGAGACGATCAACCCTGGACCGTCCAATCGAGAGATCTCCAGCTCCTCTCCGGCACGCAATTTCCCCCAATCCGCGGTCAACCTTACTCTGCTACCTGGAACGATCTGCGGAATCTACCTATTAACATTGCGACCAGTCCTTTCTCATCCCTTTCGGGCCTCATGCACCGGCTCGCTCTCTCGATCATTCTAGCCGCGCTTTTTACCGTCTCGAGTCGAGTCCGATTCGCCGACAATCGTTTTTCGTATCCCTCCGCTCGAATCGCTTCCCTCAGCCCCCGTATCTACGAAGCTCCTTTAACACTTTGGGGACAAATGTTGAGCCTAAATCGATACCGATTCGTAAACTTGAATTCCCTTCGCGCGCTCTCTCTCTCTCTTTCTCTCACTGCCTCTCCCCCGAATGCTCGTCGACGTCGTCCCCAAGGTGTTAACGTCTTGTTAATTCGCACCCGGCAGCGCTGATCAACAACTGCGTCGTATTCAATCACCGATCATACGGAAGCAAACAGGATGGAGAGAAAGCGACAGAGACTGATGCGTCTACGCTGGGGTAAGACAGAAGATGGAAACAGAGAGAAAGTGAGAGAAGAGATAGCAGGCAGACAGACAGAGGAGCAGTTAGCGTACAGCAACATCGACGGAGAGCAATAGCACCGGCAACGAAACCTATATACCATTCAAAGAGAACTTCACGGTAACGGAATGCTGTCCACAGTGGAATGGTAACGATAGCGGTGGCGGAGACGACGGCGGTGGCATCGGCAAGGACATTTAAACAGCGGTGACGATGACAACGACGATGACGACGACGATGACGGCGACGACGACGACGACGACGACGACGACGACGACGACGATAGACAACGACGAAGAAAGGTTTGTCGTGCGCGCAACACAGAATAAGAGACAACCGCGGTCGAAACGAAAAGTACGATTACATTCGACTGTCAGGATCCGAAGCGTCTAAGATATCTCTGCGATGCGTGCATAATTTCACGGTTGGCTCGTTGCGGAAAGATACAAATCCGTTCGGGAAAGGAGCGCGCCGCGCGTGTCACCTCTTGGTTCGTTCAAGGACAAAAGTTAGAGAACTGATCGCTGCACCAACGAAAAGTTATACGATAGAGAGGGAATAGCAGCAGGCATCAAGAGGCAGAGAAAGAAGAATCCTTTTGCTGCAATTGCAAGAATTCCCAATTACGGATAAGCAAAGTAGATTCGTACGGGGGTCGTTCCGCGCGAAATCGCACGGGATGCTTCTCGGCGTGGAACATCTCGATATAAAAAAATTCGACAGGAAGCGAGAAGCGTCCGATTTCGCGCGTCGAACGACCGGTATACGTATCGAGGTGGAGTCTGTGCAATGTTGTCGCTTACCGGGATCGAGTTATTGTTGCGAACAGGAGACCGTGGTCGCAACGTGCTCCGAAATCCTTCGAGAAAATGCAGTCTGCTCTTGGTAGGGCTCGGGGTCCTCGAGGATTCGTCGAAAGTACCGGCCCCGGTGCGAGATCGTTGGAGAAGCGACGTGGTGGTTGTCGCAGCCGTGGCACCGGTTGCTGTCGCGGTCGCGCTCCCTGTCACCGACGACGTCATTATCGCTGCCACCAGGGTTTTCGCAGCGGATGAGGTGGCCGAACCGGACAGCATCTCGTTCTTTCCATCCTCGTTTGGTTTCGACAAGCACTGCGATATCGTCGATGAAACCGTCGAGAGAACGCTTCCTCGACACGGAGATTCCGGGCTCGCGCCACGACTGTACGCCAGCAAATTATAAATGAAATTTAAACACGGTACCGCATCCATGGACGCGTGCGCCTTTTTTCTTCGTCTAACACGGTTACGGTATTTCGTTCCTGGCTCGATTCAATGCTCAGATTATATCCTATTCAGTCGTACGAGTTACAACCCTTCGCACTCGAAGCTGATTCAGCTCCAAAATCGATACATTTCTTATATGAAGTTTATTTTACTTAACCCTGCACCTAGCGAGCATTGAAAATAACAAAATTAAATTTATTAGAAATTTGTGCGGTTTAGTTTTTATTTTATTATAAACGGATTATTATATGTATATCCCAGCTAACTTGACCACCTTGAATATCATATCTCGCTTAGTTTTAGTAATAGAAAAAAAAACGTTGAAAAAAATGACCTTGAAGGAAGTTTTTTCCCAATCATTATATTGCCCCTTCGGTTAGGTGAATATTGTCCTATAACGTTTTTTTTTTTTCTATTACTAAAACTAAGCGAGATATTCAAGGTGGTAAAGTTATAGCTGCGCTACTGAATCTTTTATCTAATCATTCACCACGAAAGCATCTTTATAATTTCAATAATTGTGAAATAAAAAATCTGGAACCGGTCAATCGACCGGTGGTGGCAGGTTAGCGTTAAATTTATCTAATTTCTTAGATACAAATTTTTAGAGGAGCTTCGTACTCGCCAATCGAGTGCTAAGGGTTAGCATCTTCTCGTTCCTGAACTCGTGTCTTGAGCGATGCGTGTTTGTGAAGGTCGCATCGCCTCGAAAACTTTAGAAAATTTTGTCGCGCGGTGCCGGTCGACTCTTGCAAATTGCAGTTTCAGATGGTAGTCGTTTCCTACTCGTTTGACCTTTTACAAGTCGGTGGTCATCGTGCGCGCTCAACGGGAACTTTATACGATAGCGGTCTCTAATGGAAAACGACGTCCCGTATTGGTCGAAAATCCGGTTAGAAAAAATTCAGCCAGAGCCGCACGTTGGACCACTTTTGGGATAATGTACAGTCTCTCGTAAAGGGTTAAACTCGAGTGAATCAACGAAGAAACACCAATCACCGAAGCCCGATACCCACGCGATACCCAGTACCTAGTGTTGTTATAATAGTTTATCGGAAACATCTTTGTGCAGAGGTCGAGGAACAGGCTCGGAGAGAGGAACCTGCGGTTTGTCCGATCGCGAACGATCGACGCAGTACCGTGTTTTGGCAAACGATAAGAGAGAAACAAGCTGTTAGTCGAACAGAAGGGTAATTAAGTATTGTTAGAATGGGCGTGGGAGAAGGACGCATCACACTCGAGAATGTTGATCAATGTACAATTTATTCTAAACAAAATGTTTACGGTCTCGCGGAATCATTAGTCTTAGTTTTTATGTCGTCTCTCGCGAATGCACATCTATGTACAGCATACTATCCCCAACTCCTTTCCATCCACCTTGTATTATATAAACATTATTAAAAGTATTATACACTTGCAACGTTAAGTTGTTAATAGGTAATGTATGTTCCTGTTGGGGGGTGGAATAGCACCTGAACTATAATAATACCCGGCGTGTCGTGTACGTCGTTTCGTGTGGCACGTGTACCTCTGCGGCTCTCCGTTTTCTTTGCACGCGCGCTCTTCTTTCACTTTTTTCTTTTCTGTTTTAACGATTACAAGAGTTAAGCACAATACGTTATGCGATGAATATTATAATCGTGTTCCTCTATTCTTAATCGTTATTATACATTCTCGTCAAACGGAGGAAACTGTTTGAACAAATGAGCGGCGGTTTCTAGCAAAAGTATGAATTTTGACATCGTGTTCGTTTCGTTGTAGTCAACTATTAAACGACTCGTATTATATTTTGTCAATGAAACTCTTTTTCTCGTCGAGGTCACTGTATTACCCCACCCCTCATCGACGCGCGGCTCCACGCACATACAAATACACGAACATACACAGCACGCATTCGTACACGCACGCACGCACGCACGCGTCAAATGCATGCAGACACACGGCACAGATACATGACGCACGTATACGGAAACATGCAGCAGACACGCTCTTTTATTTCTTGTTCTCTTTGTCTCCAAACACGACATACGAGTAAAGGAATAGTGTGTCGGTGTGTGTATGTATAAAGTGTTGGGATTTGTGTGTAGAGAGTGTGTGTGTGTGTGTGCGAAGAGGGCGGAGTTCGTGTAACAGTGAATATACATTGTTATACCTACCCCCACCTGCACAGGTGTGCGAACATATAGTCGAGGAATAACAGAGTCCATTTAGTTCGCATCGAGTTGCATCTTGTCGCGTGACATCGCATTGCCTCGTATCGCACAGCATCGTATCGCATCCATTAAGTGTAGCATACCGGTCTCGTCTGGCTGTGTGTCGTGTCGTATCGTGTAGTAATAGTTAATGGTATCGTACCGTATCGTTTTGTCTGTTAATCGTATGATAAACTACGTATATTGCATAGTAATGTAAATGATCGTGTCTCGGGTGAACCGTAGCAAGCCCGGTCGGAGGAACGTCTATAAAACGACTCGAAAAAGGAGGTAGGTACATTACGTAGCCAGTGAGTGTATTATATAGTGAAAGACGCTCTCGCGCTAAAGCCACTCCACAGCAACAGCGAGGTAGAGATTCTCAGACTGCGATGTTAAGGCAAACAAGAGGAAGCACTTCGCACAATATGGTGGAGAGATAGATAAATAGATAGATAGATAGATAGATAAATAGATAGATTGATAGATAGGTAGAAGGAGAGAGTGAAAGTGAGAGAGATAGAAACGTACGTGTATCGTGATTAGAGATAATAAATATTCAGGTAGTGGTGAGAGAGAGAACAAAAACACGAGAAGGAGAAAACAGAGAAACGAACGGGCTATTATCTTTCAGGAGACGACTACGGTTCTCTAGCGTGTACAGCGCAGTTCTCTGTATCTTTTTTTCTTCATATATATATATAAAATATACAAAAATATGTCGGAACGAATCTTCACAGGTCGAGCGTTGAAAGAGAGTCAATGCAATGTTGTGTGAATTAGATAGAGAGACGCTTACAGTGGATCTTTGGTAAGTTCCTTTTGGTAGGCAATCGGCGACTGTATCGCCTTCAGAAAGTCACGTTGGGTCTGCAGGATGGCAGTGATCGTTTCTACCCATTCCTGCTTCCGTGGCCCGGTCTCTTCGAGAGCGCTGCAAAAGAATCTGAGGCCAGGTTTCCGGGGGTCTGTCGATCGGATCTCGAACTTCTCCGGATCGTCGTAGCACTTCTCCAGGCTCATCTTATTCACCTGCCACGCGAAAAACAACGCGTTTCAACGTTTATTCGGGCAACAACGAGCAACAAAGAAACGATTCGGGTCAAGGGTGCCCGGGCCCGGCATTCTTTTACTGGAAATTTTAATTTTCTAGCAGCCTGTTTATAAATTATTCCATATATATTAGGTTGGAGGGAAAGTTCTGTCGTATTTTAATTAAACATATGAATCAATTTCTACATGTAATGATATTTGGTCCCCTCAGGATTTCAAATCCATTTACCACACTCCCCCTCTTTCACTCTCACACCACTGTCGCCTAGTTTCAGCGGGACCTACAGTTTATAAAGGTGGGTTCCGAACCACCTTGGGCACCACAGTTTTTAAAAAGGCACATGGAATATTTCCAGAGGTGCCGGCGGCGGATTCGAACCCGAGACCACGGAGTCCGCAGTCGTGCACTCCACCCACTGACCCACTGCGCGCCCATGAATCAATTTATACAAATATGTGTTCAATTAAAATACGACAGAACTTTCCCTCTAACCTAATATATCGAGTCCATCGAGAGGATCGTAAAAGGACGCTCACCTGGATATGAGCTTTGTAAGTGTAGGCGGGATTCGTGAACTGCGTTTTCTTGCCGACAGCTTCACTGAAGATGATGTTCTGCTCGAAGAGAAAAACATGCCATTCCCTTCCTCTGCTCGAGAGATTCGACAATTCCGACACCAAGAGTGGACCGTGCAGCAACAACTTGCCCTGCGCGGTGATCTTGCCCTAAAAGGAACACCGAGACGGGTGAACGCGCCGGTACACTAGGACGAAAATCGGAGCCGCGTAAGAAGATCGCTTACGTCGAATCCCTGCAGTCTTCCGACGTCCATCATGTCGTTGGCCGCCTTCGGAATAACGCGCATCACGTGAACCGCGGCTCTCAAACCTTCGATCTCCGAGGTTCTCCTTGTTCGTTCGGTGAGCCTCAACGCTTCTCTGAGAAGAAGTTGGTACTTGGTGATTCTCTGCACGGGCTTGATCAGAAGGTCGCACAGCTGTAACCGGTGCCCGAGCTTCTGTCTCAGGTCCTACGGCACAATCGGAGGTTTACGTTAACGAGAAATGCCGAATGCCAGAAGGAGAGCCCGACGAAGAGCACAGGCGTACCTCGAAGTAGGTGTCGATATATTCGGAAACAATGTATTCGGAGACAGGTTTGTTTTGACAGTAGACGACGTACATGTGCAGCTTCCTTTCGTACCTCTTGAAAAGTGGACCGAGCTCCTCTGGCCGCTCCAGGCATCGTTCCAGCGCTTTCAAGAAGAAACTGTCCCATCGACAAAGTCATCGAATTAAATACGAACCTCTTTGAACCGTTCGATCGATCCTGCCACTACCCGCGTTATAAGAGAAATTTTAAAGGAAAACTCACTCTCTGTGCCACTCGTAGATCGCCTCTAAATTGCCAAATACCATTTTATCCTTTCCGCCTTTCAAATCCTCCGGCAAAGGGATCTCGCAATTCTCGTCCCGCATCAGCGCCAGGTAGCCCTCCACTATTTGCCCGAGATCGTTCACGTAATACTTCTCCGTTTCCACTAATTCTCGTATGACGAACTGTCGCTTCGTTAGAATGGTACTTTCGGCGTCGGACTCCTCGATGGAGATGTAAGGCGGATTGCTGGTCATCGCCGTGGCCGTTGCGGTCGACGTAGCCGTCGCTGTTGCCGTCGCCATCGTCGTCGTCGCTTCCATGCCGGTAACGCTTTCCGTTGTGGACATCGAGCCTTCGTTGTAGGCATCTTCGTCGCCAGCAGCAGCGACGCTCGAACTCTTACCGCTGGGCGTTCGCAACAGACTCTGCCTCTCCTGGTTCTCCGTGTGCTGTTCCTGTCGTCGGGGTTGATACGCGTTAGCGGTCAACGCCAAACTCATCGGTACTCATTCGACCGGACACACTTACCATTCTCTCTTTTACGATCTGCTCGATCTCCGCTAAATCGACCGTCGTGGCACCGTCCAGAATCTTTGTGGACCGCTCGGACGCCTGTGGAAGGACACCCGCGAATCAATTTAGTTGCAAAAGCACTGTTCCGTTACACGAGTAAATTCATTCTTCGATGAACAACCTTCGTAATATACAATAAGTCTCATAACTGATGGCCGAATCAATTATGAGACTGACTGTAGATCATTGTAGTCGTCTTGAAACGCTTTCTCAGGACATAAATAAAAAAAAAAGAGTTGATCTTGATACTTCGTTTACACCTCGCGACCTAGAAGAAGATTAGTAACGCCGGATTATGCTCGAAACCGAGCAGGCATCATCCGATGCATTTGTTCTCTGACACGAGTAGCGAGCAAGATAATTCGGCTGACCTATTTTAAATACTGCACTCTGGATATTAACGATTCTCCGCGTAGACGAATGATTCTCACCCGAGACTTTCCGCAACTTTCCGCGGGGATAGCGGCACCGGAGGCTCCGTTCGCGGTTCCTACGAGGATGGGGTCGGTGATGGGTTTCATGGGCGGCGGAAGCTCCAGATCGTCCTCGACGTCGTCCGCTCCGTTTTGTTCGGAATAAGTCAGAGCCTCGATATCGTCGGACTCCGGCTGGTCCTTCTCCAGTTTCGAGCTTTCCTCGATCTCGCCTTTCTCCTCTTCCTTGACGTCGACTTCGGCCTGAATGTCCGCGTCGAGGTCCGCCGTGTCGAGGTCCGCCGCGTCCGAAGCTGCAGTGGAGACGTGCGTCGATGTGCCGGCCAAAGTGGACGCCAAACCAGAAATGGATAATGGGGCGGCGGACCTCGATACTCGCGTTTGCTCCGCACCGCTGGGCAACTTGAATCGCTTTTCCGAAACGTGCTTCTTCAGTGTGGAACGATCGGCGGACGCGAGCGCGGTCGATGTGGACGCCGGCGTTGGCGTCGGCGTCGGTGTTGCTGCTGCTGTCGCCGTTGCGTTCGTTGATTTCTCAACTTTACCTTGGCTGAGCTTACGCAACGGTGGTGGCAGCCACTTTCGTCTGCACGGTCAGAGAATTACAAATTTCTCTTTCGGCTCGTTCGCTATTTCGTTAAGGGGCTACAGACACCTTTGTGCACGAACTTGGTTGTGGAACGTTTAAAAATATCTACCCCCTTGTATACAGGGTGTCCCGCGTAACGCTTTTCACGATTTTTCAATCAAGCGCTTGCGATAATCTGACAGAAAAATATTTTAAACAGAAGTAGATCTGTTTTCGATTGGCAACATTGCAATAAAAATAGTTCCAAGATTTTCTTTTTAAATGGCACTTCAAGGTCATCCGAAGGTCATGGTATACCAGGTCGTTGAATTCGTCTTGATACTTGATTTCGAACTTTTTTTCTATTGCAATGTATAGCCAATCGAAAACTGATCAATTTTTGTTTAAAATATTTTTTTGTCGCATTATCGCGAGAAATCGTGAAAAGTGTTACGTGGGATACTCTGTAATATTCATATATTTGACCCTATTTTTCACGTTTCTAGGTGTACGTAGCTCCTGAAATCGAACTTCCAATCGACTCTCGGCTGGCTTGTTACTCACCCGCTGAAACCGCGTCTCTTGTTCCCAGGAGAACTCGTGTTCGCCGTGCCGCTTCCATCGCTCGCAACGCTCTCTGGAATAGATAAACGAAGAATTTTTCATTGGTCGACAAGGATTAAGAGGAAAACGATCCCGCGATAACGCGATCTCCTTTTCAGAAATTACGCGTTTTAACCGACAAGTCATTCTTTCGAGGAAACTACCAGCGTTCGAAGTTCGTATCTTTACTTTTTCCGTAATGAAGTCTCGACCGCTGTTCTATCGAAATCATACGGATTCGTGGAGACTACTCGGATCTCTGGCGAACGATTTAACTTTGCCCATTGTCTTGTATCGCAACGAGAAGCATCGAGTACGGAAGTAATACCTGGGAAAACATGTTCGAGGAAAATCGGCGAATGAGAGCTCGAACGCTCTTAATCGTTGCTAATTGCGCGGTTGTCGGAAACGTCCGCATCCCCGGGCTCAATCTTGAGAAGCGAACGAGAAACTGAAAGAGGAAGAGAGAGAGTGGAACGCGGAAAACCGTGCATATTCCGCGTGTCGTTCCGCTAGAAATCTCGGCACACGAGCGTGCCTCGCGGCTGCCAACAAGTTAATGTGACACAATTTTAGAAAAGGTTATCGACCATCGATGTGGAGTACGTCGATTACGCCGAATATGTAACACCTTGCTCCACTGGTACGCCAATCGGAGACTCACCGGTCAAGGACATAGTTATCCCGGTACGTACATCGTCGTATTGATCCGATACGGCTGCGTCGGAGCGCGCGTACCATAAACGTTCTCAAATATATAACCGTATTTTGACACCGATCTACCGGCGTGTATAGTACAATACAATATTGTACAGTGCTTACAGTACAACGCGATATACAGCGCCTATGCAATATGCACCAATGTACCCGCACGATTTTTCCAACTCACGCTTCCCTTCGCTGCAGCGATTTCACTTGGAATGTTTCATTCCACTGTATTTTTCCCATCCCACATCGTAATCTACTTTATTCGGTTCCCGTTCCTATGGTGCCACATTTTACTCGGTTCACTATCAGCCCCGTTGCTTTACTCCAACTTATTCCGCCTCGCTCCGATCTGTCCGCCTATCTCAACGTTCTAAACGCTTCCTCCTTCGCTCAAATATCCTTCCCCATTTTACTTTTACCGCATCGTTCCGCGGAGCGGTCCCATATCCGCGATACAATCGGGAACGATACATTTTCGAGAAACAAATAAAAACAAATAAAATATTCCTTTCTATCGGTCGTATAATTGTTGATACAAGATGTATTAATTTTATCGGCGCACTGGTTCGATCACTTTTTTTACTTCAAAGCAATTTTGCAATTTAAATTAACCTTTCGACGATTCGATCTCTGTTTGGATCATTTCAAGAAAATTAATGACTGCGTCTGTAAATTATTGAGCAAATTAAATAGTATCGACTATTACCATCAGCCAATAAAACATTGAATATCTAATTGTGTACTTTGTTACTCACTTGCTTAGTGAAATTATTTTAACTACTTTGAAACGACAACACGTGCTGTTCCCATGCAAGTTACACAAGCTACTTTAAATTGCAAAATTGCTTTGAAGTAAAAAAAAGTGATCGAACCAGTGCGCCGATAGCATTAATACATCTTGTATAATGCAAATTACGCCTCGTAAACAAAACAATAGGACTATTGAGGGAGACAGCGCCCTAGATCGGTCTTCTATCTAGCGTTTTTGACTTCTGAAAAATCCCGTGTTTATATTATCGAGAATTGAGAAGGCGAATTCCGCACCCTTGCAATCCCGGAAACGAGTCTATTCCCTTAAGTGGATTGGTCCCTTATCGCCGTATGTTTATAAATATGGGATGACATAATATATTTATCTATCGCGGTTTTTTCGAAAGATTCTTACGTCCCGGAACATTATTTATCACGTTTCCCTGAAAAAATGGTCAACTACTGATACAAACTGTTTCCTTGATCTCGATCGACAATTTGTTAATAACGAATAACAATGATTTCAGCGCACTGGTTCGATCTGATGCTACTACTCAAGCAATTTTGCAAATTACCACGAAATCTTCAACGTTTCGGTCAAAACTTTAGACCATTTTCAAGAAAAATTTTTATATAATAGCGTTTCTAAAAATTATTGAATTAATATAAAATTGTGCTGTGTATTCCGTACATAAAACTGCAAATTTTAAGCAAAAAACCAGACATACTTGCTACGTGAAAAAATTATTTTAAACTGCTGACTGAGGAGAAACGTTAGAATTTGAAGAGGCCACTGAATCAGAGAAACATCGATCGACAATTTGCAAAATTGCTTGAGTAGTAGCGTCAGATCGAACCAGTGCGCTGGAATCATTGTTATTCGTTCCTGATGCAAAGTCAATCACTGGCGCCTTTACCAATGGTTAGCGGTTAGCGTACTGACCTGCGTCGTCTGGTAGCGCGGTGGCGACGACGTTCTGGGTGTTTAATCCAGTGGACGCTACGCCGGTGGTCACCGAGGCGGCGGCTGCGGCTGCGGCTGCGGCCGCTACTGCCGACGATGACGACGATGACGAGGACGATGACGAAGACGTTAATCCGATGCCGGAGGATGACGACACGGGTGTCGTAATTCCGCCGGAACTCGAGGAAGTTTGACTCTGATTGCTCCACCCTGGGTGATATTGCTGTTGCTGTTGTTGTTGCGGCTGGTGGTGATGTTGGTGCTGATGCTGTTGGCTCGGAGTCTTTCTAGATGGGGATGTCTTATTGGAAGCTGACGGTGGTTGTTTCAACGCGCTCGTCGGCACCAACCCCTCCGGTGGAGGATCGACCTGTCCTTGCGCAACCAGCAGACGCACGTGGGTCCACTCGGCTGTGTTGACACCGCTGATGTTGCTTCCATTTTCCAATACCTCGACTTGCTGACCTTTCGTCACCGTCAACTCCCTCGAGCCAGGTGCCGCCGAGTGATCCGCGATAACCCAAGTCAGCTCGGTTATGCCGGTCTGGAATCATTCATCGAGAACCATAAACGCATGCTTCCCTCTCCTCGACCCCACCCACAGTCGCTTTCTATCAGAGATGGGCAAAAATTTCATTTATCAGGTTGTAAAGAAAGAAATGCGCAGGATTTTTGTTCCTTCGTTTTAATTACAATTTTACACCAATAAATATTTATTATATGTCGTTTTAAAGCTTGTTTTACGCTCTATTTAATTATGCTTTTGATATTTGATATTAGTCAAATTTTGAAACGCGATTTTCGCATTATTTTTTTCTATGAGTCCAAACCATTCCTTCGTCCTATACTTCGTTGATATTCCGAGCCGCTTGAGTGGCACTTCGGCTTAGTTTGAATTCGCAGAAAAAAATAATGCGAAAATCGCGTTTTGACATCCTGAAATGAAAGTCAGATAATTTAATAAAAACTTGGATAAAATTAAATACAGCGTAAAACAAGCTTTAAAATGACATATAACTCATTACATTAATAGTAAAATATTTATTGGTATAGAATTGCAATTATAAAACACAGGAGCAAAAACCCTACATTTCTTTCTTTACAACCTAATCCATAAAAATTTCGAATAATTTTCTGCCAGGTCAACGATGGCGTCGGTAGCCGTGACAAAGGGGTGCAATAAACACGGCCGGGCAACCCGACGCCCAGTCATGTATAACGGTGTGTAATTCAATTGCAAAGCTTGTTTATTTTTCATAATTTTTTCATGGAAATGGCTCCAGTTAGTTCGTGGCGTTCTTCTGATTAAAATGACACTAAACTCTATAGAATTTGGACTGCGTGCAGTGGTTTTATTCGTCAAATAATTCGAAGACTTCGAAGACCACTAGACACAGTCCAAATTCTATCGAGTTTAGTGTCACTTTAATCGGAAGAACGCGACGAACTAGCTGGCGCCACTTCCATGAAAAAATTATGAAAATTTATGCCGTGTTTATTGCACCCGTTCGCCACGGCTACCGACACCTTCGTCTGCCTGGCGGAAAATTATTCGAAGGATTCATTCGAAGACTTTCCACGAATAATTTTACGAATAAACCCACTTTATTCTAAATTTCTATGTAAATAAAATTTTTGCCCATATCTCCGGTTTCTACGGAGAACGTGGAATTTAAAATGTTCGTGTCATGAAGTTGTGAAACGTTCCGTTTCCGAGCGAATATTGTCTTACCAATTAAGAACGGATCTCTATGTAGTACACGCAATTGTCTGTTTCTATTTTAAAAAAAACTTCATATTCATCTACCTCCTACTAAAGCCGTAATTCACTATTGCGCTATATAACGTAAAATAATATTCGATATCCCTTACAGGCAGAGAACATTTTTGTTCGGTCCACCTCTTTTGCAGTTTTACCATAAGTGTCTCTGGATTATTTAAGAAGTTTAAAATAGCCCTGCGCGACCTTCCCGGTGTACGAGAAAATTTCTGCGACACTAATGTTTCCGTCCCTGTGTGCTAAAAATTGCACCTTTTTTCACCGCTTAAATGTGTCCCACGTGCCATTGTTTAAAATAAACGTCTGACGCGGTACCGTTTGATATTGTTCGAATAAAAACGTTGAAAAACGGCGCTGCAGAGTTACGCGAATAATATTACAGTAGAGCGAACAAGATTCCGCTCTTTCCTGTCGTCGCTTTTGCTTGCCCGGTGATAATTTGCAAAGCAAGACGGAAACAATGGTTATTGACAATGAATAATAATTCACGCACCGTCTTGCATTGTAACTAATGGCAAAGCAGGGAAAAGCGTTCGACAAGGTGGAGCCTAGTGGACCATACCCAAACGCTTGGAACGCTTGAAAGTGTGGGTGGCTTTGAAAGTTGTGCACCGCGGCGAGTAGCTTTGAGAATCGCGTGACGTCGCTGGAGCCGTCATAGTCAAGTTTAGCAGCCGAGAGATCTATGAGGTTTCGGAGATGGGGTACCGGGGCAAGGGGTTTGGCAAGGAATCATCTTCGCTGGACAGCGTCTGTTTCTCGATTCGGGTCGCGAACAAGGCGCGGCAACGTCGTGGGACTTTGAACTTGGAACGTGGAAAATTCACGAGGTAAATTGAAAAATGCGAGCACCCGGACGAGATGCACAGGAGCCGGTGAGACGAGTGGAAATCGGAGTTGAGCAAGTGGAAAGTTGAAGGGAGCGGAGAGACGAGCGCGGATTGACAAAATGCCGAGCACCGATTATCTATGACTTTGCAGACCGGTGGAGCGTTTAATGGATTACCGATGCTCCGGTGATTTCGATTTTATCGAAATAGCTTGTCTTCGGTGGACAGTCTGCGGTCTCCTAACCGTACCTAACGCGCCTATATTTCTCCGGAGCTCGAGCGTGCCGCGCTCGACGAGCAAACAAACGAAAACAGGCATGAATGGTAGATGCGTGGGGCGTCGATTCCCGTCCCTCCTCCGTTTTATCGCGTCTCGATCCTCGATATACTCTATCCGCCACTCGATATGTACTATTTACTTTCGCCATTACGCAGCGCGAGAAGATTCGCGCGCGATAACCGCGCGGCTTGACGCATCGCCGGAGATAAGGCTCGTAATCGTCGTCGCAGCAGAACGCGACTTCCGGAGAAGCGGAAATTAAGGTGTGGAGAGTGTGGTCACCTTCGAGAAGCGTTAATAACTTTAACGCGCGTTTCATCGAGTTAAACGAAGTACACTCTGGAATCCCCCAGGACACGACGCACAATTCCTTCGCGCTGAAACATTAAAACTCGCGATCGAGGAGCGTCGAAGGTCTTCGATCAAGTCCGGATCAGGGCTGGTGCACGCGGCGAGGATCCGACGCTTCTATGTACGATTGCGCGACGATAAACGGTCGAGAAGTCAAAACAGTTAGAAGATGCTAACTGGTTGTGGTCCTGCGTCGCATTCCGCCCGCCGAAAATAGACTTTTTCCACGTGCCAAATTTTGCCGATTCTACTCGAATCTCCGTCCGTGCTCTCGATACGTGTCTTATCGAACGAAGGACCCGGTCACGGTGTAGTCGTTGACCGGAAATTAGGACCGATTCGAGCCGACAGCATCGCTCGTCCAAGATCTGCTCGCCGTTCGCGTACAATTTGTCGGCGAATATCGCGCCGACACCGGTGCCGTTCAAGTTCGATCAAAGATTCTAACGGGACGGACAAACTTGGGGGCAGAAGCCAATAATATCTGTGCTTGGCGTCGAATACCGGGTGCCTCGCTTCCGAAGGAAACGCGATTTTCTCATTGATCTCGCGGAATCGCGTCGGTCTGTCCATAAATTCTCCGTCCCGCTGGGTACTGGGATCGGTACGGCAACCCAATGGCGGATCGTGTGCAAGGGGGTAGCAAAGCATCGTCTCGAGCGGCAAATCGGCAGGGGAACGCGGCCGAATAAGGACAGCCTCGGACGAGGACGAAAGGCAGAGAGCCGCGGATGTGGCTACCGATACGGCGGTAACGGACGTGGACGTTGACAACGCGTTCGAAACGAGAAAAACGATGATGCATCGAAGAAACGGTTCGATTACGTAAGTTTCTTAACCCCTCTCGCTATTATTTCCTTTGTATCGACAACAATGAGAACCACTTCGACGTTCACGATTGCCCGGAAGAGCCGGAAACGGCGTATAGCTTTTGTATTCCTGGCTAATGGTTAAATATCGATGACAGGGGGGAAACGCGGCTTTGTTAGACTCCTTCTGAAATTATTCCGAGTCTGCCTGTGGACGTTATAGGGCAAGGGGTTAACCCCGCGAAATATGCCGACAAGTCTTGGAGAAGTGTAAATCGTCGCACGATACCCGCGGTCTTACCGAGAGTTCGCACGGAAAAAGCGAGCGTTTCCCTTTTTCAACGACCGAATAAGGGCACACGCGAGCAAGGGGGTGGCGATAGTTTTCGGGTAGGAGAAGATTGATCGTCGCATCGCGGCCCCACTGCACCGTTGCACTTGCCGAAAGATCCGGGAAATTGGTTGGCGGACGGGAAGCGAGCACTGACGAGAGAAGACAAATATCGCGGAGGGAGGATCTCGGGGAAGAATGCGATGCCAGCGGTAACAGCAGCACCGCGCATACGTGATACGCGGCACAGACAGCAGCAAGTTTCTGAGTGCTCGAGTACCTGGGACAGAGAGGTTTGACGGTGCAAACGACGGTTCTGGAACGAGCCCGGAGTGTCGATGGTGTGCTGCCTGGATAGGGCAGCGTGCGGCTGAGCCACCGAGGTCTGCCGGAACCAGGGTAACGAGATCTTCCTGCGGGCTTTCTGGACCATCGTTGCAGGCTTTCCTGCTGGCGACGTCATGACAGTTTCGCCTCGTGCTCTCTCAGTTCACGTGTGGAAATAGAATGGCCGAGCGTACACGGCGAAACACGGAACAATCGTCGACCCTACGACCGACATGGTTCTTCCGGTGTATGAGTGTCTCTGTTCCTCTCACCGACGAACAACGTTCGAAAACGTAACTCCCGACTTGAACGGGATCGGTCGTGTCGGTAGCCACTCACCGTCGAGCGGACGACCTGTTCGACCCGAGTGTCGCGCCCGTACTGAGCCTGTTACCTATCAGCCTCCTTCCCTGTCCCTGTCCCTGTCCCGCCGATCTATTTCTCACCCTTCGCCCCTTACCCCTTCCGTCCGACACCGAGTTTCCGCGTCTCTTTTCTTCCTCGATAGCCTCGCGTCTCTCGCCTCCCGTACACGCGACCCGCTCCCGACGCGCTTGCTCACTTTTCGATTATTCCCGAACCCCACCCAAAACTGCTCTTGCTCGCTCGCTCGCACGCCTGCTCGTTGGATGATTCGGTTGGTTCGTTAGTTGGTTCATCCGTTTCGGCTGCCAGGCTGAATAACCCATTCGAACCCACCAACAGAGCAACCGGTGCTCGTTCGCGTTGCAACGGTCTCCAGGTTACGTTTAGAGTTACCCGGATTATTTCAATATAACCATTCCCACCCCACCTAACAAGACCTTCAAAAATATCCTCATCGGATGATTCGGTCGGTTGGGTCGTAGGTTGGTTCATCCCTTTCTGCTACTAGACCGAATAACCCATCCAAACCGTTCCAGGTAACGTTTACAGTGCCCGGATTATTTCAATGTTACCATTCCCTCCGCAGTTAACAAGCTCTTCAAGAAAACCCTTGAGGCATGCCTGAACGACCTTGACCAATGGTATTCTTCAAGTCAAGCTTTACGCGATCAAGAGTTAGAATTTCACTATTCGCAAGAGCCCATGGAAACGTTTGTTACCCACTGTGCCGCTCGGATCAGGATAGGTGAACGAACTCAGAACGAAACAACGTTAAATGGGCAATCGGGTACCACAGTCCCTTTGACAATTTTTTATGCGGAGAGATAGGGTACGAGTGATTCACCGTTATATCGCAGTTATCGTATCAATTAATTTCCGATAACGAGGTTGCGCGATACCAATGTCGTTCTACGCTGTGCTCGAAATACGAACGTACGAATCTAATGTTCCGTTCGAAGTGAAAACTGCTTTAGTACCAAGTTCAAAATTCTCTTATAGGATGTACAGGGTGCCCTAGTATTCATGGTACAACTTCGTAGAGATGAGGATGATTCTCCGTGGAAAACCGAGTGTAAAATGTTTAAATTCTGTCTTCTTCCTGATCGTGCTAGGGCACCCTGTATCCGGGATTGAAACAGTTTCCGAACTGCAGACTATCGTTACGATGGAATGGAAAATCGGAAGTGTGACGCCTTACCTTGTCAGAGTCCGTGGTGTTGGTGGACCCGAAGGATGCCAAGGAGTTCCTGTCCAAATTCTCGACGCTGTCGTCTAGAGACGCGCACTCTTCAAGGTCTCTGCTCGATCGTTGACTCGAACTCTTTTTCGCAGGGCTCTTGGGCATGCTTAAACTGAAATACGTTTCTTGGATAACCTCGCGCAATCTCTTCACCCACAACTGCTTGGCATCCATCGAATTGGCACGAAGCACGACGCGCGTGTCGCTGGTCGGCGCTCGGCCCGTCCAAACCGCGAATTTGCACTCGTCGCCCTCGATGTGCTCGGTTACGCCCAGTTCGGAGGTCATCAGACGGCTCTTGTAAATATATTTCACCTAAGGCAAGATAAAATTTTTTATCTGCGGTATACGTGTTCGCGCATTCGCGACCGGAGCGTCGGTTAGCTGAACGCCGTGCGTAACTTTCAAAAATGTTCAACTATTAGAACCCGTCATTTTAATGGATCGGATACGTAAGATTAAGTTACCGGCGTACAGCGAAAAGATTTCGAACGGCGCGCGTCGCGTCTCCGGTCTCGAATGCATCGACAAAATTGTCTATTTGCTATCCTCTCGCCGTATTACCCACCTTCCCGGCAGAATCTTTGACCTCCTTGCTGAACAGCAGGTACAACTCGAAGAGGAATATATGCCGATCCCTGCCTTTTCTGATCAGTTGCTTCGGGTCCCACACGGTGAACGAGTCTTGCAGCACTACATCGCCGAGAGTGTCTATTCTTACGTCGCATCCTTCCAGCATGCTCAAATGTAAGGCATCGTTTGCTTTCTTAGGCACATTTAACATCACTTCCAAGCCATCTTTTATCTCGCCCTGTCCTTCTTGGCAGCAAGCCTGAGAGTTCGGGAAAATGGGATAAAAGGGAAGTTTCAACGAAACCGGAATAGAAAGAAAAATGGTGAAACATGTCTGTACATTACTCGCTTGATCGATCAAATATTTTAATCGGACGCGAAAAGTTCCGATCGAATGCAATGTTTTTCAAACGATCTTTTTATCAAGCCGTGTAAAAACTCGAGTGGTTCGGTCTAATTTTAAACAAGTTCTTTCGTTTTAAAGCGTATTTGATCAATTACGCAAGTCACTGTATACACTGTTTACCAGAAAATAGCACAAGAAAGCGAAGCCAGGTGGAAACGCTATTGATTTATCGGCCGTGAGGGTACATACGTACGGATGCCTACGTACCTGAAGATCTTTGAGGAGCAGCTGATACTTTGTGATTCTCTGCACGGGTTTGATTAGATACGCGGCGATCGGATGCTCGACACGATGCTTTCTTTGCAGTTCCTCGAACCATGTGCCGCCGTGTGCGACCAGGAACTGGTTGCTTTCCGGTTTATTTTTACAGTACGTCACGTACATGTCAAACTTGGGCGCCTACGCGAAACGAAGCGAATTAATAACGATTAAAAATACAACGATAATTCCGATCGAGACACCAACGGAAATTCGAAACATACCCAAGTGACGAAACAATGTCCAACGTCCTCCGGCATGGTCTCGTACTTTTCCAATTCGCGGAGAAATATATTGCTATGAAACTGATGAATCTCTTCCATATTGCTAAAGATGATCGATTCCCGACCTTGCAGTCCCGCCGGAATGTTTCCTTTGCCGCACCGGGTTTCTTCCAAAAAGCAACGAATACAGGTTTCCAGATCTTTCACGTAAGTGCGTTCCGTTTGGAGCAGCTCTGCCATTATAAATCTGCGAAGGCGCAAGAAAACCGTAAGGCCTCGCACAGACAAAGACGGAAATTCCATGAGACGGAAGAAAAGGTCCTCGAATAACAAAAACGCTTACTCTTTTCGCCGTGCCGACCGCCTTTTCTCCTCGTTCAACTCCTTCAGGTCTTTTCCCTTGATCTTCTCCTCGAGCAGAGGATCAGAGTTACGATCGATGGACAAATCTTTCTGGCCGTCGTCGGATTGGATCCCTAAATCATCTTCGATCTGCGTCTTGTAGCAATCCATACGCGTGCTGAAGTCCTTGTATCGTAGATCAACTTCGGCAACAGATTGTTTGATAGCGGCCGCGTGAGCGTGACCCTTCTCAACCAAGTTATCGGCAAGTTGTATCAACAGCTTCACCCGTTCTCTCGTTTCCTACGAGTAACAAGAAGAAGGGGATCTAATCGGAATTCAACGGGGAAACAAGAACATCTTACCTTAGCGGCTCCCTTGAACTCATTGTGCTCGCGCAACAATTGCTCGTTCTCGATACGATTCTTGCCAACGTTGGTATGCGTGGCTAAATACAACTCGCCGGTTTCTCGAATCCACTCCAGGGCCTGTTTAGCGCTGCGCTCGAAAAGAACGTACTGATGACACTGGTCCAGTCGCTTTTTTCGTTGCGTCCAATACTCGAGGACTCGGTTCTCCTTACTGAGTAATTCTTCCAAAATACCTGGAGAGAACGATCGAACGTGAGATCGTGGCTACCGCTAGAAGTATAAAGTAAACCGAGCTGGACGAAAATATTGCGTGAAACACGTACTTTTAACTTTATTCTCGGAACCAGCACTATTCGACTGATAGCTATAAAATTGTAGGCTGCGATTCGTATATTTCAGGAATGTTTCCGCGGTTCGTCGTACCAACGTGCACGCTTTCAGAAAGGCTTCCTTCTGCTCCTGATGCTTGCCGACGAGCGTCGGCACTTGCGTCGCTTTCTCGCCAGAGGCACACCAATCTTCGTCTCTCTTATATTCGCGTTCGAGACTATCTAATACGGAACGTACTTGCTCCGCGGTTTTGTAAAAATTAATACTAGCGGTCACTAATTTATGTCTCTCCTCGGCGCACGTGACCAATTGCTGCCATCTCTTGGTCACGTCTTCGGCGACCTCCCTTATGCTCTTCGGATCGTAATGATTCGCGCTGACCAGAGCGTCGGCTCTGTGCTTCACCTACCAAACGATCGAATTATGTAATCTTCTCCTTGTGTACCATAAATAAGAAAGAAGAAAGTGATTTTCTTACTTGGACAGCCGAGGTATGCGTCTTTTCTATAGCAACCTGGAACTGCTCGTGTTCCAAACGAAGCTGCTCGGCGTCCTGCAGGTTCTCCGGAACTCTCAGCGACGCCAGCAGCATCGCTTCTCCGTTACGAATCCAATTGGCTACGTGAGTGGCGTCCGTCTGCAATTGTACCAATTGGGAGGCTTGTTCCAGGCGAACCCTTCGCATTTCTGCCAAATCTTCCGCGTCCATTTCTCTCTCGTTCAAGAACTCTAGTAACACTTGAACTCTAGACGCGGCACTGTGCTGACCATCCGCCATTATACATACTCCAGATTGTTCGAGCACCTGGACCGATTAAAAATTCCGTAAATTTTCAATATTACATTCGTACGAATAATAGAAATTTTATTCGAGCGGTTCTTACTTGAGCGAGTTCCTGGCCTTGTTGCAGAACTTGAAAGGCAGTGTTCTGCATATGAGCAACGCCGTCGTTATGTACGCGCAACAGCTGCTCCGGCGACCCCTCTCGAGGAGGACCTTGCAGCTCTTGCGCCCACATCTCCAGCTGACCACTCGCTTCCAAAGCATCCCTTTCGAAAACGCGCAATCGTAGGCAGAATTCGAGTCTCAGCTTTCTAGTAGCCCACAAATCTTCCAATTCCTGTCTCAAACCGGCCAGCCTATCGAGCGCAGCTTCCACCGCAGCGATCTGTAAGAGAATTGCACGTGTTCGCTTTAGCTGCCTCTCTTAGTTGCTTGCCGTTTGTCACCTTGAAAGCAAACGAGAAGGTTGCTCACCGAGCCAGTACTGTCAGGAGCATCGGTAGATTCCCGAAGCTCTCGAAGCAACGCCTCGCCCTGCACAATGGTGGACGTGCAAGCTTCCAAGCAAGAGGCCCTATGCTGTGCACACTGTTCCAACAATCTTTCTGCAGTCTCCAGATTCTCTGCGACCTCGTCCTGCTGCAACTCTTGCCGCAATTCGTCGACCCAACCGCTCAACTGGCCAAACAAACAACGTACGCGTCACGTCACTCGATCGATTCTTCTTCCTTAATCCGTTACAGCATTACGGTCGGAAATACGATACCTCCTTCTCGTGAGTGTAAAACACAACCGCCAAATCCAATCTTCGTCGACGTTGCTCGACTCTGGCTGCGAAACTACTAACATGAGCTTCCAATTCTTGCGCAACCGTGTATATCTCGTCAGCGGCGCATTCCCCGGTGTGCGCTAGTTCTTGTGCAGCGGTGAGCAATTTGGTGGCGTTCGTGTACGTATTCTGTACCGAGGAAAGAGTACACCAATATCATCGGAACAATGTTTTCTCGATCATGGAAAATCATTGTAACATCTGCATACCTGCGCGACGTTCTCAAAATGCTCGTGGCTCTTCTGGTACACTCTGGCCTTTTGAAGATTACGACCTACTCCCGTGTTCTTCCTAATAAATACCTCGCCGTGATTCGTCAGCCAATCCAGCACTTGCTTCACGTCCTCTTGGAATAATCTAAAACCGATCCGATTCTCTAAGTGATCAGAACGAAAAAATCTTTTCAAAAACAAGGGATCTAGCGACGTACCTTAACGCGAGACGCTGATGAAGCTTCACTTTCCGAGCATGCCAACGCGCTTCCAATGCTCTGTGATGACCCAATATTTGGTGAATCACCGCCAAAACGTGAGACGCACCCTCGCTATAATCGGCAGCCGGATTTCCACTCATACCGGAATGTCCGTCGATGCCGTGTCCATCTTGGCTCTGAATAAATCGAGCATTTTCAATTCTCCTTTTGACCATTCGGCATATCGTTGAAAGCGTAAAGCGAACAATCTACTACCGAGTACCGACAGACAGCTTCGTCGAATCCGTGAGTACACACGGTTCAAGCGCCTGGCTCAAGCAACCGAACAAACATGCAATCTATTCTTGTTTCATCGAAGCGTGTCCGCGCGCGCGGTCGTTCGTGAAAGGTACGAAAGAAATATTAGATGAACAAGAAAAGCTGGTCCGCGGAGAATACAAACATGTACACACTGCATGCACACACCAATGGACGTACATGTTTTCTGGCCGTATGGTCTATCCCTTGTGGTTGATTACAGACTTGCACGAGATGATCCAGTTGATAAAGAAGCTTCTTACTGGTACTATGTACCTAAACAATAGGATTACCCAAAACCGTGTTAAACATTTGCTAAGCATTTCGTGACGGCGTTTACGTCGTCGGAACATTAATACATTCGGATTCGCGCGATAGTAAAAAAAAAAATAAACGAGGATAGAACAACCGGAAGTCGTCAACACCTCGAGGATAACCACCGATGGGCGTGCACGCGAACCTGACCCGTGTTTTCGTTCGAAAAGAGTTAACTCTCACCATCTACCGACCACCCTGTTTATACCAAAGCGCACGTCCACCGGTTAGAAGCTATAAAAGGTAACAAGATACTAATTGTCTCGTACGTAATCGATGCGAAACGTATCCGAGTTCGAACCGTGAATCGAACTCAGGCTGTGACAGACTTGTAGCATCGAGCCTAGTCCGCTCAAAAGTGCTTGATACGCGTCATACACCTGTTAAATATCATTCTCCATTACTATGAAAGGCAAGTACGATTTGTTTTTCAGTATTTTCGTCGCCTCTTTAAACGTATAGATTCTATTCACTCGAATCGAAATCAAATAACACGAGCCGCGATTGTAACCGCGAATCAAGTTCGTTTTCGTTTCCGAATCCGAAGCGATTTGATCAGAAATGAAGAATTACCTCTGTGTAAGCCTGGCACATCGCCTCGTAAAGCGACTGGTGCTGCCGTATATGAGATTCTAGAATCGGTATTTCGTTAGGTAAATTGCCAGCGTCGCAAGCTTGACTCCATCCCGAGACGCTGTCGACGTACTGCTCGGCCTTATGGTGAAAGACAACGCTCAAACTGAGAACCGCGGTTCGCTCATCCAAGCCGGCAGCGAATTCTTTCCAAGCTCGGTCCAGGCGACCGGCAACGGCTCTAACGTGTCCCGCAGCGTAATGCTGCGTCTCTAGCAACCGACTAGCCATCGTCAGAATTTTATTCACGTTCACGTAAACGTTCATCGAGCTCATGGTGAAGTGCTTGTGCTCCTCTTGAAAACTTTTCGCCAGCTGATAAGACCGACCGATCTCCACGTAATTCCCCAGAAATCTTTCTCTGTTGTGGCAAATCCAGTCGAACATTTTCTCGCAATCCTGCTCGAACAGCCTCAGTTGAAAGCACTGGTCTAGCTTCATCTTCTTGATATGCCAGACCTGCAGCAGATGTTGCTGCGCCGCGTGCACGGAATCCAAGTGCTGGATCACCAAAGCTTCCAATGCTCTGCCATCGGGATCGGTGCCTCCGATCGCGCCGCTCTCGATGCTACCGCCTTCGCTGCTGGTCGTAGCCATGCCTAGGATTACGCAGATTAGGAATTAGAGAAAGTAGGGAGGAAAGTGTAGCGCAGCGTCGATTGGAAATTAAGTGAGTTTTACTGTTGTTAAAACGCTGCAGCAACCGTTGCCCGACGACCTCGATCTCCTCCACCGGAACCTTGACGATTTTCTTCTTCATCTCATTGTGCAGATCGATTCCGTGTTTAGCTCCGGCCACGTCATCCGCGAAATCGTTACGACTCAAATCCTCCTGTAGATCGTCCAATCGATCGAGAAGATCGGCCGCCTGCCACGTGAAATCTTCCACCGCGAGCCTCGTATCGATCCACTGTGCATGGTCGTATTGCAACGATCCATCCAAATCCGAGGTCAATTGCGATGGATCTATTACCTTTGCGAGAGCATCTAAGCTTATGGTGTTTATCTGAAATTATAGAGATCATTACCAAATCGTCTCGTTGCTGCTGGTGCCGTTCTTCCATTACAAAAATCTTGCTCACCTCGAAATTATATTTCTTTTGTTTAGCCAAGGTAGTCCGTTGTTTCTGCCAGAAGTTTTCCGGTTTTATGATGAAGGCGACGTGAACCGATCGATGGAAATGTTCGTGCAACACCTTCAACAGAGAAAATTTAGCTTTTAATACAGATAATACAGATCTATACGAACTCGCTTAAACTACCGGAGTGCAAAGTATCAACCTTTAAAATTGGTTTAACGGAGTCCCAAGTAGCACCACGCATGTCCACGATAACCGTGAAACGTAAACCCCTAGCCTCGTCGCTGGGTACAGTCAAGAGATACTGTAGCAGGCGACGATAGTCCTCCGGTTTTGCACGCTCTCGTCTGGGAGTAGTAGGAAAGACAAGTACCGGTCCTCCCCTACGGTCTCGGCCACCTGGTAATATGGCCAGACGCTCTTGCAGCAAAGGCAAAACCTCCGCTGCTCTGGTTCCATCCATGTCCTCTGTTTTTGTTGATCGAGCCGTAGCTAATGAAACGTGTTGTACAGTTATCATTAAGAGACAGTCTTCTCGTTTTCAGACAGCTAAGCTAAGAAATATTTTGCCTGAAAAGATCCGCTAATCTTTGTGCACGATTTATGTAATTTTTTATTCAACAATCTCTGTGATTATTTACTCACGCGTACGACCGACGTTCAGTATATTCTCCGACGCATAATTCTTTTATCGCATCGTTCGAAAAGGGTACAAAAAGAGCGCATAGAACGAACTCTGACAAACTGTATCGACACGTTCGAGGAACCGTACGTCAAATCGACGGTTTACTGATGTTCCGAACAGCTTTCGGACAAAATTCGTCGAATCGTTAGAATTCCACAAAACAGAACGGTACACATAGACTTGGAATAAAGCCTATCGTTGCATCCATTGTAGTCGTGATCGCGCTACTCGAACCACACAACCGTTACCACTGTCACAGGATCGTTGTAAATGCAGATATTATTTTTTATGTCCCTTTCGGTAAACGATTCAGCGTGAGGACAACGCGACGGACAAAAAGTTCGGCTGGCTTTGTTCCACACATCGAAAACAAATTGGTCTTTCCTGGCCTTTTTTTTCGCGGTGCACGTATTCTCTCTTTGAATAGACGTCCGTTGTAAACCACGATTCACGAGTCGAAGAGCACGGGGTTGAAATTGAAATGAAGATCGTCTCGCTTACCCGTTAAAGATCAACTCGAAGAAACTTCGGACGTCCCGATTTTCTTCTCTGCAGCATACACACATTCGTTCTGCTAGACGAACTACGGCTCATATCCTTTGTTCCCGAACGTGAAAACTTTTGCAGTCGCGATCAGTGCGAAACCGCAAAACTGCTATCTGCCAATGGCAGTCTGCCATGTTCGCACGGATTCGTTCGAGCAGGAACTTTTCAACGACCTCTTCGTTCGAACATCAACGTAGAAAATACACGCCGATGCGAGTTGATGTCGTGTGGTGGCAGCACAAAATTTTTTAATTCTCCCAGACGAAAATTTGTTGAAGCCTACAGACAAATTCGTTAAACAAATGTCTACTCGACACGGTGGAAATCGTTCCTGCTACATTTCACGATTAGACCTTGAACGTATAGACGTCTCGAAAGACGCTCCGGATAATTAAGAAACGATCCTATCAAATTGTAAAGTATATCATGCCGTTACCAATTTATTCTACACACACACACACACACACACACATATATATATATATACAATATATACGTGCATACTTGGATTAATATCTCGGCGAGGTTGATTGTACGATAAATTACATTATTACATTCGCCTCGATCGTTGTCCGTTACATTCTACATATATAAACTCTCTAATCATCTGCTTTCGTTTCACGTTTACGATTCATCGATGAGACGGTTCAAACGATACGTGTTACATATCGCGCTTATGTGCATATGTATATGCACCTATACATACATCCATAATGTTCGATTAGTATCCATAAGAGAGGTTTATGAATGACCGTTATTTATAGAAATTATTACGAATCCGTTTACTCGGTTTACTACGCAAACAATCGATAATGATAAATTCTTTCCAACTTGAATGAAATGTCTATCATATCATATCAATCGTCTACATGTAGGTATTACATATACATACTTACCGTACATACGTATTTACATGAGGGAAATTGATAAAATACATGTACATATACACGCGTATGTACAGTATTTTCCTCCGTGACGTCCGTCGTCCGTGCACTTCGGGTGATGCACCGCGACGTTAAAGAGGGCGGAGCTAAGATTCTCTTTGCTTTGATTGGCTGACGATCCGCTATTGCGACAGTGCTGTCGTCTATTTTATAGGGATGTGATCAAGTACCTATAACAGGTTCGAAATTTGATTGACTTTGATTGATTGAATTCAAACTCTCTAAAAAAAATAACTTCGAAAAATAGGTATTTACTTCAATTTCGCTGCCGTGCTATGCACAAACAGTGAAATCAAAATACAATTTGAATCTTTACCAATCTTTACACAAGATGACGCAAGAGAAGAATAAATTTAAAATAAACTATTTCATATTCGTGCATTTTCTGCAGTTTTTCTTTTTGAATCATAATTGAACATTATTTTATACAGAAGGGGCGGCGTTTCGAAGACTTATATCATACTGATTGTGATAAAATCTACCGCACGGCTATGCGCATCAGAATTGATCAGAATGGAAGGGATAGAAAGCGCGACGGTAGAGAAGGAACACTGCGTTTGTATTTAGCATACTGCGATACGTTTATTGATACGGAGCGAACATAACCTCTTCGTTTACATCTATCATTTTATATAGTCTCTACCGTGCGATAATTTGTCGTGAGGAGTTTAGATGATTACACGTCCGTATTTTACAACATTCGCGTGATATTATTGCAACAATGGCAATCAGGTTATTTCGAATTTTCACAAACGATTTCTCTCCGCCCTCGAGGATTTGTATCGGACAAGTTCGACATGGACATCATATACGAGGACAACCGCCGACAGTCGCACGTACCTTACAGCAACGGCTCGCAGGTAAGACAATCACGAAAATAATGTTCGCATAAATTCTTCTCCAACAATGTTTCTTTCAGCTTTGAACCAACTGGATCCAGAGACGTCGTTCAAAGTAGATATTGGGTTCGCCGTTCCGAAAGTGTCGAAAAATGCAACAAAGGTTTGGGTGGCTGAGAGAAAGGCTATTGAAAGAGATCTTGATATGGAGAGGCAATCGAGAAATAAGTTGTGTAAATAGAACTTCTCCCTCTGGACGTTTTGTTTATTATTAATTTTACAATGACAAAATTATTGTTTTTATAGTATCGATCGACATGGATGTAGTAAGAGAAATATGGTTAAACACAAATAGTCCCACGGACCTGCATAGAATCGCAGACCATTATGGTGTCTTTCAACATTTATTCAAGGATGCGTATTTCAAACCAGTTGTACCTTTAGAAATAAACTATCAAGTTCAGGATGATAAATTTGTCAAAGTTTATACAGGTAATGTTATAAAGCCTAGCGAAGCCCATGAACCTCCGAATGTTACTTATTCGGCAAAGGATGACACTTTGTGGACTTTAATCATGAGTACACCAGATGGTAACTTCCAAAACTGGAATAACGAGTATTGTCACTGGTTCGTGTGAGTATTGAATTAATCTGTGTCGATGTAAATCATTTTAGGTAATATATAATAGGCAACTGTAATGTTATTCGTAGAGGTAACATTCCTGGGAACGCAGTGGAAAAAGGAGAACAAATAGTGGATTACATGAAGCCCATTCCATCCAGAGGAATTGGATATTATCGTTACATATTCGTGCTTTACAAGCAAAATAAGCGTTTAGATTATTCTAAATATAAGAAGGCTCAACCTTGGTAAATAACATACAACCCATTCGATGCTCGATGTACAATGTAATTTACATTTTATTTGTACAGTCTGCAGTTGGAAGAACGCGATTGGACAACGCTAGAATTTTACCGGGAGTATCAAGACGATCTTACGCCCGCGGGTTTAGCATTTTTCCAGAGTGATTGGGACTCTTCAGTAACAAAATTTTATCATTCGTCGTTAGGTGTGTATGCTTGTTGGAATTACATTGATCCGATGGAATCACAGTTATTCTACATCGAGTCTAGAATCTGTTGTACTTCTTTTTTCGTAGATGCGGCGGAACCAATATTCGAGTACAAGTTCCCGAATCAATACGTTAAGCGGCAGGAATGGTTCCCACTGAGACAACCTTTCAATCTTTATATGGAACATCACAGAGATCCTAAAGAGACGATGAAGTATTATCTATTGAGAAAATTGAAGAACGTTCATCCTTTCAGAGAACCGAAACCACCTTTGAAGTATCCGAATGCTGTTCCTTTCGAGAAGGATACGCCTTCCTGGTTGAGACTGCAAATCAAGAAGGAACGTTTGGGTTGGGGGCGAGTCAACGACATGTAATATACCTCTTATTTGTCAATAGACTTTTGTAAATAAATTCTCGACAAATACCGTGTAAATAATCAGAGAGTCAATTTTCATAGAATCTATGGAGAATCGTGGTATCGTCGACTGGTATACTGTTGTTATTCTAATCGCGTAAAAGCTTCGACAGCCTGTTTGCTTCTTAATTTGATATCAGCCCTTGTCAGTACCGTGGAGTCGATCGCTTCGTGCTCAACGATGAAACCTGAAAGTTTATAATCTATTGTTACTACCCATTTGTTCTAGATAGAGGCAGAGAGTACGTATAAAGATCAACTATATTTTTCTTAGATGGAATAGTGTGTGTTTTGGTGAAGCTGAAGGCCATTCAAGGTCAAGCTTACCTGTAGCATCTACTTCCTCGTCTCTAAACTTCAGTTTCGAATTATAGTTAGACACGTAAGTTTGGTACAGATCCTTCGCTCTCTCGTCCCTGTCTTGATCGAATTCGAAGTTGCTCATTCCAAATAGTGCCCCTACTTTTCGACTCACGGTCGACAGTAACGCTAGACCTAAAGAGCAAACGTACGGTACGGAAATTGTCATTTAAACATGAACATTGTCGATCATTACCCTCCGTTTCGACTTTTTCCATTGGTGGTAGAACCTCTTCGTCCGTGTCGTTTTTGTCTTCTTTCGATGTCTTCTTCTTCTGTGCTCTAACGACTCCTCTCCTCACGCAGAATAGCATAGCTACCATGTTTTGTAACGCAGCTCGTATGCTCATTAACACCTCGCCACGAACTTTTCTTACCTTCTTGTGCTCAATTCGACGCTGCTGTTGCATCGTGATCTGAGTCAGAAGAGCATTTCTGTCCGCGTTATATCTGCAGTCGAACAATATCATCAATAGTGTAATCGTTGAATCATAACTGTCCGGAATACTCACGCTTCCACGTTAGCGACAATAGCATGCTCGATCTCCGATAGACTGGCTAAAGCTTCGTTTTTCTGCGACAACAGCGCGTCGCGTTCTCGGACATTACGGTTGAATTGCTCGAGCAATCGCGTTCTCTGTTTCATTTGTTCTTCCAACCTGATCAGCACAGTGGGAAACGCAAAATCAGAGAACGAAACCATCTATACCTACACTAATCGACAGTCTTTCTTTCTCCAGGTCAGAACACTACAAAGAATCTCTAGTGTCTCTTCTACATACAACTGTGACTCTGCAGATTCGAAGTTTTCACAGTTACGAAGAAAATACTGTAATAGACAAGCGAGGGTACCTCGACAGTAACTCTCGATAAGATCGCACCAGCAGCGACTCTTGAACATTCTGTAAGACTTTCTCGAGGGATTTCACCTGCCTTTCCAACGATTCGTTCGCCGCCATCGTAGCGTCCCTAACTTGCATGGTGAATATTGTTTCGCTCTGTCGTGACACGCGCAACGAATACAGTGGTTTTCGTAGCCAAGCGGCTTCAAGCGAAGGAAATAGTATTTTGTCGTTCTTGTAACTGACTGTTTTGTCGACAATTGTCCAAAACACGGGTCCGACCAGGGACGATTATCGGCCAGGGATAAAAATAGGATTTTTGAGGGCAATGGCGGCCTAGATTGATCTTTTGAAAGGGCAGACATTTGGGACATTTGTCGAGAAAACACTGTGTTTTTCGGTTCTAGTCTTATCGCGGCCACTTACTTCGGTTCGTATCAAAGATTGCGCGTACGACCATAGATCTTCAACTTGGCAGCGAACAAGCGCCAAAGTGCGTTCCCGCTCCTTCATGTTGTTCCAAACTTTTCGCGTGAGCAGTTTGCACTTCTGTTCTATGTCGTCGGCTTCTTCGACCGCCAGCTGCCCCATTATCGTCGCCTTGAGTATCACCTTGCATTGACTTCGCCGATCTTGCTTCAATATATCCAATAGGGCGTCGTGTCGCGCCGAATCCTTCGCGGAACGGTTTCGTTCAGTAGTTTGCAGAGTAGTATTAACAGAGAATTGTACCTGCTTCAAGATTTCAAGCATACAGCTGTACGTTATGTGTATCGCTTTCGCTGCGTTTTGCTTCGCTATAGCCAGCTGATAGCGCGCTATCAGTTGTTGTTGCAGATCTTCCGCTGCGGTCCGTATCATCTCCCGTTCCTCTGCATACCTCTCGGAGAATTCCGCGTGCTCCAACTATGTTATATGTCCGTGCGAATGCAAATTTTACTATACAATTCGATCACCTCGGATATCTCGCTAACATCACCTGCAATTCGAAGCAAAGCTTCATTTTCTTCTTTTTCTCGTAACGAAGTACGTCCAGTCGGCGTCGCCTCAGACAATTATCCTCGTAGATGGTCGAGTAGGCGTGCTGCAAATCGAATCAGATCGACATTTAGTCCTTAGAGCTTCGATCGCGAAACAAACCTCTGCTCCACGATCAAGGCATTTCAACTGCAAATCCCGGTGACCTCGCAGCACTCTGTATGCTTGACTTTTGGTGTCTTTGACGAGTTGCCGGTACTTTTTCACGTCCTCTCGGAACGTGTTCAGCTGCCATGATACCCTCCTCTTCAACTTTACGGCATCTTGCTGTCGCAACTTTTTCTCGCGGCCTGTGCCATCGAAGAATAGCGAAGTTGATTAGATAAATCGTAGCTGATTAGTAGACTGCGGTTCTTTATGCAAAATAAAGATTTTCTACATCGATTGCGGGAAGCAGAAGTCAAATAAAAATTGATTTCATCCCTGAATAATTTTGTTGCGTTACAACATTACAATATTCTTAAATTTTTCTAATCTCTTCATGAATGCATGAAAATCCGCACTACACACGTATATGATATAGTATCCCCTAACCGTACAACTTTAAAATCCCACGATATTGGTCGAGTTTGTCTTTCGTGGACCATCTACTGTCCTTGTACAGTTCGACCACTTTGGTAGCCATGTTCTTCGTATAGAATGACACCTGTATATTACCCTTTACGGTTTACGATTCATAGCTGCGCCTGGAAACGAGAATTCGTACCCGAAGACGGTACACACGATAACAATGCATGTCTTATCGTATTTAGAAACTGGCAATCTTAGAGAATAACTCAACTTTATTTTACATACAAAGATGTATATGTACCATGTATAAGGAGAAAGTCGCGAAAACCTACGTGCTTCTAAAGGTTAGAAACAGTCATCGAACAACCTATGCGTATCGCATTCATTTATTGCATCTATACAGAGGTGTAAGAGCACCTCTCTTTCTCTCTCTCTCTCTCTTTCTCTCTTTTTCTCGTTTTTTCTTTTTCATCCATATATACGCACGCGCACATACACCGCTATTTACCCGCCTTTTGTTCTTTGTTTATTAAGCTCATTCTTCGACTATTTTGTGTACGAAACAATTCTGTTAGTCTCGTTCTTTACGCTGATACGGCGATACGAGAGACGAGGCGACAAAACCGATTCGTTCTCTATATTGTCTACTCGTTACGGAGAAGAGGAACGAAGCGAAAGGAGAAAATCATTCTAAACGAGACAGTTCTGTCGCCAATCGTTTAGTCGCAATATTTCAAATGAGAGATCATCGTATCGGGTGGTCGTATCTGCGAAGCGAATATCCTGCTGCAATTTTTCAGACGTTTTCTCCGCCAATGAAATTTGAAGATAAAAGAAAAACACGCTGAACGATGTTACGAAAGTCAGCGATCTTATGATTGATATGTATTATGTCTTGCGGATTCGGCGCGGCATACGCGTCTTATCCGCCGGATAGCGATCGACGATGATAGATCGCACAGGCTGATCTCTCACGGCAGATCGTGTAGCGTCGATGTCGATGTACATATGTGAGTAGGTACGAAATATTTTTCGTCGCGAAAATTAGTCGATCGATTATATCGGATTAAACGTCTTTGTACGATCTGCAGGGAGGCGGTGGCGCGCTCCATATGCCGTTTTCCCTACAAGTTGGCCTCCTGACAGGTTCCAGCGGTGTTACGTATCCGGGCGAGCAGGTGACCTGGAAGAGACGATAGCTTATTATTTAATTGCTGATCAAATGTATCGCAAGACCGAGATCTTCTTTACCTGTATGTTATCGCCGGGTTTGTACCAAAACTTAAGAGGAGCGATTCGTCCGTGCGGTGGATCACCCGGGTAAGGACATCTCACTTTGCCTGGAAATCAACGCGATCGTAAATAACCACACTAATAAAAAAAATAAAATAAAAATAACTAATAAAAAAAACACTAAAAAAAAAAAATAACACACTAAAACTCGCGTATCTTTAAATCCTAGGAACACTTACAAACCGGTATTACAAATATACTTACAAATCGGTGATGCGTGAGACCACGTGCCGTCTTCGGTGCATATTATCGAAGCCTCGCCGAGAAGTTGATGACCCGGTAAGCAGGCGTATCTGACAAGCGCGCCGACTTTGTGTATTCGACCGCGATGATGTTTCCTCTCCGAATTGTGACGGTGGGTTTGCTCGATGATTCGTCCGCTTTTCGGTATCGATGGTGGTGGGCAAGTAATTTCTGCGGAACGATCGTTACTCGTTAACGTCGTGTCGCAGGAGTTATATCCGTTGAAGCGTAAGTATTTACATTAAATATTATTATTAAATATATTATATTATTAAAGCGTGAAGTATTTACCGGCACAAATCGGCACGTCTCCGCTCCACGAGCCGTCCTCTTTGCATTTTATAGTATCCGATCCGACGAGCTTATGGCCCCACATGCAAGTAAACACCGCCCTATCGCCGAAACTGTTATTGTACTCGATCAGCTGCAACCGGGAATCGTCGAGCGTATCCAGAGCCGGACACTCGATCGTCTCGCATCGTGGCATGTCACCGGACCATTTACCTAAGACCGACGCCCAGTAATTATCTTCGGTATTTTACAATTAGCTTTGTTTCGTACCATTGTATTGACACGTTATGCCGGGAGCACCCTCCAGTCTGTATCCAACAGGGCACTCGAACATCGCTCCGTGACCCATCTTCGCACCTTCGATCTTCCCGAGCAACGGTGGTTCCGGCAGGCTCAAAACCGGGCATTGAACGTCTGCAAACCGTAAACCGTTAGGTGCGGGAAGTTATGCATATGTATACAGGGTGGATCACCAGATATTACCACGTCGATTTTCGTTATCGAAGAATGTTTATACAGGGTGAGTCACATAACGTTGCCACCTCAAATATCTTTGTTGTTTCTAAAGATACGCGTCCACCTACATAAAAACTCACAACGCCAAAGTATGCATCTCTCGAAACCATTCAACTTTATACAAACATTCTTCCCTACGAATAATAATAATAATGACGAAAATCGAGGTGGTAATATCTGGTGAACCACCATCTTCGACCATCGTGTCTATTTTTTCCTCGAAGAGGGACTCGATTACTTACCAGCAACATGAACACGAATGGAGTTGGACAGTCCGCGGGGTGTGGAGCAGGTGTACGTACCGGAATCTTGAGCTTTCGCGTAATATATCGATAGCCGGTATTTCCAATCCCTTTCGCTAGCTGCGATCGCCCATCCTGCAGCGAATGGAAACCGCTACAACGCAACGTTCGTTGGTTTTCCCATGCTTTTTACCACGCGATCGACTTTTCGTTGCAATAGCTTATGTTTTTGTACAGTTTTGTTTCCCACAGTGTTACAACCTCGGGAAAATGAAGGCTCGGAAAGCGTAGAGGTACAGTAAAGTCGCGATCCAGCTCCCATCGCTTGTTCCGAGCAGGGACAGGGATTGTGTAGGAAAACTATGGGGGAGCCCTCTAGTAGTGAGAATAAAAAAGTAACACTATCCGTAGAGACGAAAGTCACACTATGGGAGAGAAGACTGTATACGGAGAATTTGCGTCCAAGAAAGAAACTAAATGTTCTATCGTGCCGTTCTATCACCATAATTACCAGACTCTTGCGGCTGGCACGTTGAAATTTCTTCGCGCGTTTCCCAAAATGGAAACGATCGTAACGGTTGCTGCGTACCTCCGATATCCCGACGGATAACATCGAAGGGACGGCGATTACTCACCACTTAAATACTGGCGATAGGTAGATGTCCAGGTCCATTCCGGGTTACCAAGCTTCCTAGCGAAAAGGCACTCCAAGTGAAGAATGCTTCCTGGAAAGACCGCGAGTGCACCGGATGGTTCCACGGCCGCTGAACCAGCTGGTAGTCCGAACATGATCGTCGGTGGTACGTCCTCTGTTTCCCCTCGAACAGTCATCAGAGGAGAATAACTAAACACAGGTATCGTCCTCGTCTCCGTCAGGAGAACTCGATTCTCTCGATTCTAGCGAGTCGAACCAGCGTCGATCGAGGAAATTAAACGGATCGACTATTCGAAAGAAGCTGCTTCTCGAGCCACTCACCGGTATAATTCGAAATGACCGTTGTCGGGACGCAATACGGCACTTTCCCGGTCCAGCTCGCATTCCGACAATGCAGCAACGAATCACCGATCAGCTTGTATTTACCGAGTTCCCTGCATCGAACGGTCACCCGTTCCTCGTGCGGTACAGTGATTCTATCCACCTGAAGACGGACCAATGTTTGTGAGTACTCTGTTTCTCCCTTACACGTATTCTTTGAATAATACATATTACCTACCGATATCGTTATATTTTTGTAGGTGACGATCAAGAGCGGATGGAGACCTTCGAGTTTGCAACTCTGCTGGAGTCCGTCCGCACCTGGAATCAATCCTTTATAGTTTACAGAGAGTTTATAGATAGAATGTATACAGAGCGTGATTCTGGAAACTGGGGCAAGTTACTGCCGCTTTTTAAGTGGAAATAGGAGAAAATCATGTGTCATGATACGTCCTAACTTCCTATGACCTCATTTTTCATGTGGATGCACCGATGCACCCGCCAGGTGCAATTGCACTTTATTCTTTAATGCGACCTAATTGTTTTGTTGTACCAACCGATCCCTTTTATCATCCTTCACAAGATATTTGACATTTTGTGTCAGAAACGTATCCGGAACTCTTATTTTTGTGTCCGAAACTCTCGATATGAGTTGTAAAAACTAATGCCGCGTTCACTGTGACAGAAAATTGTCAAATATCTCTTAAAGTATTGACATTTCGATGACATCGAGTTAGTACTTCTATACGTAGGATAATAAAAGGAATTGGGTTGCATTAAGGAATAAAGTGCAATTTTTTTTTATTTTCACTTAAAAAAGAGCAGTGACCTGTCCCAGTTCCCAGAATCACCCCGTAAAGCGTCGCGCGATTTTACGAGCGTATTGCATCGTTGTTGTTCTCGATTCCGGTGCGCGCATTCGTCAAAACAAGCACTCGCGCGCCGTCCGAGCGGATGATTTTACAAATCCACGTTCATTGAATCGCGCATGCTCGCCGTCGTAATGCCAGACGGTCGATAGGGTATCTAGTATCTAACCGTTTTGAAAAGCGCCCAGACGCGTCGCCATCGATCCATTTCGGGCCCTTGGGAACGCATTTCCTTCGAATTATCTCGTCGTTCGCTACCCCTTTCTCAAAGAGATCATCCCGGGAGGGGCCAACGCTTGGCAACGAACTCCACGAAGAAAACGAATCGACTTTTCTTCGTTTGAACGTTGCACGTTCGATCCCCTGTTTTCATTTCGTTCGATTTCAATTGAATTTCCTTTCCATCTAAACAAGCACCGATAACGCGTCGATTTCTGTTCTTCTCGGTTTCGCGCGTATTTCTCTCTCGGAGCGCGGCACACGGAAAGTCCACTGCGGTTCACGAGGGTAGTCGGCGAATCGATTCTCGGTACGAACGCCCAAAAACGTTACTGCAAAAACACCAGCCCCGATACGCGAAAGTTGAAAGAAGAATGCGAAAGCGAAGAACGTCGACGCGTGAAACGCACCTGTTTGACCCGCATCGCAACATCCAACGATTAGACCGAGCAAGAGGAGGAACCATCCCGCCGTGGTCGACGGGCTCGCACGAAACACGCTCTCGAACAATTTCCTTCTTCTTTCCTTCTCGATGAACATACTGTTTGTCTTCGCACATCAGAGCGAAACCCGGTTCGAGTTACCACACCGGAATGTTGTTTCGATGCTGTTTGCGCACCGAAAATGGGATGAATTTTCATGCGTCGTGGTACCGTTCATCCTTAATTTCGACATGTCGTTTCATAAGCACAATGAACCGCGCGTTGCCGACCGTCAAACATCCAAGAGCATTGCACAGCGAACGATCGAATCAATCGGAAACGTATCCATGGGGAGATCGGACGTCGGATCCGACCAACGGAACGAACTATGTCTACACGTATACGTAAGTAAGTACGTGCCGCGCAAACGGCGCCCAATCACCCAACGATCAACGGCAAGAGCAACGTCCCCACTAACTTTATCCCTAACGTTCCTAAACGACACGTACCGCCACCGCTACCACCACCGCTACCACCACCGCCACCGCCACCGCCGCCGTCATCACCATTCCCACCACCCCGCCGGTGATCGCCAAAAAGAAATTCAGGATAAAATTCTATATATCTATTCCATCAATTATTTCTTTTTTCTTTTTAATATGCATTCAGAACGACATTTATAGAGCTTCATCGTTACTTTTTAAAACATTCTGACCGTCAAACCCGTGCCGTACGATTTCCTTCGTGATGCAAAAATATATACAAAATAGTGAAACCAATTATACACAATGTATACATATATATATGTGGACAAAAAATTAATACGATGCCATATGGCAAGGTGTCATATGCATAAGGAGGAAGTGTAGTCACGTAACAAAACTAGCAAAGAACTAGAAATATGAATAAGAAATATGAGTTTGCGGGGATCGGCTTTTTGTCCTTATTTGAGCAGATTTTGGCCTCGGTGAGGGCTCATTCTAAATAGGAAGATTAAATACAGCCGATCTATGTAATAATATGAGTGTACAAAAGTAGAGAAAAGATTCGAGCCCGTGTTTTCCCTCGTTAGTGCACGGTTGATCCAACAATATTTCTCTCTGGACAGCGTGTTTGACCTTAGCGTGCCATTTTCGTCTCCATTGTCGCATGGGGCATCCAACGGTGCATCTTTGGGAGCAGTACGCCGTTGGATCGCCAGCCAATGGGAAATAATGTCCGCTACTCGACAGACTGTCGCGGTGTATTTGACTCACCTGACGCTAACGAGGGAAAGCTGGAAAATTGCTGTTTCGAGGAAGCGTTGTCGGCATATCTTTCAGCAAGATGGTATCGCACGAGACGCAGAGATATTGTGCACGATTTCTCGCGCACGGGCGGCGATTTTTGCCTCAGTAAAGTAAAATTCTCGATAAAAAGGGGTACCTTTGAGCACCTCGCAGAATTTTAAAAAATTGGTATGATTTGATTGTGAGAAATGAATGTATAACATGTGTATTTCTGTATATTTTGTAACTCGTAGGGCACGTCCTGGAGTCTTTTTGTCCGGTACAGATTGTTTCGGTACATTCCCGCCCCAAGAGCTCTTGCGAGTCCCGACCCGACCGGATCTCCTCAAGGTCTCAAGTCTCAATGCATTTCAATCGAAGGGGGCTTTTAGGAAAGGGTTTAGACAATAGATAACGAAGGGCCTCCGAACTGCAGAATAGAAGTAAATACCGTAAGATAGAATTCCTAAATGCTTTCATGACCTAACATAACATGACTGCTGCTGCACAAACCTGCACAGAAGGGGTTGCGCAACAACCAGCGCAAAAATAGTTGCGCACGAATCTATGCGAAGAAAAAAGTGCACAGAAGCTTGCGCAGAAATATTTACACCAAAGAGCCCAATTTATTTCTCGTGAGCATAGACTAGAACCCAGTTGTCGGATTTCAAGTCTGTAAAATTGTTCTATCTGTCGGTAATTTTGGCTAACAGTTTGAGCGTCTTGATACTACGTTCAGTGGCGCTGTATTCAGATTCTTCTTTAGGAATTGATATTTACTTCTTTTTTGGTCAATGAGACATAACCTAACTTCATTGTTTGGCAATGGTTGCTAACCTAACTTCTGCTGTCTTTTCTATCAAATGTAACAATTATCGTTGAAGATGTACGATATATGTCATCCTAGTGTAAGTAGAATAATTTATTTGGGTGTATAGTAGATTATTAGATTTTTTATTTAAACGATTTTAATCTCTGTCGTAATTATTTTAGTATTATCACATCGGAAAATTGGGATGCACAGATCCTGTGAAGATAAGTACAACGTTCTATGTTTACATCGAACTGTGCGAAGGTATTTGCACCACTATCGTAATAATAGTAAGCCTTGAAAAGATATTTTCAAATTTATATTTACTATTCATTTTCAGCACGACAATATTGGGACGTCAATTATAAATACAATGAGAGCGTGGATTTACTCTACTTAGAAGTTAAAAAGAAGAAGAACTCTGAAACCGAATTCTACGTACCATGGCCAACGTTGTACAACATGTCCTTGAGCAAAATCGAAGAAATACAAGAAGGCTTAAACAGCGATAAGTAAGGATAAAATCATTTGTACAATTAAAGCGTATAGTTAATAAATAATTTACATTAGTAAGCTGTTTTCTGCAGGATCACATTTGTTTTTAAATCCGAGGATAGCACCAGCATTATCTACAAAGTGACTAAAGGCCTAGTCAAACCTATGTCTCCAGAAGTTACTAAATTGATGAAGGAGAAGGAAGAAAGAAAGCTGGATTTAGAAAAGGAAATTAGGAAAAATACTTCCAACTTATACGAACTAGCAAAATCTTTAAACTCGGATCATACTGACAAAAACACAGAGATAGACATAGACAAAGCAGATGTGTGTGTGTGTGAGAAAGGATAGATTATTATTTTCTGAAATTATTAATACTTCTGTGTTAATAGGACAGTTCTTTTCTATCATACAGTGGCTCACGAAAGTATGTATTCGAACGCCCTTTAAAACAGAATAACTTTTTTATAATTGTAACAAACGACCTGATTTTTTATAATCAATTAGAAGCATTGGTTTATGAAATGATATGCAGAAAAGATTTTCTAAAAAATTATAAATTTACAAGGTTACATGCAAAAATAAAGAAGGCATTTTTTAAAATTTTTTATTGGGGCTCTTAAAGAAAATTTAAAATATATGTTTTGTAGATCTATATTAGTTATACACATGCTGAAAATTTCATCAAAATCGGTTGACGCAGGAAAAAGTGAGAGATGGGAAAAATGTGTAGCTACCCATGGGCAATACTTCGAATAAAATATTTTGTATCATTGTCATACAATAAAGGTGTATTTTCTATACAAAAATTATAATTTTTTGGAAAATCTTTTTTGCATATCATTTCATAAACCAATGCTTCTAATCTAATATATAAAGTAGAAAAGTATGTTTGTACGTTCCGACCGATGACCAAGCAGAGCCGCTAGAGGGTGGCACAAGCGAGATTTTATCGAAATTGTCCACTGTACGTCACCCGCCAGGACAATCCGCCCGGAGGGCCTGGTTGCGAGGGTGTGCCGTAGGCACGCCACGAGCAGCTAGTTGATTATGAAAAATCAGGTCGTTCGGTACAATTATAAAAAAGTTATTCTGTTTCAAAGGGCGTTCGAATACTTTCGTGAGCCACTGTACATCACTGTACATTGAATTCACAGTTGTAAGTTACTATTGTAAAGTTGTACAAGGACTAGAAATGATCGAACACTGGATAATTGTACATTGCTTTTAGGTATTTATTATTGAAAGTAATTATTGCTTATATATTCGTAGTATTGTAAACTTGGGAAGTACTGTTGAAAGTTACTTAACTAAACAGAGTGATATGTATTAAGCTGCCACTGCAAATGTATATGTTAAATAAATTATTTTTTCAAGGATAGTCTGTGGGTATCCTTTTTATCTAGGCATACTAGCTGTTCATGTGATTTTTAATAAACGCTACGAGGCACATGCTGTTTCTCATTACTATTAGATTAAAGATAAATACAGTGAACATGTTACCTAAGATTAGAACTTAGCGGGTCTACATTATTAGCTACGTGTATATAAAAATAAGTAACGAAAGTACGATCTAATAAGGTTTCTACTTTTGAGTGTTAAAAATAGATCTATCTACAAAAAAATGTACGACACTTCTATTATATATATACATTTTTCAATTATCATGTTTTTTTTTGCGAACATCATTATCCAATCGTTAAAGTTGCCAGTATACATGAAGAAACTTCGTTCTCGTAAAAGTATTTATGTATGTGATGTTAATGTTAATACAGTATCATTCTTTTTTTTTTACTGATTAATGTGTACATACGTTTTAGGTAGGTGGATATAGTATACAATTAATAGATCGACAAGAAAATATTCTTCTCTACGGTGTGGATTGATCTTTTTTTTTTATAAAAATCCGTTTTCTTTTGGCAGTTAGACGTGTAGAAATAATGTAACCGATTACTCGTGGACTATAAAAATAAATTGTTCCTTGAAATTCATTATGGATCTCTCGGTAGAACGTTCACCAAGAACCTCGACGTTACATATTTTCTTGTCCGTTACATAAGAAGACGCCGTTACACAGATTTTTAAACGTCCTTGTACATTATAACTAAAGTTATATTATAGTTACTCGGCTAAATCGTAGAACCTATATATGAGAATTGTATAAAATAGGCACATTAGAAACAATGTGTTACATGAGCACCTCGGCGTAAGTAGGTCTTCACTTCAATTTACATGGTCTCGGTACAAAATAGTTACCAAACGGTTTGTTAATTTATCGGTGCATTAAGGCAACTAGAATTCGAGATTGATACTCGAAACTATCACAAGTGATACAAACGGTTTTATGTTTCATAATTTCAAATACGGCCCTTCCTCTTGAAAAATTGCAAGAACTTCTTTTCTGTGACGAAACGAACACAATGAGAATTATTCGAAATGAAACCTTTTTACGTTAGTATCACAGCATTGTAATTTGTATATATTTATGATCAATTGTTTCGACAAATCTTTTCCCACTCGAACGTGCATATAAGCTTTCACAATCATCTCCGATAGGTTTCATTTAAAAAATTCTTGCATAGAAAACGTTTAGACCGATAGTCACGTTTAAGTCTGCGCCGGAGTGAAAATATCACTATTTCCGCTAACCAATCGGTAACAGAGAAGCAGACATGTTTCTCGCAGGAAACACACTGACAGAGAATATGAAACAGCTTGATTTTTCGAAAACCCGGTCGGAATGCATTTAGCGAAGAAGCAATATTTTTTTATGCTCTTTGTGTTGAAATATTCTCTGCATTATTGCGGGGTCCCGTGCAGAGCCCTTTTTTGCATTTTAGCTCTCGGAACTTTATGAACAATAAAAGTGTACGTTTTTATAGAAGGAATTTTTTCTGTACACTTTTTCCAAATGCTCTTTTTGTTGAAATACTCTCAGTATTATTGCGGGTATTTCAACACAAAGAGAATTTGGAAAAAGTGTACAGAAAAGAATTTCTTCTATAAAAGAGCATAAAAAAATATTGCTTCTTCGCTAAATGCAGGCCGACCAGGTTTTCGAAAAATCAAGCTGTTTCATATTCACTGTCAGTGTCTTTCCTGCGAGAAACATGTCTGCTTCTCTGTCTTCGTAGTTCACCTCAATGTTACTATTTCCGCTCTCGCGCAGCCTTAATTTAAAAATGTTTCGTATAAACGATAGAGGAAACGAATTCGATGAAAGTACATCAGTGTATTGTGTATTACTAGTGATATTTTCAGAAATCGTTTGCGGCTCTATTGTGTTAAATGTAAATTTGTCAGGTGTAAAGAGAGAACGATGTTAGTGCAGAACTCTGAGTAACTAAGATGTAACGCATATATTTGTGATGATTGTACAAGGTAATCGCGACTATTCACCAGAATATAAAGAAAAGGGTGAGTAAGGAGAATGGTAGTGTGATGTTTATAATGAAAGGTGAAATATGACTACTAAGAAGGTGCTACTACATGTCTTACCCTTGTGATATTATGTTGTAATAACATATCAAGCTGAACTATTGTACTTATGGATCTTATGCATTATTTCTAGACGACGTTTGGTTACATATTTACAATGCGTAGCACTAGAATACCGAATGTATTCCATCACATACTGGAATCGTGAAAATATGTAACTAAATGATAGAGTAAAATTAACAAATAGATTAGGGTAGGAATCAAACCTCTAGAAATTTGTTCGTTACAAAGTTTTGTAGGTTTGTTGGTTTACAATTCGATTTAGCTAGTCGTAAAAAACTTGATTTCAACTGTTGATCGTGTTGATAAGTAAGTAGATGCACGCGCAATTAATGCCAATTAATAAATGTTAGTGCCCAATGTTAATTACCGTGATCAATAGTGTTGCACACAGGTGCCATTTCTTTCATTCAATTCCCTATCACATGAGCATGAGCAAATATAGTTACATTTTGATTTATTTACTGCACTTTATGAATATTAATTATCTTTATACAGTTAATATCTTTTTACGATACACGGCGAGGAGGGATAGAAATCTGAAGAAGTTGAAAAGTGATTAATATACATACAAATGATACGTGTACGATGAAAAACTTGTAAAATAATACTTGTATCTAAAAAGAAGTAATTTCAGACGATTGGTCGGTGTTTAGAATCGTGGCTATGTTGAGATCTGATAAAACGTCTCGTGATACGACAAAAAACCTTTTTTAAAATTTAGATACCCAATAGCAATAGCTTCGTATCAAAATATTGAACATGCTACAAAAGTACATGTATATTCATTTATGTTTCTTTTCCTGCCTTTTCGGCCGATAAGCAGCGAATGTTGTCTCGAAATATCTCAAGTGACTAACAACTATTTTTCCTTACATTGAAACTAACCAGTAATCGTGATAATTGTAAATCTGAAAATGTATATAACTATGAGTTAAAAGCCTGAAGATCATATATTAATTAAAAAACCTGAGATTCAACGGTAGAACATAATTCGTATCTTTTTTTTTTTCTCTCAATTCTCTATGTCCGATTATATACCATGACACTAAAAAATAAAACATCTGTACAATACATAACATTATGAAGTGTGGAACATATTATTCCTGACAATTAAACAAATTACATATATAATTACCGGTATTGTTAATTCATTGCGATTCGATTGCCCCTAATATGATCTCTGAAACGATATTAATAGAATGCCGAATATGATTTCCATATCAAATTTAACAAAAAAGACGAACAACATTATTAATATTATCGACATGGCTAGCACCAGTCAGCCATATACGTAAAATCTTTAAATAGACTTTGTTCTAAATCGCTAAGTGGTCTAGGATCTTTAGGCGGAGTTAGTTGCGGTTTCTCGGATGTAAATTCCTCATCGAAATTACTGACGTCTTCCACAGAATGCTGGAATAGAAGCGAAATCACGATGTACCGGTTAGAGCAAATATTGGTATCAACATCAACCTGTGAAAAAGAAGAAGAACTGGTACTCACAATCACTGGAACAAACGGTGGCTTCACGCGTCTCAGAAGTAAATCGTCCCAAGCTATGTGCCTAAAGAATGCTTGCTTTTTAACATCCTCAGCATCTCTTTCACTGCTGCCCAATCTTCTATCAGGGTTTTTCCTTAGCAACTGTGAGGAAACAAGGTCCAAATATTTCTCATGTCGCTACTGTTATAATAAGCAAATCTTCAATAATAAAGAGCAGCATACTCACCCTTCGCATTATTGCTATTGCTTCCAGAGAAAGGAATCGCGGATAGCGAACTTCGTCATTCACAATCGAGTCAAATACTTCTTCCTCGTCGTCCCCAGGGAAAGGAGACTAAAAAAGATAACGCTGTAGAATTGTCTGTAGATTATGGATCTCTGTGCAAACCAAAAATGTTCTCCATCCATTTGCACGAAAGTTCTCAGTCTAAAAATGCAGATGACAATCGAACTTACCTCGCCAACGAGCATTTCAAATATCAGTACACCAAGGCCCCACCAATCAACTGCTCTGGTGTAGGAGGTTTCGGTGAGAACCTCAGGCGCCAAGAACTCTGGCGTTCCACAGAAAGTTCCTGTTCTATCCCCGTAACCCATTCCCTCTTTACACAAACCAAAATCTGCGATCTTCACATATCCCTCTGTATCCAATAATAAATTGTCTAGTTTCAAATCTCTGGAAGGTCAACAGGCACATTGATACTTTATAAAACTGCCATAAGAAGTAATGGTTTTCAACTGCAGAAGAATTTGTCAAAGTCTACCTGTAAATGATACGACTCTCATGCAAATATTGCAACCCTAACACAACGCAAGCTGAGTAAAAGACTGCTCGTGGCTCCCCGAAGACGTCCGCGTGAATATGCATCATGAGGTCTCCTCCAGCTGCGTACTCCATCACAAAACACACGTGTGCCTATGGAAAACGAAACTGTTACTGTTTGTTGTAAAAATTCGTGCAACGGAATCGTGAAACCAGAGTATCCCCTCCCTTAACCCTTGTGTAGTCAACCGGGTATTTGTTAATGTTCCTCTAAAAAATATTACAAAATTTCTCTGAATGTCCATTCTTTACTCGCTAATATACAGTTACGCACGTAACTGATCCAGAGCCCGCTAAAACTGCAAGGTTTTAAATAATCTACACGCTTTGGTTGACTACACAAGGGTTAACTGAGATTGATACGATTCTGTACCTCTGTTTGGAAACAAGCGAAGAGGTTCACCAGGAAGGGGTGGCGCGTTGCATTCGCCACTTCGAATATTCTTTTCTCGGACAACAATGACTCAACTTCGTCCCTTGCGATAATGTCTCCCTTCTTCAACGCTTTAATCGCAAAGTACTCTCCCGTGTTTCTGTACTGCGACAAAATCACTTTGCCGAAATGACCACGACCCAGGACCGAGAGCAGCCTAAAGTTCTCTATGGTCATTCCGGTCAGCTGCGAGTGTCTTCTAGACTCGTAGGCACTATCTCTGTATTGAGAAGGCTTAGAGGGCATTTCGTACACGACCTACAATCGTTAAAATCATTCGTCTCAGATCGTATTATCCCCCACAGCGCAACAAATACATGAACATTAATCACTCAGAGATTAATTGGTAGCGTCGTTGTAGTCGTGTTAACAGTTTTATGAATTGTAAAATGTAGGTTGCTAACAATCAAGTTTCAACAAAATGCATAACGTTATTAGTAGGCTACGGATATTTATGTAAAAACGTTCCAACAATATCCAACATGAGACAGGCATTTGTTTGTTAAAGGTTTACATAGCGAACTACATAAAATTTGTAGTCTTGTTTATTAATGGACTGGATGAACGAACTTTATGGATTATATACCGTCCACCAGAGCTCTGAGTAATTGTTAGAGCACCTAGAACCGTAGTACCCTGAAGTATTTGCATAGTCGAGGACAGAAATAAACAGAACATTACAGAAAGCGTCACGAGTACAGAGTTAGAAGCTTTTGTACAGAATATAGACACAGGTACATGCAACAGTTTGATTGGCATGCTCCCTACGAAAGGCCTGTTAGCTTGGTGAGAATTGGCAATGGTTCGCCAAGGGGTTTCTATACTAATATCTACAGTGGGTGTAGATTTTCCAAAAATTATTAATTTACAAGGTTACATACAAACATAAAAAAGGAATTTTTTAAAACTTTTTTATTTGGACCCTCAATGAAAATTTAAAATATATGTTTCGTAGATCTATGTTAGTTATACACATGCTGAAGATTTCATTGAAATCTTGACATCTTCAACTTTAAAAATTTTTCAACAAGTTTGAATTTCATCTACTCAACTTTGCTAGGCTACATCTAAGTGGACCCCCCACCCTGTATATACAATATAATATAATTTGAAAATCTGAATAGATTAACGTAGAGAGACCCCTTGATTTAGTATGAGCCGCAATGAGTTTCGAGAGGCGGTATCGTGTAGAATATGTGAGTAAGAAAGGAGCAAAGTCACAAGAACAATAAAGCTGCGTGTAAAGGAGGTATGTACCTCATCTTCAGGAAACTCGACGACAGGTTGGGGCGAGGGTGTGCGTGGAGAGGGTGGTGCAATCAGCACAGGACGAGGCTCTGTAACAAGAGGCCTCAAATTTGCGCCCTGAGGCCCCCCCTTTTCCTCGTTGTGCAGGAAATCAAACTCCCTTAATGCACTCTGCAACTACATTACTATCTGCTTAACTCTGGGGAACTATGTTTCGATTACCAATTTACTTTGCGCCGCGGCGCAACACCAACACGTGTGTATGCCGAACGGATCAAATTTCTCGAATTATACATTAAATTTATATAACAAACGATAAGCTAGATAATTGAAGGGAGTTTGTTGCGACTTTATCGAGAGAACACTTGCACATTGTCACGTAACAACGTTCTCGGTTACATTGGTGTCGGACTTTGCGAGAAACAGCTATGCGCAAAAGAAGCTAGCGGTAAAACAGAATATAAATTGTAAAAAAAAAATGAACATGTAAAAATACATTAACATCTGTACGCTTGAAGCATCTAACAGTACGCTAATCCTCGATACTCTTGGCATTTTAGTCGGTTTTCATGTATAAACGTGGCATTATACAGGATGTCCCATTTAAATCGATCCCCTCTAGAATATCTCTGAAAATCATAAATAATTTCGAAAATATTCGAGGGGACCGGATTCAGATGGGACGTCCTGTATATTCGTTGCGTTTTCAAAGCGGCAAATTGTGAATTGTAAATACTAGTATACGTTGCGCAGTCGAAAGTATATAATATACCCTAACATGCCTTGTCAAAGTATATATACAAACGTTAGAAAGTATACGGCTTCAACTGGATTGTATATACGTGTTCTACATGATCTTTCACCCATAACCAGTGTACCAAAAAAACCCTGAACCTTTCAAGTAACAGAAAATACTTAGGAAACTTTTAAATACTTTCATAAAACAATGGATCCTCAATATACTACATCTCCGTTCAAATATACTTTTTATCGGCTGGTTGCTTCAATGGTAATTACACTAAGATAATATATAAGTAAGAACGATGTATATTTCTCTGGACATACCTCTTGATCTAGTTTAGGTGGCGGGGGCGGCGCTGGCAACGAGGGTTTCTTTGTGATCGTGGGAGGAGGTGGTGGAGGATGTTCCGGAGGTCGTGGCAGTGTGGGACTACTGCTGGATGCTGACAGTCCCAGGGGTCTAGCTCCTCCGAGTCCTCCCTTGTCAGGATCAGGCAGTTCCCCAGGTGTTTCAGGCTTGTCCTCCAAGGAAGTATCAAAAACTAGCTGCAAAGGTTGCGGTCCTGAAAAACACAAGGTCACTAATCACTAGACTGCGGATTTTCATGTAAAATAAAAATTGTCTGCATCATTTGCGAGCAGTGTCGCCAGATGAGGGGAGTCACGACGAGAACATCTACCCCCTCTCTGATGACCAGAGTAGAGTAATATATGACACGTTCAGTGTCGCCAGATCGAGAAAATCGAGGGGAATACAGGTATCCTCTCTCTGATGACCGTGGCACGATCTAGTTCAGTCTACGGTCTTAGTGGGGGACGTTGGAGTATGCCCATGGTAGTGGAATGGGTCAGTGGAAGGGGAAAAGTAGGGGAGGAAGAGGCACTACTTATGGTGCCTCTCTGGCGACACTGTTTGCGATAGACTGGAGTCAGATAGAGGTTTAATTCTTATTTTAATAACCTTAACAAGCTGAAACCATTAGATTGGCGTTATTAGATCATTCTAACTTTTTCACTGCTTTAAATGGCACCCACTCATTTTTGCCATAAATTGGCCCCTCGCCCAACGCATCAAAAACGCAACAATGCATGTACAATTACCTGACGGCGGACTCTCAGAGTTTCGTGTATTGTGTAGCGAAGGGGCTGATCGTTTCAGTAGCCTGCCCCAAGTGGCGACGTTGATGTTCATCTGATTGGCTCTAGGGAAGTTCTTCACTTGCTGCTTGAAGATCTTGCGTTGACGTTGCAGCTTAGGCTTCCTCGAGATCATCGGGTTTAGGAATTTAATCTCAGCAAACAGGAGACCCTGAGGTTCCAACTGAAGGGCCATTCCGTGTCTGACGTCGTCGATGAACTCCTCCAGACGCAAGAATTTCACGGCGCAAAGGGATCTCCAGTCTTTCCAGTAAATGCCTATCTCAAGCTCTCTTGATTTATCTAGTTCAATGGAAAACCTGAAGAGACGGTACGTTTACGCAGGTTTGAACAAAGAGTATCTTTTCGAATGAAGGTGTGCAGCGAGATATACCTTTGATCCCAAGCCTGCTGGGAACATGGTCGCCAACTTGTTTGTGCTACTGTTTGGTTGTCCAGCTTAATGACTGCCATAATATCATCTGTAAGAAGCGCGAGCGTTAGCGTAAGCTCGAAACCAGAGGAATATAGTTAGTTACGGATACTCACTACTTGTTTCATCCTTAACGCTGTAGGATTTGCTCGAGCTACGCCCTGTGACTCCCTTGACGAAGCTGCGCAGGTCTGGACTCGCTGGATGCTCCCGTCTGGTACGTCCAGGCACTTCCTCCGCCAAGTCTTGACATCCCATTAGTCTAACCTGATGAGTAAACCACATGTCAAACGATGCTGAATCGCTGTTGAACTCGTTACGATTTCATGGGGTCTTCTCTCACCTCTAGCTGTCCAGTTACAGCTGCACATCTTGAAACTGAAGCGGGCACGGTAGCTCTGCCCTCGAGAGGTCCACGGAAAGGTTGCAGAGAAGTGTAAGTCACCGGTACAGGGCTAGCTGACTGCACGCTAGCCAGCTCTCTCTTCAACTGAGCAGCAGTTCCGCTGTCGGGCGGCAGCTCCTGTCTTCTAAGTTCAAGGGATAATCTCAATAGGTCCAGCTTTCTACTTGATTCCGCGAGACTTGCTTGAGCCTGAAGTAATTCAAAGTGAAAGTATAGAAAGAGATGCTGGCGACGATCAGTGTGTAATGGTGCGAAGAAGACACGTGAGAAAACGCCGTTACTAATATAACCAATATTTATTAACAGCATGAACAACGTAGACAACAATCGCGTGTGCCAGTAGGCTTACATAAATGCTCGATACTCAGCAGAATGTTCTGGCAAGATGTTTGTGACAGTTGTAAATTAAAAAAAGGCCTACGAGTATGGAATATCATATAGTAATATCGATAAATATAATTTAAACACACGCTTGCAACACGACCTTACATAATCATTATGATAACGGAGTAGTTAAATAAAAAAAGCGACGAAAACAAGTGAGTGAGATGCACCCTCTCACGATTTACAGTTCTTCGGTAGGGGTCGAACGATTTTCCTCTCGCTCTGCAACCGGAAGCCGGTTTGTCGTTCGAACTCGCTTATAGACCCGGTCCGGTCCCTGGAGTTCAGTTCCTCGAAGTATCTTCTACAGTGATCGCAGGAGCAATTAGGATTCTTCGAGGGTCCAATATGGTGTCCAGGTTTGCGAAAGGCGTTGACGACTCTTCCAAAAATAGAGGCCTTAATGATATGATCGGTCCTCTCGCCCTGCGGAGTCATGAAAGGAGAGGTGACCCTAGATGGCATCTTCGACGGAAGTGGAGAGGGACTTTTGGACGCAAAGGGTCCAATATGATCGCGCAAACTATGGGTCTGTGGAACACTGCCGCTTCTGGTGGTGGAATCGGAGTGATCCTGCTGCGACTGCTTGCGGGGAGGTTCATCCTCTCTCTTAGCAGGCGCGATGCTGCTCTCAGCAGTTCCTGCGACCTCTTTGCTGCTTCTTCTAACGCTGGAGGTCCTCTTCACCATCTTCTGGCTCTCCTCGCTGGACACGAAGCTCCATCCGACCGTACCGCTTTCGTCGGACTCTTCTCCGCTGTCGGCCGAGGACCAGTCAGCTTCGTGCCTCTCCATGTACTCCCTGATCTTCTTGCTCTGCGCCAGGTGCTTCCGGTCGGTCTTCGCCGACCGCCAGTCTCTGCATCTTTCTTCAGCTTTGGCCCAGTTCTCCTCCATGCGGCGAATCCTCTCCCGGTCGCTGGAGCTGGCGTACTCGAAGCTGTCGGAGGGTGTCAGGCCAGACCTCGAGGCGATCAGCGATTCTATATCCGAGAAGGTGTCCTTGCAGCTGGTGGCCGCGGCGGAGTCATAATCAAAGGGAAACCCCACGTTCGAGGAAGCCGCTGACCAAGGCACAGAGTCCAGGTCCCTCAGCGCGCTGTACGAGCTGAACTGAGAGGGGTACAGCGAGCTGAGCATGTCGTCGCTGTCGTACCCTTTCGAGCTAGCTATAGAAGGCATCCTCATGGGCGCGTGCTTGAAACTGTCGCATCGCCGCTCCGTCGCTCTCTTCAGGAACGCCTTGTCGTCCTGGAATCCTCTGGGAAGTACCGTATCCGGCACCTGCCTGTGCGTCACTCTCACGTCCGGGTTCTCGAAGACGGTCGACGGTGTGTCTCGCTCGTTGTCCGACGTGTCGGAGTTCTCGTCGTCCTCCGTCCCGGTGCAGTAGACGTCGATGTGAACTGTTCGGGATTTTCGTCGAGCGCTGTCCTCTTTCGCCGACGAATCGGATCTTTCCGAATCCACGGAGGGTCCTAGGCTGGTGGTCTCGGAGGCTGCGGCCGACGATTCAGTCTCTTGCTAAAAGGAAACGAAGCTGTAACGCCCTGGCGGGTTATTTTGGTGCCTTAGGGGTGCGAAGCAAGTGGAAGTTAGAGTGATAGCGCCCACACTATTCGAACGAAGACCCCGTCTCACTCACCTTCTTCTTCTTCTGCTCGTCAAACGGAAGTAGCCCAGCGGCCGCCTTCCTCCTGACCTTGCTCTTGCTGAACACCGTCGACGAGGACTCCCTGCACTCGATGTCCGTGGTCTGCGAGGCAGCGTCTTTGCTGACAGCGATCGTCTGCGTAGCAACCTTATCCTTGCTCAACTGTGTAGTCACCGCACTGGCACTCTCCTCCTCCTCCACCTCGGGGACAGTGGTGAACTGCTGCCTGGAGAACACGTGCTGGGTGGAATGGTGTCTCCAGGATTGATCGTACGAGTGTTTGGTGGACTCGCTGGTGGCGATCTTGCCGGAGGTCTCCTTCCTGGATCCGTCGGTGGCGTCAACGGCGGATAAAACGATGCTGCAGGTGCTTTTGCATCTGCGGTTGTACTGTTGCGATGGTCTACGCGTCGGTAGGCTCGAGTAGGTCTGCGGAGAGTATTCGCTGTTGTATCCCGAGTCGGAGACCCCTCTTCCTCTGGAGGACAAGGATTCCTCGTTCCCGGAGGAGCCTGACCTCGGAATCGTGTAGAATCCAGGAGTGGGCCTGGGCGGCGGCGTTGAGGTGAAGAGGATGTTGCCTCTCTGGAAACCGAACGAGCTGGAGGACCCGGACGGAATCGATTGCGAAGACGAAGAGGCTGACACCGCAGGTGGTGGCGACTGGCTCGTGTTCCATCTGTACACCATACGCACGCCGCTTGCATCCGTGACGCTCGAGGATACCGCCACCGGCGTCTCGCCCGACTCCGAGGTCGTCGGCGTGCTATGTCGGATCGTGACTTCCGCACGCACCAACCACGGCGGCTGCTGCGCGTTACCAGGCTCGCCCTGACGGCCGTACATGTCGCCGATGCTTCTTCAGTCTCCTCCAGGCCGTTACCCACCGCAAAACATCCTCCGCACGGCCGTTCAACCGGCCGCCACGCGAACACGCATGCCGGAACTCTAGAACTGGCGACGGCGATACCGTGATCATCGGTTCGACCTCCGCGGCTGCGACGACTCCGAAACTATCTACGGTTTACACCTGCTCCCTGCTACCTCGAGGACTTTTTGCTGATGACGCGGGCGAGAATATGCGCGGAGTTCTGCTTGGTGCTTGATATTCTATCAGCAAGTGTCTCCGAGCAATAGTCTTTTGCTTTTGATCGTTGCTGCTTTGAAGATCTTGTCTTTGCAGCTAATAGATGGCGGAATATTTCTCTCAGAAATTTCGCCACGCTACTTTCGAGGCAATTAAGAGTAGACCTAGATTTTGTATGCACGTTCGTTGCCTGTTCTGCAAGTCTCTCGTCTACGCAACGACTGGTAGCTTCCCACACGAAGATCTACATACCTCGGCGAGCTTCGACTTCACATCTTGGCACACGCATCCCTCAACGAGAGCGTAACGCGAGAATTCGTCCTTTGTCTAGCGACATCAACTATCGTCGCAGGCATCGATCTACGATCTTCAGGAAGCTCGAAATAATTGTCTTGGCAGATACATTTCTCAATACGGCGTCGCTTTAAATAGATCCTCTCCAAGATCCCGTACAACTTCGTTTCTCACGGGGGAGACAGTTGCGACATTAATCTGCCTCGCATATCAAATTTTATCTCGTCTTCGCGTGAAACGGCACCGACAGGCTGCCTCGCGCTCGTTTCTCTTCCTCGCCGTTGCGGTATCCGACCAGGAATCACAGAGTCTTGAAATAATTCCCGAGTGAAGAGCGATCAATCGTTATCTGCACGAGGGAGACCGTTTCACAACGTAGCGCATAGCTTACGCTTCAGAAGAAAGAAAAAAATGGCAACCGGTGGACATCTCGTTTATGCATCCCCGTCGTTTCACAAGATCGCGGATAATCCATGCGCTTCTTGGGAAATCCTGATACGTATACTTTCCTTGCAGCACCGATCGACTCGTCAGTCAACTTTTCTCAAGGAATGGCACCCACCGGCATGATCCTCGTCAATCCCCGGTTGGCCAGGAATTTTTATCTCGAACTAACGATCGTGAGACGCGCGTTCTACACGTCAGGCTAGAACTTCGTGCTTGCACATCGAGACTTTTCACTGGTCGCAACAAAAAAATGACACCTTCCGATTATCCATCATTATTTTCGGAGCGTCTTTCACAGATCCGCGGCCACGTTGCACGGTTGTTCGCGGAAAGACGGCGATATTGCGTCTCCGCGGTCTATTTTCAGCGCGGCGGCCGCAGTGGTCGACCGCTTTCGCAGCCGCGGTATCGCCGGAAAATGGTAAAGCACTTTGCCGCGCTCGTCCGACGACATCCGACGACGAGGACAACGGACGAGGAGAATTCGTCGTCTCAGCGATCGGATCGGTTGCCCATAATATTTACGTCGATTCCGCGGCGGCAGCGGTTCTCTCGTGGGTCGGGTCAGTCGCTGGTTTTTGGTGACAAACGGCGCGCGTCGGGCCGCGGTATAATTAGCACCGGCATCAATTCGGAGCAACGCCGCGCGGCCGCGCCGAATATACCTGGGAAACCAGATGATACCCGCGTCGGTATCGACCACCTTGATCAGCGAGAGATCGATCGCTCGATCCAAATAAATGCACGTTGCCGAGGACCGTTTTCCGGATCCTCTGTTTCCGTCCGCAGATTTTCAATCCTCGGGACGAAAGTCTTCGAGAGGTCTCGAGAGAGCCTGCTACTCGGGTGCAGATAGATCCCGAGTGTGTTCACAGGTATCCTCCGGATGTCTTCGACCCGGAGATGTCAGTCTTCTTGTATCTTCTGTGTAGACATAGAGGAGCGACCGGGTGAAACGGAGAGAGGAACAGAGGGAGAGAGTCTTGTCGAGGAATCAGGTCATAGTTCCGGTGAAGATGATCCTAGCCGCGGGCACCGGCGAAGTCTCCAGGAAGGTCCTCCGACAGGGCACACGCGTCTACCCTGATCTCGGTCCGCGGTTGATTGGCACACATGTCGTTGGTTTATCGCGTTGCCTACGACTGGATTGCGCCAGCTCCCCTCGAGAGGTGGCAACTAAGCCCGACCCGAAAAGGCGTCATAGAAGGCGACGGGGTAGCGGGGATTAGCCGCTATTTCGGGACCGGTGCGTGTACGCCAGCGACGCGCAAGCCGAGACGTGGACGACCACGACGAGCAACGATTCCGAGGCTACGAGTCTCGCCAATGGCTCCACTCGGAACCTCCATTCCAGCTTTCGCCTCTGCACTCATTTTAGAGGTGGACCGTCGTTTTTAACACCCTGCCGTACCATTTTCTTGACTGTTACAGTGATTAAAACGTCTTTTGCACAAAAATCTCGTGGGAGGGAAACGAAAATCTATATTTTTCGTATGGCTACATTTATTTTAGTGCTTAAATATTAGGGGTGTGCGGGATTCCCGACAATTGGGATTGGCGTTATGAAACTTTTACCAACATATTCATGATGGTTTTCTAACTGAATCTTCGCTACTTCGTGTGGTTGAACGTCGGTGACTCGAAGAGGCACTTGAGGAACCATGGTGACTTTGTGAGGCTCTGATCGAAGTTTTCGAGTGTCACGTCAATAGTCTCTTTTACGTGTAGCCAGCTGGCGCAAGTAGCTGAGACTAAAATGTGCTAATGATCATTCGGAGTGCAAAATCTGCACCAAAGAAAGTTCCAGTTAACATACCAGAGGACAGACAAGAATCAATCAATAGATCTTATCCTCCTCGGGTAAAGATTGGATTTACAGGGCACTAGGAGGTTCCAACAAGCGGACAACGACACGCGAATTAATCCGAATTCACTGATCTCACCAGGCAGGCGACAAACTTTCAGCAAATGAAAAACAGATTTGTGGGCTTGTTACCTGCCAAGCCTTAACGATGACGGTATCGTTTATCGTCTTTCTTGAGAGGATCCCAAAAGCCTCTGTCTATACTACACCGGGTCATTCAGAAAGTTTGTAGCCTAACAATGAAATGACATGAATACATTTATTCTTCAGTATAGTATCCTCCCTTAAGCTCAATATATATTTTTTCCAGCGATTTTCTAATTCATCTACCCTATCTCTGAAATGATTTTCCTCGAGACCTCTGAAATACTCATCCTCGGGTTGGGAACAAGTGGAAGTGAGATGGGGCCATGTCTGGCGGATATGGTGGATGCTCCAACAATTAATAGCGTAACTCCTTCAATTTGGCCATTGCAAGAACACCTTTGTGAGCCGCTGCATTGTTCTGGTGAAAAATTACTTTTTTTTGCTACATGCGCAGGTGTATGCTTCCGAATAATTCAAATTACGCTTCGTAAACGAAAAAATAGGACTTTTCCGGGAGATAGCGCCCTAGATCGATCTTTTATCTAGCGTTTTTGACTACTGAAAAACCCCGTGTTTGCATTATCGAGAAATTAGAAGGCGAATCCCGCACCCTTGCAATCCTGGAAAAAGGAGTCCCTTGATCAAGACGCGATAGACTCTATCCCATCGATTCAAAGAGACGAACAGGGACAATGCGTTACTTACCGAGGTAACGCAACGACAAGCAATCGACAGCCACTTTCATACAATATTACGCAATCATCGTATCGATTGTTCATCCCTACGGTTGGCTCTTTTTTCAATTGTTCGAGCCGTAACGGCGGAAGATACATCGCGAATGTTTCCTTTTTTCTTCGCTCGAGACCAGAGCGAATCGCGTATTATGAAGGTTCCTGTCTCGCAAACGAGATTCCACGGACAGAAAACATCGACAGGGAATTTCCCCGCGTGAAAGACCGTCTCGAATACATTGTCCAATAATATCGCTGCGAAGAATGCGCGTCTGTTAATAACGGGCTGGGCGATAGTTCGCTTTTGACGGCGCGTATCGGCGGACGAACAACACAAAAGCTTTTCATTATCGGAACGTCAGTCGCTCGTATCCTATATCGTCACGCGGTTATTGAACAGGAAATGATACGTACCTCCGTTAACGCCTTCTTATCAGCGACTTTGGCACTTTGCAGCAGACGTATCACGTTCTTAGCTCCCTCCACCACAGCAGCTTCGATCCGCAAACGGTGTCGCAGCTCCTCCACCCTTTCCTCTAACGCGAGCTCCAGGCTGGGCTCGTATTTATCTGGAATCATAGCGGACACAATCCCCCTTGTATACTATACTTCTGTTAAGTCGACGGGGAAACGCCGTTCGTTTACTCAGCTTTCGAGGAAATTTGATTTTCCAGGGGTTGAACAACGAGGGAACGTTTCCTTGAAATTGTACTTGTTGCTTGTTTGTCGAGAAAAATTATAAAAGGGACTTCACCTCGTTCACTCAAAAACTCAGGGGCTGAAAACGAGGGGTAAGATGCGAGTTCACAAAATTTGCATGGTTTATACTTTTACAGGATTGTGCTCGTTGTTTGTTCGTTGAGAATAATTATAAAAAGGAGATTCACTTCGCCCATTCGAAAATTGAATTTAATGAATTGAATGGTTGTGTTACAAGGATGTGGAGGGCGATGCAGTTCTTACACAAGAGGGTCGGTCCATGATCGTCTGAACTGGTCCTCGCGAAGATGGATCGAAAGCACATAGAGATAGAAGAGGATTTGTCCACGAATGGCGACGCACTGAAACACGACCAGCGATCTGGTGATGTCGAGACCGAAAGCGAGATTGATTTTACGTCATGCGAGACTGCCGGTGTCCTCCGAATCGTGGCAGGACGTGCATTCGACTCTTTTCGAACCACACATCTCACGGACGGGGGTCAAGTGGAACGGATAATGGCGGATTTTTGAAGTGATACGGGTCTGTGTGTGTATATTTTCGATCGATAGATAGCCTACACTGGCACAGAACACATGATCCGTTTACTGATTGAATTATTTACAGCCTGGCGCAATACCTCAATGAAATATACGGTTGTGTTCATTGTTGAGTTTGTTGTCGATCAATCGAGTGTTGACAATTTATCAAAATGCATTTATGAAAACGTCTAAAACATCTTCAACAAAAAAAGTGTCAGTATTTTACTAAGAAATATTAAATAGTATTTGAAATATTTGTTTCGCCAAATAATGCCCACCACTGATTTTAAGTAGTAATCGAAACCTATGAAATAAAACTTGGTTATTGAAATTGACTCGGATTCGTGAGTACATGTTGAACTTGATCCCATCCCTACCGGGAACATACTGAAAACTGTCAGTGACTTTACGAGAATCACCCGAATAAAATACTTAGCCCTGAATCCCCGGGATCCTTATTAGTACACAGATCCTGATGATCAGAGAATAATTACTTAGGTCCCTTTATCGCTCCGCTAACGTTGAACTGGCCTCGTTAGCTGGAAATTATTCGCGTCGAAGGAGTTACAATACCGCGAACGAAAAAAGAAAAGAAACAATTTGCTGTGAACGGGGAGCCACCATTCTACGAACGTCCTTCGGTAACTTCCACCGAATTACTATCACATTTCATGGACAGGCTCTGGAATATATTTCAGCAGTTAGCACCGTGCAATGGGCTCGAACGCGTTTGTGGTATGAATCACGACCTATCAGGAGGAAACATCGATAAGAAGACGGGGGGGGACAGAATTTTAATTGCAACTAATTGCGTACCGCAAGTGACTAACTGCTCGGTCGCTCCGTATGCGGTTTCTGGAACTTCTGACGGCTCAGCGAAAAGAAAACAGAAGTTGAACAGAGATCTATTTTCTCATTGAATAATTTGATTAGATCGAAAGTATTATGACGGTATTCTTGAATTTTTCTAGTGTTTCCAGTGGTTCCTGTTTTACCTATGCATGTTTGTAGAGATTTGTGCTGCAGGAAGCTTGTGACCTCTCGCCGAAGCTTTTCAGTCAGTAATGGCTTCAGTCGGATTCACCTTGTTTGCCAGGGTTCAATTAAGTATTATGCAAAAGGTGGATCACGGGTAACGATATTAAAGAACAAATATGTTCACCACTGGAAGACTCAACAGAGGGAGTTCAAATTGGGGTTATAAATTTCTAGCTGGAGCTGGTCCAGTTCGATTCTCCTCCTCTGCCAGCGTTTAATTAAGTATTATGCAAAAGGTTGCTGATCGTAGACCTTGAAAACAGAATTATTCAATGAGCCGGTCATTTTCCAAATCGATTAACTCCGCAAAATAAAAGGTAAAGAAAATTGATGAAAAAATGTAGATTCTATTTGAAAAGTTCTTTCAATTCTTTCCACTCAATCATTCCTAATTATTAAGAGAATCTATTCTGAAAGTGAAGAGTGAAGCATTCGTCAAGTGTGTGTTTCGGCAGTGTTTCGATAAAATATTAAAAAATTCCAAAGATTTTAATACTAAACCGACCGAGCCTCTCTTAAAAGTAACTGGTACATTTATAAAAATGACAAGATTGATTTTAGTTAGACTTTGTGCCATTCCCTATCAAATCATTTTTATTATTTCAATAATTGTAAAATAGAAAATCATTTTGACCTATCGTTTTGACCGGTGGTGGTAGATTTAGTGTTAAAGAGTAAAAGAAAGATTTTACCACACACACAAGTTTGCTTTGTCTTTTGCTTCGTCGTTTCCAGGTACAGTTTGTAGATTTCAGCTTTGAACTAACGAGTCTAAAATTGCAAATTGGCGTAGAAGAAACATAAGGCTTCCGGAGGGCAGCGTTACCTAATGAATCACAGATTGGACCATGGAACAAGGAAAACAGCGTACCTTTATTGCTAGTTGCTTCTCCGTTCGGTGGCGGAGCATCGCCGCGTTCTTGTTGCTGACGAGCCTGTCGCACCTTCATTATCCGCATACGTAGGAACTCGATTTTCGCACGGGAATCGTCCAGCATTTGCTGCGCCTCCTGCAGCAACTTCTTGTCCCTGCCGCTCGTTAAACTCTGGATCATGTTCTCCGCCCCCTGCTTCACCTTTAACGCCAACGGGAACACGTATTAACCAACAAATTACCAGAACTGGGAAACGAGAACACGATCGGGTACCCCTTTCTAAAAACCGAGTCCTTTTCAACCACTCATTAAATTATCTTGGCTCGTTTCATACATCGTGCAAATCTATTTATCCCTTCGCTTCACGATTACTGTCAGTTATTTACTGTTCCGAATACCATACGGCTCCTTTCGTGGGAAATTGTTAAGTATTTCTATTTGTTCCTGTACGCGTTCTGTGTGATATTTAAGATGGACTGAAGGCATTGTTTTATGGGCTGTTGCAAATTAGGCTTGTGTAGGTGCTTTTATTGTTTAAAGGATTGGTAGTTTGTTCTTCTAATTTTTAAGAGAAATTGCAAATTCGTAATTTGATTGATAGTTCCTTTGTAACTCCTCCACTTAATTCTCGTAATACTCATATTCGTATAAACTACATTGTAATTACGTCGAGTATGATCCGTATGATACAATGTTTGCTATCTCAATTTTCCCTGTCTTTCATGAGGTCTCCGTAACGGATCACGATTGGAAGATCACCCAGTTGAAACGTTAACGAACTAAACTGTTATTCTTCTACGAATTACATTTTCCTGTGATCACCAATTTTCAAACGTGGTTAATAAACTGATGAATCATTGTGTAACAGAGCCACAAGCCGCGTATCATTGGTCAAGCTGTTCCAAGAGCAATGATTTTATTTAATTTCCGCGATTCACCTTTCTCCACGAAAATTTCGGCATTTATGTTGTTTCACCTGTGAGAGCTGACGGGAGACTACGCGTTTCCTAAACATCGTAGGTATTCGCCAGCTCGATAGCTAAGCCTATTACGGTCTGAAACGCCTCGCGTAATACGACGCAAAGATACGATTTTGTCGTGGAGCGGATCCCCGCTTCGGGATTTCGGATTCGTTGACATTCGCGGATTGGATTGGTGCCAGAATCGATAGTTCGAGGCTCATCGATCATTCGGGAGCTGATGCGAGAGCGTGGCTGAATCTCGCTCACCGTCAACAGAGTCAAAGTTCGCTGGTCGACATATTTCCGGTCACGTGGACCGAGAATCATACGCGAACAACATTTGCAGCTCTCGAGGCGAAAAAAACCACCAGTGTACATCGATTAACTCTAATTACACGTGGATCTCTTTTTACACGGCGGATGTGTATTCTGCAAAAAAGTTATGCGAAAGAAGCCGTTGAAAAATTGATTGGCAACAAAGTATGAAAATGGTTATAAGATAATTGAGTTTAAGTGACTTGTATTTACACGAAATGTTCTACTGGAATTGCAAGAAATTAAATCGACATTCTATTTATCGTTGTTTTTTATTATAGCGTCAAAAGTCCAAAACGGTTGCGTCATTGTTATTAAAAAACCGAGAGAGTATTCAGTAAAGATCATTAAAAATTGCTGTTTGCGTAGCGCTGTTTTCTTTTTGTTTGCTTTTTACAAACGTCACCGCGAATGTTTATAGTCGCAGGCGGCAAAAGTAATGAGAGAATTAAGTGACGCTGCATTAAGCAGCGTATGATTAAATGATTATAGGCGACGCACTGGTGGTTCTTTTTATGATTTTGCTTCTAATTAACGTGTCTAGACTGCACGTAGTTAATTCTAGTTAAATTACTCCAATAAAAAGGTCGGTCAACAGTGAATCATAGGCGAACATCAAGAATGGTAAATATAATTACCGAATAAATGTAAGTACTACGTTTAGATCAGTCGGAGACTGACTTAAATCGATTGCAAGCTATATACGAGCTAAGTAAAAATTGATCTCCCTCCTTAATCATTTTTATATGTTAAAAACAATATATCGGCATTGTTAAACTCTTTTAATCTTTTTCTTGTTTCGAATTACACCTACTCATCTTTGTCATAAATGCATAAAATCCGCAGTCTAGCGATCAGTTTCGCTCCTAACTGTATAAAAAAGAAGTTTAAGGGGCACGTCGCAGAAGAGCTAACGGGGAAGGGAAAGGGGGAAGAGAAGAGTAATATTCACGATTGGATGGAACTCGGCTGAATTGATCTCGCGAGCGAGCCCACAAAAGCAAGTTCAAAGCTCGTCGCGTCCACCGATTAGTATAAATCGCCGTGCGACGATGTGTGGAAGCTATCTTTAGTGGGAAAAAAGCTGCCGGCGATTCACTGCTGACTCACAACAGCCCGAGTGGAACTCTGTTGCTGTCTTCTTCGGTTAATCGCTCGCGAATTGCAGACGGATTGTTGCTCGCGCGATCGTCATTACACGCGTCATTACGACACACACGCTGCCCATATGGAGGCGATCGGTGCGAAATAATAACCGGCCTTCCACGTTTATGCGTAAACAATAAACGTAATTAGCGGACCGTGGATCTTGGCGCAATCGCGCCGTTTCCGTCGAACGATTCGCACGAGCCGCGACCGAAAGTCCTCGGAGCTCCTAACAAAAATCACAGCGCGAAAGTGGAATAAACGATTAACTGGATGCTCACGCAATTCTGCTTTTGTGCGCATCCTCGGGCAAACGCTGTGCGAAAGTAACGAGAAAAAGACTTTATTGTTGCTCGCTTCGAAGCGTCTCAGACTTCTGAACTCGCGAAGACAATTATTATGTAAGCAGAGAGAGCCGATTGTCCTTCGACACGAGTTATTAATTTGCTAACAACAGCTGGTGATACAGAGCTCTGCCAATTAAAGCATGAAGTACTGGAAATTACGGGTTATAATATTTTCAATTTACGATTGCAAAGTCTCTATGGGAACATATTATCTTGAAAATTGCTAAAAATTTATAGGTAGACGCATTCTTACTTTACTTTAAAGTATAGCCACGGGAAAGTACAATTTTTAAAAACGAATCGAACAAAAATGGAATTGCATATTCTTCGTCCGAATTTTAAATTAAATTGCTCCACTGTCTGTCCAATTTGGATTGATTTTGCATTATCGTAAAACGATACTGTTACTCTACACCCCGACGCGCAAGTAGAAATAGCAAGCATGGGCCAGACACGCGAGCCAAGAGCCAAATTTTCAAACCCGACTTTCTCGAACAAGCAACACACTACGGAAAGGACAGAATGTTCGATCAATTTCTGCTTGGACGGAGGGGCACCAGTAATTATACTAATTGCGAGACGTTCCGATCGTTGCTAATGCACAAAATCCCCGGTCTAGCAATTACTCTCGAATGACATAACGGGACAAGCTGAAGGTTGCAGTTTCTGCAACTTTGATGCGAGCGATTTGCAACGCGATTCGCAGCGCGTCGGTCGACAGGGACAGTAATTGAAGTAATGCGAAGGTTAAATTGACGTATTGTTTGAATATGATTGAATTCGGACTCGGAGAGACTCTGGCTACGGGTTTTCCTTCTCTTCTGTTCTCCTTTTCTCCGGTTGGTCTTTTTACTTAGTAAACGACGTCTACCTTGAGTTCGATATTGAGCTGCTTCTCCAAGGATAAAAATCGAGGATCCGTGAATAGACCCTCCTGACTCGGCGACGACGGCCCCATCGGTGACAGAGGCGTGTCTGAAACGAAAATAGGCGTTGAAAATAAAATGCCGCCTCTCGATACGATCCGGCTGAGTCTGAACGACGAAAGCACGAATTTCACGGAAAAATTCGCTCTCTCTCTCTTTTACTCGATGGCTGTGGACATCAAACATTACCGGAATTTCATTATTTTTGTCGTATACCATAAATTTTCCGAACGCTAAGTACAGCATTATAATTATGAAGGAGTATGCAGAGAATATGCTAAATTACTGTTTAGATTTTACTATTATTAGTAGACTGCGGATCTTTATGCAAAATAAAAATGTTTTGTCCCTTGAATGATTTCATCCCTTAACGACTTTGTTACATTAAAAGCAACATTACAACATTCTTGAATTTTTTAAACGTTTCACATTTCGTCCAACCAGTTTCTTCATAAAGGCATGAAGATCCGCAGTCTAATTATTAGATATTACTGTTACGTTTTCGTTATATAAAAGAATTTTACATTTTCTTTGTGATTTTTAAAATCTTGCAGTTCACCGGTAGAAAATCGCACAGCTGGACAATAGATTTTTATTTAGAGGTGATTCGAAACTGTTCTCGATATATTCCGCGCGAACGAAAATCCTACGATCTTTCCAAGGGTGATTTCACCCTCTAAAACTGCACGGAGGTGCAAATAAAATATAGGCGTGCCGATGAGTCACGCTACCCGTGTAAAAAGTTTCACAATTTTCTTTTTAACAGTCTGAGGAAAGAAGAAACGCAATTTTGTTGGCGGTGCGCGCAACAATCGGTGAAACCCGCCGGTTAGCGCGGATCCAACGGATCTTTGTTTAGATCCGAGGCAGCCTCGATCCGCGTGGGCGGTTTGTTCGTATAAGCGCGTCTCGTTACATCCGCGAGTTTCAAGTGTCCAATAGTGAAATCGTAAAGTGCTCGAATCTCACTTCCTGTAACCCACTGGGGATATCGCAGAGCGGCGGCGCAAAAGACTCCCACGTTGTTTAATGCGCCGCCAGGTACAATACTCGCCTCGATCGAGAGAGGGGAGGGTAGAAAAGAATACACAACCGATCCTCTTTTGTTCCGCGCGCGCACCGTTACCAGCGAATTTCCCATCGCCGCTTTTCGCCACGGGCTCGCAACGCATGGGGGAGTCCCACAGTCCCCGTAGTCCCATAGTCCCACTGACTGGGAATCGCGAACTGCGAACAACTCATCGCGCAACGTTAATCCGCGGCAAAATCGACCGATCAATTAGCCCCGGGATCATCTCACACCTCGACAATCTACAATTGCATTAATTCTAATGGTAAAATAATCATCTTTCACACGGGAAATAAATGTGTTTCCCAAATATCGTCATAATTGGAGGATAGGTCGCAAGGCTTAACTTGACTACCCTGTACATTAAATGCAAATTAATCTTAAATCAATTCATAATAATTCATAATGTTTTTACGTGATCGGAAATTTCCTCTTTCCGAGAGCGAAATATGGTATGCTAATATTTCTGACTAGACCATTTTGCAACGCACAAAGTGAATAAAATGCACGTTGAAATTACCTTTCGCAAGTTTATCTACCGCAACAGCAACAAGGTAATTCAATATAATTAAAAGTAGAAGTGCTAGTTGGATATCGGAATGCTCCTTTTCGTTGAAATTACACGTTGAGCAGGTGAGAAAATGCCGTCGATAATAAACGGTGACACTCCGTAGCTAACAGCAACACCAGATTTACATAAACGGCTGACGGAAATCGGAAAAAGGCGCATGGAAACACGATACCAACGTAATCGCCGCCCATAAATTCTACGTTCCTGGAGCGCGATCCAATGCTCCTCTTTTACGGCGTAATTAAGCGGGCGTAAATTAAGGTCAGACACTATGAAATCATGGATTTGCATAAAAAGCTGATGCCGGTGTTATAATATATTAAATCGATACAGTGAATCGAGGCGATTTATTATGCCGGATCGTCGTGGATTTATAGCGATCTTTCAGGAAATATCGTTCTGGGAATAACGGCGGAATAGATTCCGCGTTGTACAGGTCGACTCAAAATTGAAGTTAATTCACAAAATCGACCAAGTAATTTTTTCAAATTTGTCCAGTTTCAGAAACGAGATCAATTCGTTTGAACCAACAAATAATTGCGTACAGAAATGCACAAGGAAATATCTTGACTGTCTCCAAAAAATAAATTTTTCTAATTAATCCACCTGAATTTAAAAAAAAACGTATTTTTTAACTTTAAACAAATATATTATGGTGTTATTATAAAAGATATTGAATTATTATTTACAGCAAAAGATTCTGTAGACTTTCCCGAATACATATCTTTTATAATAGCATCATAATATTTGTTTAAAGTTGAAAAATATGTTTCTTTTCAAAGCCATGTTCCTCAAAAACTGTGCGTATAGGAGAAAAATTAAGGACAGATTCGGAATCACACAGCGCAAAAAACTCTATAAGTAGGACCCAACAGTATATTGAATTGGGAAGATAAAAAAAAGTTGAAATTTGTTGGACAGTGTGATTAAAGAGACCACCCGTCGACTTCGGAGCGGATTCGCGCTGTTCTATTCGATTTGCATAAACCACGCTCCGGCTCGGGGAAAAGTAGATCGCTGGGCTCTCTCGCGGCAGCCTCCTGAAAACCGAGTGTCGGAGTTATAAGTGCAGCTTCCGGGCGGACCGGAACCTCGAACAATTACAGTAATCAATTCCACTTACGTAATTATATCGGCGGCGCTTGCGAAACACGCGCGGCTCCTGTTTTAACGCGGCCGGACACGCCCAGCGAGCATTTTTCTCCTCGTGTCTTTCGCGTTTATCTCTCCGTTTTATTTTCCCCCCTCGGTTTTCGCGATCTCTCGGGGCGCTAGACACACACCGAGCAGGTTATGGCGTGGCACACGGATTTCCTGCGTAACCGATACGCAGAAATGGCCGCTCGTTGATCCCTCGATCTCGCGCGATCACTGAATCCATAGGCGAAAATTCGCGAATTTCTACTGATCGTCTAAATCGCTCCCTGTGCATTACCACGTTCTTATTAATTCGAATGAAGAGAAAGTACTCTCAACGAGTTGTTTCGTGCTGTTCATATTTGATGTAATAGCAAAGTTTCAAAATAGAAAGCAAATTCTCATGTCTTCGTTTTCCGTCGAATTTTTATTTGGAAATGCAGGACTTTGCACAAGCAAGGAACCATTGTCAAAATTCCTTTACGATATTCGCAACTTTCCCCTGTACGTATGCGGTTTCGAGAGCGCGAGCAAACGCCTGTCGGGTAAATGGCATGCAAAGGATTACGGAGCCGAACAATGGCGAAAAGCGCGTGAATTTCCTGGTGTACCTGGCCGACAAAATTTCTTTCGAGCCGAGTGAACCGTGAAGGCCTCGCCGGCACGATTTATCATCGATAGATGTCGGATTTATCCGTGGAAAAACGACGATAACGTGTGTTAAATCGTGGCTGTAATTGAATTGCGAACAATTTCACGCTTGGCTTTTTTGCGAGGATATTTCAAGCGAATACACGTAGTAGTACCTCTAAACTGTAGACCCTGAACAGTCCTTAAGAAAAATTTATAAAAAATCATAAAATTCTGGACGTCGTAGTCCATACTTTACATTTTCTTCATTTTTCGATTCGAATCACCGTCTCTGTACAAACAGTATGGGAAATCCAGATTCGAGAAAATCCTCGCGCGTTTCAACAAAGAGTACGCGAGCGAGAGAATCGATCTGGCGCCGTTCAATAGCCCCTAATGGCTGCCGCGGGACGTTCAGCCGCAGGCGATATCCTCCTCATTGTCCTCTTCTTATTTACTTCCCTTTCTGTGCGTCATTATCCTTTTCCGTTCGCCAACCGGCTCTTCCTTCCGTTGTTCTTTTTCCTTGTTTCCTGGGGAACCTGTCCGCACGCTCGGATTCTCCTGGATCCCGAGCTCGAAGCCGAGCCCGATCTTGTTCCCCGTATGCATTCCCATGCCCGATATCCTCTCCTATTTTCCTCTCTGTCCTGCTCTCGCCTCTCTTTCGCCTTATTCGGCCATGTCAGAGTCTTGCGCGCAAACCGATCGCGATAGGTGCACAATTGCGTTTCCATTGGGAAATTCAGAGCCGGTGGTAAGATGTTTTAATAAAATATTCATTTTATACAAATTTCGCATTTCGTAAAACATTCTAACAATGAGGATAAGCGAAGAAACGAATAGTGGTGGCAAAACTTTCAGTATGCATGAAGATTCGCGGTCTAGCGACGATAATCTTGCAGCACTGAACGAGTTTCCGCTGGAAAATAAGATGTTTTAATAAAATATTCATTTTATAAAAATTTCGCATTTCGTAAGACATCCTAACAATGAAGATAAGCGGATAAACGAATAGTGGTAGCAAAATTGTCAGTTTCCATAAAGATTCGCAGCCTAGCGACGATAATCTTGCAGCGCTGAACGGGTTAACTAAAGAGAGGGTTTACGTGCAGCGACAGGGGTGTGCGACGCGGTGATTGCCTGGCAAAAGGCGAATTATGCGAACCGGATGACTCCTCGGAGACACCGGAACCAGCGAACCGGAAGGAGGATGCGGCCGCGACGAGAGGGGCAGAAACAACGTCGGAAGGGAGGAATCGGATGACACAGGAAACAAAAGGAATGCGAGGGAAGTGGGGAGGGTATAATTCGCAAGCGGAGAAATTGCGAGAACAATGGCGGCATGGGGGACTCCTTGAAACCATGTCATTAGCGCAGCACCAGAACACGTGCCCCATTATATTCCGCTTCTGGCATCGAGGGGGCGGCTACAAAGGCTTCCCTTGTTTCCAGGCTGCGAAACTCTGCCAATCCTCTCTGTTCTTCCTCCTCGGCGATGCCGCGCGCTCGCGCAAAACAATCAATGGAATTATCCTAGCGTTTAAAAAGAGTAGCAGACTGTTTCAAGAACCGACGCCGCTCTTTTCGCTTTCGGCTGGTTGGTCTTCCGTGGGTTTGACGACCCCCGGGGTGCAACGCTCGCAACCCCTGTATCGAACGTGAAATGCAACGTAAACGATGCAGCCGTTCGCATCATCGAAGCCTCCTCGAGCGTACATGATTCCCGCGTGAAACTTCGTGCTCAAGCTGCCGAAGGAGCTTTTCATCCGCGGAGCCAGACGCGAGATAAAAATATCCGCTTCCGCGATAGCGATCGGCTTTGCCTCGATTAACCCCTTCAGACCTGAATTGTGTTCTGTTCAAATTATTTTTAATTTATTGGTATACTATTATTTTTCCCCTGCAATTAGCTCGTTCTCGAGGCGTATAAGCGAGATTTATTGGGAATATGATTAGTGTTTCCTGGCAAGTATAGTGGGATTTTTAATAAAATCCAAGTTATTATTATATGTATATTTTAGGAAGTTCGAGTTCAAATGTTTTTAATACTTCGATCGGTAAGGTCTTCAGATTTCAACAATTTATTTCGCAACGATCAGCCAGTGTGAAGGAAAGATTCGCGATTAGCCGAACCGTGAGCGATATTAAGCAGCGTGAGATTAATGAGCGAGCCCGCGCCGCAATTATAGGGCGCCGCGAGTAGATCGTCTACGAAACAAATTAAAAATTCTAATCTCGGCTGTCTATAGGCTGTAACATGGTTTCCTCTTTCGCCGGACGCACGGCAGTGACTACGGGCTCTCGCCCATTCATGATTTTTCCGCGCGTTCGCGCGATTCATGCGGCCGCGGGCTTACGGACCGGAACCAGGGCCGCATTATGCAATTCGCATTGCGATCAGGGCCTAATTCTTCTCACATTCTTCGAGAAAAATTCGGGAGCTACACTCCGGGACAAGCTCCGTTACCATGCTAAAATATGTATATTTTTATAAAGTAGACGCGAAAGAAATGGAGATCAAAGAATATTTTGACTGGTGCTTATTTTCATGGAACGAAGGGTTCGATGAAAGAAAGATGATTAGGGTGTCCGAACGCCATGGTGCGCTCCTGACCGGAACCTCATGGGCCAGACTTCCTACGGCGCGGCCGCCATTAATACAACATAAGAAATAATTGTTGCCGCACCGTGCACGGGGATCGAGCCGGGACTGCAACATCCTTATTACGGGTCTGATTAAAATAATTAGCGTGACTAGGAAGAGTTCGGTCTTCGGCCGGCGCGAACTGAAATCGCGGGGCACCGGCACGCTAATTCCACCCCCACCGTCGTGTTAACGATCGGTTGCGTCAAACGCGTCAGCCACCGCGACACAATCCGCTATTAATTAGCGTAAATGTTGCACAACGATTGTGCCACAGCCGCTGGATGGGAGGAAAGAAATTTTCGTTGTGAGAACTACTTCGTGAGTCCTTGATAAAATTAGAAACTTTTCTTGAAAAATGACTTTCCTCGCGAATGGTTCTGATAAATTAAAAACAATATCTATGGAACATCGAATTCCGTAGTTTTTCTTTTATTCTGGAATCCTCAGACAATTTTTGTACCGTGCAAACGCATTCAGTTCCGCAATGCAGTAATGCGACCCTCTGCAGCGGGCCGGAACAAACATCAGGTCGTTTGGTACAATTATAAAAAAGTTATCCTGTTTTAAAGGGCGTACGAACACTTTTCTGGGCCACTTTATACTAACGATTTACGACGTTAAAATGTAGCGCACAAACCGCATGATCGCACAGAAATGAATTTACAAGTCTGAAGAAACAACTCGGTCGGCCAAATATGGGTGACACGGCAGTGAGCGCGTTAAACAATCGGCTACCTCTGGGAATTACGCGATCGGAAAAATGTGCGTTTCAAAATCGCGCCGGGTCAGCAGAAATCGAATGCAGGTCGTGAATTATTCGATAGGGATCGCGGCTGGGCCGACCGATATCTGCGATATGCTTGTGATTACTGGAAAATGCGGTTCGCGGTCTTGTAGAACAAGCAGCGAGCGGGGAGAAATCGTCGGCGAAACAGTTTGCGCGGTGAGTTGTGATAAGAACGGTTAGATAGTATCGGCTCCTATGAGCCGTTTCCTCTCATTGGACGACCGTGGGCGTGAAAACGAGCGCGCGATCGCCGCGGAAGCCTGATCGGTTCGCACTTTGCGCACCTTCGCCTCGGATAAACGCGAATTCGCAATTCGCAGGATACGCGTCAACGGCACCGTGCCAGAGTTACGAGGCACTTTTGTAATTCGTGACTCAGACCTTATCGATCACCGATTTTTTACTCGCGTCGCGCGCGATGACGACACGGGCGTGCCGCGAATACGTGAACCCCTGAATCACGGATATCGCGAAATCGATCATCCGCGAGATAACGATTTTCGAACAGGATACACAATTTTGAAATAAATAATTCGAGTGAAAGGCGGGGAATTCCTCGTTTTTTTTTTTTTTTTTTTTTTTGCACCGATCAATTAGTCCGCGGATTTTACGACGCCTCTGTCACGTTAGGGCAATTTGTTCTTCCACTTAATGAGTGGAAGAAAATTTTAAGTGGACGCGATAAGCGCGCAGAGAACATTTCTCCTTTTACGACTACAGCATTTCATCGTGTCATGATATGCATGCTTCACTTCTTTTAGCTCCTAATTACCTTGTTAGGCGACTTCAATTCGCTTTTCTATTTTTGGATGTTACGAGGCATCGGTGCATGGAAATATCGATAATCATACATTTTTAATCGTAAAACAGATCTCGTTTGATCGAAAGAGAAGTTCGTTTTGGCTGGATGATAACCTACAAGAGACCGATTAACTGTTATAAAAAATGTTTACAGGAATTTTTCTACGACGTCCGGTCTAGATCAGACCGTTTCCTGAAGCCAGATTCTGGTTTCGACAACAAAATCTTCACCGAAGAGAAACTTCGTTGACTTTCGGTTTCCGTAAACTAGTTCACGGAAGCACGAAGTTGCGTCTGCGTCTCGTCTACGCGTTGCAGCAACTGCCAGCTGCTTCTGTACGTCGACCGAACAGCGCTAAAGTCCTCAATTAGGATAATCGTTCTAATTAAGACCGGAGTTAAACTGCGACAGTAAAATTTTCACCGGTGTTACTCAACTGGAGCGTAAGGCTGATGATTTCTTTCATACATTAAGAATTCCTGGTTCGAAAGTAGGAGGTTGCGCGGGTGAACGTCCTTGCTTCAATTTTCATTTTTTGTAGCTGGGATTTTCATCGAAAAAATAGGAAAAAATTCTGAAATGCGTATTTCGGGGCCTGTCACGGGCAGGATTTTCTTCGAGAAGATTTTTCGAAATCCGGCGTCATTGAGGCGATTCGCAGACGAAGCGTGCGCAACTTATGTAACGCGTTGCGTGTATCTGGAAGCGGTCCGGCCACTTAAACGAACGCCGTGGAACAACGATAGCAGCCGGCGAAAGAAAGAGAAGCCTGCGACCGTAAATCAGGAAAGTTTTACGGAATCGTGGTCGTCCCGGTACCGGTATTTCTCGATTTTAATCGGGAGACGAGGACCGGACTACCGGCTGCGCGCGCTACGAATTTATTAAGTCGCCGCCGATTATATCAGACTGCCACCATTATTATCTATCGCAGTGACAATCGCTTTGCTCCGAACAAATTGATATGTTAATGTAAAATTAATTTGGGAAAAGTGAATAATTAATAACTTAAACTAAAAAAGGAAAAGTTAATTCGCTGAATTAACTAATGCTTGTTCGCTGAATAAATGGCACATTTGAATTCGTGTTTGGATACATTAGATAAAACGGTAAAGATTATAGCAGCAAACAAGATTACTACAAAATAGAGGTTAGGTTCTTTACACGGTTCCACTCCTGTTTTGTCATCGAAATTCCAAGAAATTACGAAACAATGTTCGTTTTCCGCTTTCAAGTAATTAACAGGCTATCGATCGCACTTGTCCTTAAGTATCACACAGAGTCATTATAGTAATTTATCCTATTTGTCATCGAGATATCGACGGCCATAGTTCGAAGCATTTACGATATACAGGAAACTCATCGCCACGACACGAACGACTTTTCAAACAGTTATCAGACCATCGATCAATCCTTATCGTCCGATGGAGAATAATCATCAAGGCGCGCGATGTTTGTCTTTATTGAAAGTCAACATCCGGTTCGACGTTTCCTTAGATCAATATTAAAAGTTACAGTTGTTTTAATTAAAGTACCGGTAACATGGGGGCGAAGCTGAATAATCATCCTGACCTTCCGCAACGTGACAACGCCCGTATCTCTGCTTGCAAGTTCTTATCGGCGAAACTACCTGCGATTGTCAATACCTTTGTTTCTCGGACTATGACTACAGTACTCGAAACTGCCTACAGGGTGTCGCAAAATTTTCAGTCGACTCTGCGAAGTCTGGACTGCGTCCGATAATGAAAAAAAAATGGTACTTTAACCCCTTGCCGCAGGGAAAAGAAAATGTATATTTTTTGTATGGCTACATTTATATTAATGCTTATATATTGATTACAAACTAATCTAATTTTGTTTCATCTGAAATGAGAGAGAAACGCGTATTATTCGTATTTGTAAGACTTTGTTAAAAACCTTCGTCACGAGTCTGGCTCGTCAAAGTACGACAAGGGGTTTAATAAGCTGAATTCTAAGTATAAGAACAAAATTAGATTTATGAGTTTAGTTCCCCTTTCAAACAAATTAAAAATAATATTAACGAGGTCAAATCATTACAAGACATTTATCTTTTCTTTTTACGCTCCACTGTTGCAACGACGTTCACAGAATCGTGAATGCCTTAAGTACGCAATATCAATCACGGTTTATCAATTACTGTCGATCAAACTGTGTTTCGGTGAACTATTATGATCTGTTCGACAATAGACGGGTGTTGGAAACACCATATTCCTATTGTTTCCATTGTTCACCCCTAAATCACAATGATTGACTGAAGCTTGCGACAGTCCTCGGAAACTTTAGAAATTTAATGATCCGTGCCCCGGTAACAGAGATATCTCGCGACACGCATGGACTCCGCTCGAAGCCGCCTGCATTTATCCCGCACCGCGAAATTATGATAATGCTGGCCAGGGCACCGGGTGTACCTGTGCATTCGTCGAAGTAACGGTTCGTTGCGGCGCGTTTTCCCCTCTTTCTGACTTCTAGAACGTGGAACCCTCGCCCTTTGTGTTTCATCGAGTCGAGAAATGATTTACGACTTGCATTTGCCACGGATTCTAAGCTGGGGGCTCCTGTGATCATCAAAATAGCCGGTCGATGGCCCCTCTGACCCGAAAACAATTAAAAGATTTCGTCTAAGCGTTTTGAATCTGGAAATTTCAATGTCAAAGATACACCTTGTTTGCAAGAACGGCAGATATTGTCGAAAGTAATGTTCACAATTTTTTTCAGATTTTTTGGTAAAGTGCATCGTTGTTAATAAAATGAGAATTCGATATTTTGCGTTGTCTCTTTACTAGATCTAGGTCCGCAAGAAATTTGCGCGGTTATCGTTTAGGGTCGTAGATGGAAGCGAGTAGCCCCTGAAGAAGGACTCCGAGGATGTAGAAGAGGGCCCCGAGGGTCCGTTCGGTATCTCGACAGCGTGGAATGCGAAAGCGTGGGTTCGGTTCGGGTTGAAACGCGATCTCGATCCGCGTCGAAGCGGGCCAGGCTGGGACCGCCTCGGGCCCCGATACTCGCGCTAGCTCACAACGGGACCGATCCGATCCGATCGGGACCGATCCTTCGACCGATCGACTCCGGTAAACGCGCTTTTGATCGTATTGTGGACACCGGTGTACTTCGTGTCTGTGTCCGTGCGAGAGGAGGAGCGTTTTCACCGTCCCTCGCGGTGGAAGAACGCGTATTACACGCACGTACGGCTCGGCCAACTGGAAAGTGAAGCCGGGAGCCCTCGTGCGCGGCGTTCGTTATTCGCTTCTTCGAGGACGAGACCGGGAGTATCTACTTTCTCCTCTCTACCGTCTCTATATCTTGCTCCGAATCTACTCCGGTTTTCGGTGGAACACGAGCGACGCGGCCCTGAACCTCGAATTAGATCCTCGATCGAGAACCTTTCAGTGGACCGAAATTATAGTTACATTTAATATCAATCTCTGTGGAAAAAGAAACTCAGAAATATACTGCGGATTTTTATGCAAATTAACAATTGCTCGAATCAATTGCAGATTACATCCTTTTTTCTTTTACTAATTTTAATAAATTGAAAATAAAATATTAGACAGATTAAAAATTGTAAAAGGGTCACTTTAAATTATTTGTTAAAATTGTCGCGATTTGTATGATTAACGTTTCCCCCGTGTCCAGAAAAAACGGGAGGAAGATTTACAGCAATGCAACAGATTTCAGCGTCCCGTGTTCCAGATTTTGCGTATTGGCGGCCGGAATCGCTGGGTACGTTTATGAGACGTTTAATAATAATCGCAGAAGGGTCCACGATTTCGCTCTACATACGAACAAGACATTATTATCGTTTTAAATAGACGCTCGGATTTACCACGCCACCTGACCCACATTCCATACCACGGTCCCTTAATTTAAAAACGTTTCTACTGTACGCCGTGGCTGACGACTTGAACGCGTACCGCTTCGAGTTATTTTATAATGGGTTTCGAACACCATTACAACGCCGGCTATAGCAGCTACAAAAGTCGCACAATGTCGAAGCAATTTATTTAATGAAATAGAAAATGTGACAACCATAAATTAGATACTATCCTAGGATTTTTATTTTTATTTCTTTAAAAGTACCATTTCCGTAGGATCTCTTCCACAACCATCGAGAATGAAAGCTATTTCTTCACAATGTAGAATTACAAATAAAATCCAATCGATGTGAAGTGAACAGCGAAAATGGTCAAAGTATTCCAAGAGTTTGTGACCATTTCTGAGGACCGTGCAAGTTGTACTGGTTAAAATCATTTATGCAATTATCGACGCAAGGATTGGCGAGAGACTGCCGATATTCCGTTCCCACAAACAGCATCTTTTCTCGACGCAGTCGCATTGTTCGAGCCGGGTTGAATGGCACAGGGCATCGCGGGTGAATGAGATGGCCCGAAGGCGAGTTACTAGTCCCGACAATGTATGATGACTGACTTAACTGGATTGGATAGAGCGTCTGGGTCCACAGTATAAATAGACGCTACCACTTACCGTCAATTCAAAGGGAACAGAAGACCGACCCGCGCTTCTAGTCTTCTAGCGAGCGAGTATGCGAATATGCGAATACGCGAGAGGAGCCGCGGGCGCGTCACGAAGCGGCACCGATAGCGAACTGCTTCGCACAGTGGCGTAACCAGCCTTTCAAGGTCGACGGAACCAGAGAACCCGCGATTTGCCGATACTAGTCAACCAAAGGATTGATATACCGATTATCACGACAAGCTAACCTTGGGTCCGTTTCGCTCATTTTTCGCTGAGTCAATCTTCCGTCGATTTGGGGACAGATCCCTGAAGAAACTCGCTAACTGAAGATTATGCACTCGGCGGACAAAATTAAGAACTTTTAATTTTAATTGAAATTTTTCAACTTAATGTACATTCAAGTTTAGAATTGAAACGAACGATTTGAGAATTTTTGGATATTAGAAGAAGTAATTTAGGTAATGTAATTTTAATCAAGTTAGTTAACTTGTAAATCAATTAGGTAATGTAAAAAAAATGTTTTCGAAATTGGGCATTGAATTTTGTCAAAGTAGAAGGACTCGGTTCACAGGAGACTTACAATTTATGGTCCTCTTCTTCGACTTTATTGTTTGCGACTCGTTCACGTGCCTTTTGTTTACCCAGATGAGAAACACTGCGAACTATATAGCGACTCGAAGGTGCTGGGAATCGGAGCAGTGTTTCACTTGAAAAGCGCAGGTGAGTCATCCCACAGAAACTCTACCAGATCCGCTACAAGAGCCATTGTTGCTTTCACAGGTCTATCCTCAACGACAATTAACAGATAATGACTAATAGACTTATCGGTCGATCTCACGTTTCCAGAAGCAGCGGAAGATAGTCTACGATATTTAGATAATGGAATTTGACTCTGCGATATTTAGGTACTTGACTTTTTATTCTACCAAGTATAATTTCGCTTCACAGTTGTTGCTCAAGAATCGTATAATAAAAAATTTCAGACCGCTCATTATTGACCTGCGCTGGTAAATTTAAAGTTAAAATCCTACGAGTGGTGATTTTCGCTAGCCTAATCAGATTAGTAGATTGCGGATTTTATCTGTTTGGATCACTGTTTTACAATTTAAAACAGTGGAGGTGTTTCGTTGCTTATCTTCCTTGCTTGAAAGTTTTATTAAATGCAACACGTACCCAATATTGAGTTATTAAAACAGTTTAGCAGAAGAACTGCTTCTACTATGACTTTAAACAACAAAGTGCATAAACTTAATTTTACCGTTTTTAAGTGATGTCAGATTATGGATGTCACATATCTGTGACGGTGGTAGCGGGCAAGTTAAAAGAAGAATGAATTTGTTATTTGTTATTTTGTCTTGCAATCGATGCAAACATTTTTTATTTTGCATAAAGATCCGCACTCTACAGATTAGGGACAAAAGATGATGTCACCCATCGAGGAAGCAGCAGTCAGCGTGTTTAATCGCTGACCGTCGAAACACGTAAGCTGAGAAAGATCGTCTTTTGACGTAGCAGAATCCCACGATCAATTTCGCGGTACTCGGCCCCGACATTTTCATTCGACAGCGGATTAGTCGCAATCATGAGAGCAATTAGTACGATCGAATGGATTCTGAGAACCGAATTGATTCATCGAACGATATCGTCGATCACGCGACTATCATTCGAAATCGGCGTTTCTACGCCCGTGGCTGTTCGCCGAGTGCCATGACCCGCGATTACGAGGATCACAGTTAATCATTCCTAATTTATGCCCGGTAACTGCACCGGCGCGCTGCTCGCGCGATCTAAGGGGGGGAATGCCTGGAAATGCCATTAGACCGCCGTTTCCGGATGACAATGTTCCGTTGACTGGCAACGCGTGTCCCGCGGAACGACCTAACTGTACAAAGTGACGTTTCCAATGCGCTCGTCGCTCGAATCTAACCGAGAGACACCGGGCCCCCCTGATTTATACGCGATACGTGCCCGGTGATTCACGGATCAGAATCCTAGGGAACTCGGGAGAGAGAGAGAGAGGTCGGGCCCCGATCGAGAGCGCTAATCCGGGGAAGTTATTGTTCCGATTAAGCGGGGCCGGACAGCGCCGTGTGTAACCTGACCGTAAATATCAACTTTATTGCCGGGCGAAGCTATAAAAGTATATTTACGACGGGCGGGGCGCGTCCGAGTCTTTCGATTCGAACAATAATTTCATTAGTCGTGTAAGCTCATTCTAGTCCGGGAGCTGAGAGTCTTCCAAGTCGAGAATCAGTATAGAAAAAATATATAAAAACCACGTTTATATTAAAATGCACTAAAAAGGAGAAAATGATTTTTCTAGACATTAGTGACTATAAATAAAAGCGTGGAGCCCCACGAAGATTACGTCAATATAGCTTAGCGCTCCACGCTTTATTTATAGTCACTAACGTCTAAAAAAATTATTTTCTCCTTTTTAGTGCATTTTAATATAAGCGGGGGTTTTAAAAGATTTTTTTATATATTTTCTACTTTTTAGCCTTTTTTAAATGGAACGCAAGATATAGTAACACTGGTATGAAAAAGTAAGATACAGAAACGCAAGATAGAGTGAGGGGATGACTCCGAGAGACGACGTCTCTTGATGGAGTCCGAAATTGTCCGAAATGGAACTGTATGAACGGAACACCACACTGACTGAGCTCCTTCGATGTGAAATCGGTCAATGGAGTGGGGATGAGTCGGAGTGCGAACGCGTAGTGGAGTAGGGAGCGCTGGCGCGTGGAGTGGGGATCGCTGAACGCGATGACGTACTACCGAGCGTCGCGTGGCGAGGTGTGACGATTAATACTACAATTTTTTTTCTCCTAGACGCACAGTTTTTTAAATCCAGTTCTGAGCTAGGTTCAAAGTTTCCAGTCTCTAGCTCATCGGGAAGTGGTTTAAAATTCGATTACAAGATTTCACGCACGCAACAACAACAACGACAAACGGCAAACTAATACATATAGGTGTGGTGAAAATGGGTGATCGAAAGTGTATATTCTTCAGTCAGTTCATGACCATGTTTGATACATCATAATTCGTAAAAGAGTGTGTAAATGAGAACGTTCATTCGAATGGTCGTTTTTGTCTATTTGAGTGGAGACGATTTAACTGAAATTCGAACAACTAGTTTCCACGAAACGTGGCAGAGACGAGTATGATAAACCGCAAGGAAGGCGTCGTTAATCTGACAAGGATTATTTTTATGGTTAGTGGAGCAATAAACGATGATTTACGACGACGTTCGAGATTATGCTAAGCGTCTTTCAATAAGGACGTAAAGTAGAAATCTTTCAATCGAACGAACGCTGTTGGCTGGGTAAATAGACAGTAATCCGGGAAGGTGTATTTTCTCAAAAATTAAATTCTCAGTTCGAATGCTTCTTTCAAATTCGGAAAACGCACCAATCCGGGGGGTTTTTGAGTTTAGCTAAACCTCTAAAGGCTGACCACGCCCCGGGCGGATTCGGAGATGGATGCGTCGCGTTCCTAAACAAATTACCCGGGACCCAGAACACCAGCGGAGCGATACTGCGCGCCAGGAGCGTAAACGATTTTTCAGCGCAGTTTATCAAGCCGCGGATCGTCGACGGAACGATTCCGTCGCGTCGAAGAGCATACTCGCGGCGTGTGTGTTACGCCTCGGGGCTGGACACGCTCGATTTGCCGAGCCCGATGCGATATACAGGGAATGAAGCGGTAGCTCGCATGCACGGCCGAGCTTTATAAACCCGAAGACGTCGTCTCGACGGCTCGTTAGCGGGTGGAGTTATTAAGTGGCCGCTCGTTAACGACACTGGCCAGTCGTTAGCGTGGTAGGAGGGAACGTACCGGAACGTACTCTCGCCATTACTACGATGTATCGATAAGTTGCCCGTGAATAAGCAGAAACATTAATTGATACGTCGGTAAAAAGGGCACCGAGGCGGCCGAGCCACGGAAAAATACATCGACCGGGTCGAACCGGCTTTTTGCCCGCTTATGGTAGCCGGCTTAGACAACAATTATGTAATTATGCGGCTGGGATCAGATAAGCGAAATGATGGATCGCTCCGGAGCGGAGTGGACCAGTCTTTTACGTCGATTTTCGGAGAATGAAGGGATATGTTGATGACAGTGAATGTTTAACTATCGCTCTCCTTTTTAACGCTTCTAGCTTTCAGTGATTGCAAACAAGTACCTGGAAAGATCTGGTAATATCAAGGTGGTTCGGAACCCACCTTATAAAAACTGTAGGTCCTGTCGCGAAATAACCACAGCAGTTAAAGAAGCGACGTAAATTAAATTAAAAAAAAAAAGTACCATGTAGTGGTACTACAAGTTTCAATTCTACTAGTAATCTAAACCTTTCTGCAAGTTTTGAGGAAATAAATGTGTCAAGCAATCATGATAAAAAACAAATTAAAATTAACCTGAACCTTGTTCCAAGCTGCCTCGACTCCAAGACCCGATTTTGTTGCAGAGCCACCGGTTTATGGTCTAGTTATATGAACTGTACGATTATATCGATGTATAATTATCCCGTGGATGTAGCAAGGGTTAACGATCCAGCACGGTAGGGTCCTGCCGAATCCCGATTTCGCACGATTGCTGAAAAATCCTTGAGCTCGTTTGGAAGCAACAGAACGATGTCCAAAGAGAAAGAGAGAGAGAGAGAGAGAGAGAGAGAGAGAGAGAGAGAGAGAGAGAGACTGGTTCTTGTTCTCGGTGCGCGCAAGGTTCAAGCCAAGAGTCCGGTAATTGATCGGCACGGAAAGGTCTAACGCCGCGGCATTACATAAAACCCGTTTAGGCGAGCATGAAGTCCTGGCTTATCCTCTCGGTCAATGGCATGCAGCGTTAACGCGACTACAAAGATGGTATCTCTGTGTCGGCCGGTGTACGCGCGCGAGCGAGAGAGACTTCGGGCTTTTCTTACCTTGACCGTTCGAGTGATTTTGCTGGGGCGACTGGGGCTGGCCCTGCGTCAATATAATTTGACTCTCGAGCTGCTGCAGCTCCGCCTGCAGCTCGTTCAGCTTGCTGTTCGCCTTTTTCACGATCGTCGCCACGTCGGACAGCGCTTTACGATCGGTCGCGACTTCCCTCAGCTTCTCGGCGCCGGCCTTTATTTTCAACTCCTGCAACAGAGCGGACAGGTTCGAGTCGGTTCACGCCAGCTGGTCATCTTTAATTCCTACTACCGCCCCCGCGATCGATTCGTTTCGTAAGCCTTTTAACCCTGAAAGCGTTTGCTCGACGCCAGTTAGTCACCTCTATCGTTAATTCAGTCGATCATTAGTTAATGCACACTTTACCCGAGCTATTTTTAACGATTTTGACGGCTACGATCTTTTTTATTCTTCATTGTGTACTGTGAATGATCACAGATGATGAACGATCATCTGCATTTCAGCATACAATATACAATTATTTCATTGAAACGAATCTTTTAAATTGTCGTTATTGGCCCAGCTAAAAAAGTCGTAGAAATCAATTTTTACTATTGTTTTTCACAACTTCGAGCAAATGCATTTTTCAACATATCTTTTAGACGTCACTTACTAAACTAATTCTTCTAGCCTTACAGAGAAATTGAAGTCGTTTGGTCCATTCATAAAACAGTCATTCTGATTTGAAGTGTGTGCGACAAAATCGTCAGATAAAAAAGATGAACCATTTATTGCTTGTGTTTTAATGTGCAATAATTGCTTGTAATACTATGTTTTAGATACAATTTTACTCTTGTAGTAAAAACCTCCACCTAATTCTCTACTCTAATTATTATCTAGAGAAAATACAATACAACGCCAGTTAGTGATCTCTATCGTTAATTGATTCGATTCTCAAATGATTTTAATATCATTCCGGACGGAATTACTATTTTATGCTTGACTCGTACACGAAAATGCTTCCAGCTCTCGGTAATAAAAATAGCAGCGATCGAAATGTAATCATGCTACGATTCGAGGATGGCCTCGACGTGCGTATCCCGCGTAGCTTGAAGGCTGCCGGTAGAACAGTTCCGTCACAATTCACCAAACACGCTTTATTGTTCATTGTTTCATTAATGCGCGCAGTCGAACGTTGCAATGAAGCCGGGACAAGGATCGTTTTCGCCAGTCATCGAGAACGAATGTGTCCCGGATCGGTTGTCCCCGAATCAGAAGCGGAATCTCGCTTCACGGAATTCAGATGCGAGCGGTTATTATTATCGTTATCGATCCATCGATCGGTCGTTCTCTGTCCGCCGAAACACCACTCCTCTTCTCTTCCTTTCCCCTCCCGTTCGCCGCGGCAAATGAGACGTAAAATTATAGCAACGCTATACGGCCTATCCTCTCATTCTATTACCCCCCATTAGATTTCCTATAACTTTTCACCCGCGAGCTCGCACCTGACGGGTGCCGCCGTACCCTCTAATCATGCGCGCGAGCCGTGAATAATATTCGCGAGCGGCGTTTAATGAAACGATGACCCGCTTCGGGATCGTCGCAATCCTGCACAGGATGCCGGGTAATTTGTCGGACGGACCGCGGTGGCTTCAAGGAAATATTTCATCTTCTTATTAATACTAATAGTCTGGAGAGTACTCGTGCGTCAAGTTTCTACGTCGAAATTTAGAATTATTTTGATTTTTCTAAACTCATAGTCCAGGGCATATTACAGAATTTTTATCAGAGTACCGGTTCGATGAAATCTTTTAATTTTTTGGTTACATACGTGTAATAGTATGAAGTACCCGCATAATAATTTTAAGCTCGCGCACATTTTTCTTTTGGAAGTTGTAAATAGGTTTGCACAGGTCTTTCTATCCCAGAAGAGCGTACGGTTTTACTAAAACAGTTTTGATTTACTGAAACATTGATACAGTGGTAGCTCGGTACACGCCTGCTTTGGAGTATGTATTAGGTTGTGAAGAAAGAAATGCAGGATTTTTGTTCCTTTGTTTTAATTGCAATTCTATACCAATAAATGTTTACCTTAATTTAATCATTTATATGTCATTTCAAAGCTAGTTTTACGTTACAATTCAGAATACGTCCTGTTTGGACGTGACAAATTTTGCTCGGTATACGACATACAATTTTTTCTGTAAATTTTGCGTTATTTTTAAATAATTATGTCAAAGGAAAAAATAAATTTATAATCATTTATATTCGGGGTTGGTGTATTATTAATTGACTGATCATACAAGTAAGGATCAGTAATGCAATTACTGATGAGGTCTGCGTATGGTCGCGAAGACGCAACACGGAGAGATGAAAGAATATGATCAGTCGATCGAGTGTATTGGTATCAACGGTTTGATACAGAAGGCGAGTACGTCTGGTGCGATGGCAGATGCTACGATATAAATATAAAGACAGATTTATAAATCTATAATAAAATCACGTTTTTTATTGGTGTTAAAACAATGTTTAAATTATTTTACAACCCCGCATTAATACAGGTATAATATCAATAGGAGTTTTTTTTACATGAGAGAACGGATTAATCATTTTTACATGACTTCTTATGGGAGCGGATTAAGGTCGTATATCGAGGTACTACTGTATATGTTACCGGAAGATTTTCCCAAAATTTCGAAAGACGAAAGGGAGGAATCTGATTACAAAGTTATCTAGAACGCGGCTGAATGTTGGGTTTTTAATTTGCAGGAGGAAATTAGCGTTCGCCCAAGGATGCAGGATAACCGATATGGTCACGCGTTCCTGGAATAGAAAACCGTTTGTTAAACGGTTCTGAAATCCCCGACCCCGTTTCCAGGCTCGCGTACAACGATCCTCGCGAAGAATAACTGCAGCTGCCAGACGCGGAATAAACGCGGCGAGGCAAGGGTGTAATCACATTTTTGCTAAACCGAGCTCGGCTCAACGAGACTGTATGGATAGAGGTCGCGGTGCAATCACGAAAAGGAAAAACGAGCCGAGTGAGAGGAAGAGAAAAGGGAGAGCGTGGAACTCGTTTCCACGCGGACCACCCTCGAGTTTCTATCTACTCTGAGAGCCCACGTGTCTCTCTCCGTCTACCCAGAAATTACACGGTCCATTACTATCCCTATTTTTCCATATTTAATAACAAAGCGATCACCGCCAGCAAAAATATCCTTGCAATAATTCCTCGGTCCACAGATTAATGCTGCTATCTCGCTTCCTGCCCTCACAACTCCTTGATCGCGAATTAACCTTCTACTTTTTATCGAGCGATAGGAAAATGACGAGATATCGGTTGAGACAAGTAATGGCCGGATCGTTTCTCAAAATTGTGTTGTACAAAAATGTCTCCTAACTTCAGAGTTGTGCTAATTGAATTACATTGTATTTCAATTCTAATTCAACTACGTCGTAACTGAATTACATAATTCAAACCGTTCAATTAATTCAATTACTAAGTATTTTAATCAGATGTGTGATCGAAATACAATATTTTATAATTACGAATTGCATTGTAATTTAATTGAATGAAGATCTGCATTATAAATTACAATATGACTGAATTACAATGTAATTCAATTACTTTGCAATTATATATTTTGATTTGTTACCAAACACTAAGTGAATTAAATCGTCTAACGGCGAGACTCTCGGTCCCTCTACAATTAACATGTTCGCTACCACCGTTAAAATATGTGACAGTTGTTTAAAGTCATAGTAGAATGCATTATTTTCAGAGAATCCGCCCGTGACTTTCTTCTGCTAAACTGTTTTGACAATTCAAAAAATTGGCTACGTTGCATTTAGTAAAACTTTCGAACAAGGAAGGTAAGCAACGAAACAAATGCCGGTAGCGAACGTGTTAATCTACACAACAATCGCTGTAAAAATTGGTGCAAATTGTCACCGAGCGTTAATTGAATTAAATCGCGCGATTCACCGATCGCAGACACAGGGATCCCTCGATCTTTTCCCATCCGGAGATCAGCGAAAAAGGAGAGGACAAGAAGGAAGCGAGGTTCCTTCCTCTTTTCCCCTGCCACCCCCGTTTTCACCGAGGGATCGTGTACCCGTGCGAGCGGTGCTACCGTGTATGAGCAAAAGAAAAAGAGAGAGAGAGAGAAAAGAGAGCTTCGGAGAAGAGGTGTGCGGCCGGAGAAGGATAAGCGAAACGTCGACATACCTTGCGTATTTCTCGGCGTATGTGCTCCCGGAGCTCGTCGAGACGAGCCGGCAAGGGCACCTGGTCACTGCCAGCCACTCTATACTTGCTCGACAGTTCGTAAAGAACCGGGTGCCTGATGTAATCGCCCTGAAACAGATTCCGAATTCGATTATTCGACGGTGTGCCTCGCGATACAGAGCTTATACCGTGAAATATGCGGCCCGCCGACAAGGATGTGATCGTGCCACGAGCACCATGGAATGTCTACGCGAGGCTGTCGCACCGTGCGATATATCTATTACCGTTGGATTTATGGGACCACTCAATTAGACATGATAAATACCATTTTCCAGCGGTTTCTATCGACTTTGATCGATACCACCACGGGAACACGGTCTCCGGCTTTTTATATAGCGATTCTAGAAAATCTAGATGCGAAACCAATACCAATATATGTTGGGACTGTACAATTCGTCTAAAACATTCTTTAGAAAAAACTAGATTGAAATGCCTTTTTTAACTTTTTTTAATGTGCTTACATAAAAAGTTTCGGTTTAGACAAATTTTTCTTCCAAAAATTAATTTGGCACGATGTTAGTCACGAATGAGTAGACATAACAGTTCGACTTGCACTGTACGACTTTTATTGAACGATTCGGAGGAACACGTGTCTGAAACTGCGTTTTGAAACAGCAGAACTTTCGGAGTCGATCGATTTCAAGCCTCCTTTTATTTTTGAACGTTCCATCGAAAATATATAGAACGTGGTGTGGTTGGAGGCACGATACATATTATGTGCTTCCGCGCGTTAAAAGATTCTTTTATTATTCTTTGCATTAGTGGTAAGAAAAATTGAAATAAATGAAAAAGAACTTTTTAAAGAAAAAAAACTTTTATTTATAAAATACCGAATCCAGTAAAACGATTAGTGATATTTTTCCCCAAAATTTTCGTGCATGTTAATATAAGCGTGGTTTTTAAAAAGTTTTTTTCATATATATTATGTTCTTCTTTTATTTTCATGGGAAGCTAGTGTGTGTACAACATTTCAGCAAAATTGGACTATGGGAAGAGGTATAAAATTCGATTACAAGATTTGACGCATACAACGACAACACGGCAAGTTCATAATAAGCGTGGTAAAAAGAGAAAAAAATTTGAGAGTAAAATTTCAAGCATTTAAGCAAATGTAGACGTATGTACAATATAGAAATTTATCCTCTTCTGTGAACTTATTCACGATAAAATTAGTAATTGTGCTCACAAAGAAGATGTTAAGGCGATAAAAAATGTTTTCGCCCGCGAAGGGTTAAAGAGGGAATTTATTTTCAAGCTTTGTTCCAACGGGGATCGAAATAACCGTGGTCGCGGGCGTTTTTCCGCGAAACCCGAGGCGGAATCGATAGCCCGCAAATTTGCGAGGAAAACAACTTTCTGAAGCGTGTTTAGAGCCTCGCGCCGCCGGAAATTGTCTGGCACGTACTGCGGATGTGCACACCGTGTGTTCAGTTCGCCCATTCAGCCCGTTCACAGTTATAAAACTGTAGTCGCGGGAGAAAATATTGATCTTCGTGAACACGATCCCCGGGGATCGACGCTCCGCGCACATTGCGATCGGACTATTAATACCGCTAATCGATCAATATTTAAATCGTTTGGCTCCCGGTTGACCTTGATCAAAATATACGATCAATTAAGAAGGCACGATCGAGATTTAATGCCGGCATCCGTTTCGGACGGATCGCGGCTGCTGCTCGGTACTTAACTCGGATGAAACTTAGTTTCTCGCGCAATTACGGGTGACTGGTCTGATCAAACGTTGCCGTGTGAGTCTGCAGAAACGTCCCTGTTAAAATCGGGACGTCTGCGAACTGAAAAGCGCGAGCCTGCATTTTCTAATCGAGTTCGCCGCGGATCTTTATGCCAAACAAAATTAATTTGAAAGAATTTAGCAATGAATTCAGAGTAAAAAATATATAAAAAAACCACGCCTATTTCCTGTGTGTCCATCATTTTTAATCTGTAGTATGCATCTCTCATTTCCTCCCATTTCGACTTTTTCTCTTCTTGCTTCGCGTCTATTTCCCTCCAGTATTCTTGTACTATTTTATTCTTGTTCAACCGTTTCGTTTTTTCTTCATATTTCATTGCTCTTTTCCCCGCGTCTATCCTTACCTTGTCCGTTTTAGTTAAGCGTAAAAAGAAATTGTTCATGAAGATGAAATCTATTGTAACCGTGTATTATAATTCTAAGAGTTCTGGGGACACTAACGCGATAAATATATCCAGTGCCAAACAACTTATGGACTGGTGATTTATGGACACTAATGTTAACGCGATAAATCATTTCAGAAGAAATAAAAAAATGGGGGTAGAAAGAATATCGACAACGTACCGCGCACGGTGAAATGCAGTACCAAATGGCAGTGGGCAGATGTCCACAACTTTTCGACTTCTTTCCCATCCCTCGCACCGAAATAAACGACATTGTTCAACTGTGCTGCGCGCGACGTTATAAATAACACACGGTGGAATTCCGCTGTATTGGATCGTTGGCTTTTTTACGGCCACGGGAATTCGCATTTGGTGCGCGAAAACGCCTGACCAGCTTTCATCGGTGCCAATGGTACCGGTGATAACGAACACGGGCAATTAGCGTCGTCCGTTGATCGACCGTTCTATTAATTTAAGAGCGATCAGCGAGCGATTCGCTCGATCGTTCGCCGGCGTCATCGGATCGAAACGAACGTGCACGATTAAATCCAACCGATCTATTCATCATCGCGCGACCAGAGAGTGCAGCCTGCCGTCGATGGGACCAAGTTCAATATGCACCTGCTAGCATGTATTCGCCGAAGATCGATTCATAGCGCCCTATCGGAATAACAATCGTATGATTCATTCACGCAGTCGCCCGAGTATCGAATGATATGCTATGCCTTTCAGATTAATTCGCTGCCATGTGATATCGAGTGATGAAGATTTCAAATGTAACCAACCAAGTACCGATCATTTATTTTAAATCGAAGTAATGCGATTTAAAGCCTTTTAAAAATTCGCATTTATTTCTTTATGAACAAATTCGAATTTCAAATGGTCTGGTGAATTTGGGACCACCTCATTTGCAGGGGATTAATTCATTGTTAAATAAGAAAAAATATTGAATAAATAAAACGGATACAAGTTCGTTATCGTGTATGTTCTTTCCCCGAAACTGTGAATTATAGCACAACAATACTGCGTAAATCAAACCGTGCAGAAATACTGATCGAAACAATACCTTAATCGCGGAAGAGAGTTAATCCGTTCTCGAGATACTGAACATAACACCGCCCCTCTAGAATTGATTAACATAACGCGAACCAGCTGATAAGTCGGATTTTTAAGTTCGAATAGTTCACTGGTTACGTGAGAAAGTTATAATACTATAATCGGGCGTCATGAACGCCTCGCGGGCAGATTCGAGCTGAATCAAGCAGAATCAGGAAGATTAATAATAACAAAATAGATATAATATTCCAGTCTAATCTGTTCAGATAACTACGTCAGGCAATACAGAAAGTATAGGAAGACTTTACAGAAGATAGTTGGAGGTACTTGACTCGAGCTTAGTTCCCAAACGCAGGCACGAAATCATTTTTTCTTCTCGACTAGTTCAACCTAGTTTGCCGGTCTGGTTTCGAAACAGCCTTTGGCTGCACCTCGCCCTTGCTCGTCATACGCTATTACGTAATTTGATCGAAAGTACCGTAGAAAACACTATTGAGATAAAAACCGCACTATATAAACGATGCAATAACACTAATCTATAATACAAACGCGTGATCCACCACCCCATACAATACGAACGAAGAAATCATACCAAACAAAACAGTCGGAGAAAAATAACTCTCTAAAATTCTAAAACTCTAAAAAATAACAACACCGACAACTCGTCCGTTTCGGAAAAATAAAATAGAGATATCCCCGCTAGAATTCGTAGTATTACGTGTGCAATTAGTTCAGGCGCTCTTATGTTTGCCTGTAAAGGACTCGTATGCAGCGAGGGTTCGATGCAGTTCGCGATGCACTTGGTCCCATCGCATCGGTGCAACGCGCTCCTCGACCACCTGTTGCAGCAAAAGTGCGGTGTCGCGACGGCTTTTATCTCGCCGACTATCTCCGCGGGTTCACTTTTTCTTCTCTCGCCAGGCTTTCGCGAGCCAGAACAACTTTTATCACAGCATACGCGATTTCCACGGATCGTCTAGATTTGCATTGTTTTTTCTATCACGCCTAGCCGCGTCGAACGAATTCGAGCATTCGTGCGAGACTGAAAACCGTCTTCGCCGATGCTCCCTTATCTCTTATCGCGAGCCACGATAACAGTGACACTCATCGAGAACCCGTTCGACCGGGAACGAACTCCACCTTCAACTTCATTCGACGGTTATTCGCGCGATAATCGATATCAACGCGCGACCGAGCGCAAAACCCTGAGAATTTGTATCGCAGAGAATGTGAAATGCGCTTACATAAGCGGCTCGAATTGTGTTCGATGATGAGTGTTCCGTGCAATGATTCCCGCTGATAACACGCGCGCCGGTTATCAGTTAAGAAGCATTGGCACCGGCCGTACTCCCTCCGTTACTGAATGGATTTTTTGAATGAGGGTCAATGGTTTCCTAAGGCGACTGCTTTTCACGATTTCACTACGATTTCACTGCGATTTCATGAATCTGTTGTAAAAAAGTGTTTGATATACATCTTGGCAATAAAAAGAATTTTGAAGTTCCTAACAATTAATTTACATTTCATTTGAATTTTTGATAATCGAAGTTCTACTGTACTGTATTGGTAAAAGGTTGAATTTGATTTGCAAACGGGTGAATTTGGAGTATAAAAGCTATACCTTCCCCTTCTACAACGCTATTCGTCTCCGTCGTGCACGTGTCGCAATATCACGTGACTAATCCGGTACTGACAGAGAGAGGGTAATTTTTTCCCTTAATCTGGCGACTCTAGTCAAGACTTCAAGACCCTTATCAAGAAGGGGAGCCTTGTTCAGGTGAAACGGATTGGCTGAACCCATCCTCGGTTACGTAAGCCCCCTTTGAAAATGAATACATACCCATTTACACCGGAGACGAGCGTCTGCGCAAAATTCTCGCCGCTCGGTATAATTATCACTATTTTCTTTGGCAGAGCCCGTAGACCGACCAAGCCCGGAGCGACGGGTTCGCATCTCGCTCGATCAGCATAGTTTCATCCAAGGTTTCGTGGCTATAGTTTTCGTAACCGGCAATAAAACCGTGCCGCGGCGGCTGCAGAACGATTTAAAGAAGCAACGAACCCCGTTTCCTCGTGTACGTCTGACACACTGACGCCACGAGCTATTTCCATGCATTCCGTAATATGTGTGCCGTGCATAATAATCCGCAGAGGTCAACACTCGTTGCGTTTTCCATGACGAAATATGACCGGAAATGTTTACGGTCCCCGTGAACCGCTTTCCGTTCAGTTGTTTACTTGACCATTTCTTTCGTTTCTCATGCGCGTGATTTTCTGAAGGAAATGCATGGTGTCCGATCGGTTCGTCCCGATGCGACTTTCGAAAAAATTGCAGAAACGCCCCGGGGCACTCGGTGGTGGCCTCCGGGGCAAATGATGTCACTGAAACGGTCCTCTCGATCTTACTACTTTAGCGTCGACGAGCAAAAGGTTCATTAACGGCTAATAAAGGTTAAAATAAAACATACAGGCGCCATTAAAACTGACTACAACATAATTCCAAACAATTTTCACTTTACTGAGTTGGTTTGTATGAGTACTGTTTCAATTTTCCTATCTATGAGGTTTTGTTGAAGACGGAATCATTGTAAAAAAATATAGTAATCTTTAGCGGCGCCTCAGTAGGGACAATGAGGTGCAAACTATAGATCTTTTATAGCTCTATAAAGCTAAGAAAAATTACAGCCTGTAAATAAATTGCAGTGTTCGGAAAATTGATCCTCTTTCGGTTTTGATCTCGCCGATTCGGTTCCGAGTGAACTGCGTTTGCCTAGCGGGAAAAATCGAAGAGCTCAATGGAAAATTTACGCTAGCCAAAAACTCTAATGATAGCCGACTGTGCGGTTATGATTAATCGCCGCGGGGAAATAGAACGCGAGGCTCTGAGAGCGCGCGCGGGTGTCTCGGCGACGTGTACCATTTTATTTTTGGGTTACGCACCGCGCGAAGAGCGGTCCGTTAGGCGAATTGCGAAAGTCGCGCAAATCCGCACGACAATCGCGCAGGGTGACGATCATGGCTCTGTCTCGCGAGGCACGCGAACCGGAAGTGGCTTACGTGTGCGAAGTTATCGCGTCGTGTTTCGCCAAAAATATTTACGTACCTGGCTTTACACCTTAGCCCCGGTAAATAAACGAAATAAATATCGACATCGTGCTTGGAAATTATCGGCTCGAGGATTTTCACGGAGAGCGCGCATTTGGGATTAAGCATGACTAATCCGCGAATTTATGGAACGGCACGGGTCACCGGAAATTGGCTTTTTACGCGTTTTACGTTAGCCTAACTCAAGGGTGCCACGTACCACTGCTAATTTTAGGTTCATAGCGAAGGCGAAATTCTTTGTGCCCCTTTCCAAGGAACTCCTAGAATTTTAAGTATCCGGACTTCGGAAAATCAATTGCAAAATTTGTACCGAACAGACAAGAAAGCTAATAAAAACTAGCTAATAAAAACGTGGTAAAAAGAATGTCTCTATAAAAAAACATTCAATACATAGCAGTCGCCCGATTTATTTAAAGGAGACCGCCTTAAAAAAATCCATCTTTTTTGAAAGAAAGAAATTTAATTTCTCAAGACAAACTCGGCTAATCTATGCCGGCAAGATACAATTTTAAACGCATTTATCGCGAGCGAAATAGGACCAAGAACGAAGCAATTAAAACTGTATAAAAAATTCTGTATCAATTAAGGAAAAATTCATGAAGTTCATAAATGTTTCAGTGTGTACACGAGAGAGACAGTCCCCATCATAACAGTAAACCTGTCATGGTCAAATGACGGGTATCCTATTTCACAATAATTCAAATTATAAAGACGCTTTCATATGGAATGACTGAATGAACATTTTTATTGGAGCATATATTTTAATGGAACTCGTATGAAATTAAATTGAATTCAATCTTATCACTCTATGAGGCATTTTTATATGTTTCGCGCTTGGTAGGTTTAGTGTAAAGCGCAGCGCCGCGTAATGGTGCTGCCGTGCGCGATCGGCCGCCTCCTGTCAGACCGTTCCTCGGCCCGTTGCTACGCTTCTGACAAACGCTGCCCGCAAGAGACTATTCCCGTAACCTCGGGGAAATACCACTTGCCGGGTGAAACAGGTGCTACTGCTCTGTTTGGAAAGTTCTCAGGAGCACATTGGACGAATCGTGGTTGCAATCAGGTGCGCGATGCCCGTCACGCCTCGCTTGATCCGTAACCGGGTGATTTTTCGGCTGCGTACAGCGATCGGCGTCTCATAAGGCCCGCTACACACATCCGTTTCTCTAACGTGCGGTAACGGAATTGCGGTAAATATTGTGTATTGCGGCGCCGCAACTACGGTTCAAACAAATGAGCAGTGCCTAATTGAATCCATAGTATTTCAGACCGCAATTCCGGGACCACACGTTAGAAAAACGGATGTGTGTAACGGGCCTAAAAACGACCTTGCATGTATTCAGCCCGCGAAGCAACATGTAGTCTCGCGAATATTATTACGGAATCGGATCGGAGGAGAATATAAGAAACGAATGATATTAGCGGTGAGTCGATTTCTGTGTTCGCAGGAGACGGTCGAGAATCGATAATCGCGATCTCGAGGAGATCCACCGATCGTTCATCGGAGAATACCTTCCTCGAGATCGAGAGAGAGACAAGTGGGAGAGAGCGTCGGTGAGAACGAAAGGCCGCGAGGTGTCCGAGAAATCGTCGCGTGCTCGATTCGATTACGTTCGCCAACGATAGATTTTCTCGAAGATCGTTGGAGAACGACCGGTCGGTTGGCGAGAAACCCGCGTACCAGTTCGTAAAGAGAGCGTGGATGGACCTGCGACTCACCTGATAATAGCTTGACTCCGCCATCTTGGACACTATAATCCACTCACTCACTCACTGCTTTCTATCCGTCCTTTGTGCACAGGACGACCATGTCCATTGTGTGTTTACACGCGTAATGTACGCTGCTGCACCGACCGTTCGGCCGCGAGTGTCTGCATCTCAGCAATCGCAGAAGCGCCGGTTCTCACATCCGTCCCCGTGACTGTTCGCGAGAGAATCTGCGGGTTTGGGAAGCGACACGGGTGTTACTACCGCGGAGAAGCGATGAATGAAAGACGCACGGCTCCAGAGCCAAACGCAACCGGACACGAACAACGCGTTCCACCGCACCAGACTGAACACTGACGACTGACGGCCGAGCGCCGGGCCAATCGTCGCCCAATGGCGCGCGCACTTTGCCAGTTGCCTCCGCGCCGTTCTCGCTAAAGGTGAGTCCGCTATCCGACACCTCCGGCGATACGGCTGCTGCTCATTGGTCGGCTTCGCTGAGGCCGCCGCTCATTGGTCCGCGTCGATGCGGCCGACGAACGGGACAACTCGCGCAAAAAGAGAAAAACTCGCTTCCAAAACAGGTGCACGAAATATTTTCATCTACTTCAATTGAATCATTTACTCTTAATCCTACATTTTAAACAAACACGTCAACTATATACAATAGGATCGTAGAGAAATATTAAAATACCCATATGAGGGTTATATAACCATGAAGCACACAGTGTTCGTACAGAGACGAAACTTCGATAACTAACTTCTACTGCGCATGATCATATATATAGACGGATTTTGTCACATTTTTGTTTGAAACAAATTAAAAAATAACATTCTATCCGTTGAGCATACACCTTCAGTTAATAGCGCCCTGATTCAGTTCTTCGTGTGAGATCGTGAGAGGCCACGAAGACCAAGCTTAAAAATTTATTAAAGTTATTTTTACAATTATGTATTTACATGTTTCTCGTAAATAATTACTCGGCGATCAAGATCCTTAAAAGGTCTTCCGGGCTCCTCGAGAAGAGACCATTCGGATTTTGATATAAATTTTTCGGATCGTGACAGGATTCGTATAGTTGCTTGTAAATGGCTCCAATCACTTCGAAGGATCGTTTTTGCGTTATTACGCGATGATTGTTGCTTTGTAATAAACTGATTTGAGGGAGTAACAGTACGTCCGGCATCACTAAGAAAGCTTCCAGTTTGTTCTATAAAAAAAGAGACAGTAAGAGAATCATGTACTAATAGTAATTATTTTACATTGTTCAAATAATAACTTACTGTAAATTCTTTTACGCTCAGAGGATCCATGCCAGGAATGGAGGATAACGGGCCTTGCTCGTGCCCTTGCAAAATTGTATAGATCGAACCAAGATTTAAATGCGCCACTAAAGAGCTCGCTTGTTCCGATGTAAGAGTATCGATTTGTGCATCGGATTGTGCCTAAAATGTGCGGTTTTAAAACATTACATATTCAAAATACAACCCCGATTTAAAAATCAGTAGGTTACCTGTAATCTTTCTAATCTTTGATCCATGTACTCGTACAATGCTAAGGTAGACTGTATTTGATGCATGCAATTCAGTAGATACACAGCCATGTCCACTGTAGGTAATCTGGATGCGGTTTCGTTCACTTCTTGCAGAAGTGGATCGATGATGCAAGATACTATCTGCAAATAATTCGATACATTATTTAACAGATAGTTAGCATTGGTTCAGTTAATATTCGAAATAATACGAACTTGTAGCATGTCTTTTTCTCTATCTTCCGCAATGCTGGCCACAGATAGAATTTCATTTAAAAGCGCTAATAATCGTGAAACAGATGGAGCTGGTACCAGATCAGTTCCAGGAGGTTCTGCGCGTTCTCCAAGCGCGATTCGCGTCTCTTTTTGCAGCCTACTAAGAAAACTTTTCTCGCTCAGCACCAATAAATCCGACAATGTCAAGTCTAGTACACTATCGGGTATTGCTTGCTGAATTATGTCGCGGTAAAATCTGAGAAGAGTTGTCACCGAGTATAACACCGTGGCTGGCGCGTCCGCGGAAACAACGTGTTCTATTCTTGACTTCAATGGATGGCAAAGACCCTCCGTGATGTTACTCAAAGATTGTTTAACTTGATCGGATATGTCTGAAACGAGCATTCTATGAAACAGTCGAAGCAAACGATAGAAGATAATCGTTCAAGGTTTTACCAGTTTTGTCACAGCCTTTCATCAATGTTAAAATATTTTCCCTTTCAACGGGTATAGCCTGGTGCAACCAAGCTAGCATGTCGCCGACATATCTTTTCGGATCGTTTGCATGCATTTCTATGGGATTTGGTGTTCCACCATATCCTTCCCCCAATGTCAATGCATCTATGAAAGATCCTACCAACGCAGTTCTTCTGGCTGAACAATATTCGTCTAAGATATATCTGGAAGAATAAATACGAAATGGTTCGTCAACATGTATGCACGTATTTGTAGATATTATGAAATTCTAAGAACATACTTAAATAACACAGGCCTGTCTTGCAATTTATTCATTGCTTTAATTAAGAGCGGTGCTAAACGCTCGTTTTCAATGTTTTTACATTGATTCTGCGTCCACCTGTATAGCCTTTCAAGAGCCGACTCTTGTAACAGGGTCATCCTTTGCATAATATCTAAGCCCAATGTTTGATATCCTGACTGCATCAATACCCTACAATTGCTATGAATCTCCTGTAATATTAAGAACCTATTAACAATTTCCTCCAACTTCCATGGATGCATTAATTTGTACAGGCGTACCTGAACACGATTGACCACAGAGAAGAATTCTTCTGTTATAGGCGAATCTCTGCTAGGTCCATGCAAAATGCCTAACTCGGCCTGAGTTAGTTGAAAATTCTTAATGAACGCAGTTGCAACTTCGTGTTGCATGGACAAAGTTTGACTGAAAACATTAGTATAACGTTTCATGGTGCTCTGATTTCATTTCACAAATCGAGTATACCTTTTACTCTGGAGTTTAGTCGTTTCATTGATGAGCTGCGACGTTTGGGTTTTGGTGCTTTGCAGACGGTTTGTCATACATTGTACAGCGGTGTTCATGGCTAGAACGTCTTGATAGATGTCATCCAAGGAAGCTTTCACTTCTCTGAAAGCAGACAAAAACTCCTCGTTGATGACCAAACTTCGCCTCTCTATCTTGCTGCGTAGGTTCCGTCGAGCGTTCAGCGTGTTCTCCGTGAAGAACGTGGACAATTCTTTCAATGCCTCGAGTGTATCCTAGAACAGACAAACGTCCAAATGATTCTCTCCATTTCAGTTATGAAACGATTTTGACAAGTGATGCACGTTGTAGTATATTCTTCGAATACCTTGTCGTGTTCGACCCTCGATTCGAGTAACTTGTTTACCCGTCGAACCAGGGCAGTGTTGGGATTTTTTTCACTCATTTTAAGTACTCCGTTTTCTTCCCTACCGAAACCATTCGGACGTATACATAACCTATATACTCGACAACTGTCACGTAGCTTACATCACAGAAAAAACGCAAACATAGATAGACATTGTATATTGTATACTTGTTCACACTTCTCCAACCATCGCGGACCTTATCAGTTGTATTGAAAGGTCTCCTTTATGCTCGAGATATTTCGCAAACGAGAACAAGCTGCGGTGAAATATTTTCTCAACGGTATGGAAATGTTTATGGAATCACTGTGCATTGATATTCAACATTAATATCCAATTATCTAATTGAATATGCAATTATTTACGCACGATGCGGAAGTATTCACAAAAATTACTCACAGCGACATCTGTGGTAAGTTAGTGAAAACGCTCTGTGGTAAAACTACAAATTCTGACTTTAATTTTATCAGTGAACGAAAACAACGAAGTGTAGTCGCAGGTATGTCAATTCTGTTGTTTAAATTCGTCCACTGGCTTTCATTCGAAATAATATCGCGAGCGTAGAATTCTTCCTGCAGTTTTGCACGTTAAAGTCGACGTGGCAATAGCCGGCATCGTGTTTGTTTACGCAGACCCGCGCTTTGCATGTATTGTCGTCCGATACAAGTGCAAATACATTTGCAACGTGTTACGCGCACACTTATGCAGATTTATATTTTTGTGTTCTTTCGAATAGTGAATGGTTAAACGAGTTTCTTCCTTTATTATTGTTTGGGTATTTTAAAAATTATCTTCTATTACTAATCAACAAGTTGATTAGAGATAATAGTATGTGAATATTCGTACGTGGGATAGGTCTGGTTTGTTATCGCCGGATACAATAAGCATTTATATATGAAGAGCGTTCTTATCAAATCGTACGCGTGACGTTGCCCGAGTGATATTATCATTAACCATTTCAACAGTGCATCCCAAGCGAGATTCAGAAGTTGAGTTATGATATAATTATTAAATAGGTAATTGTAAAAATTCGTTCACGTTCTTTATCAACTATATAGTTGATACTTCTACGTAGAAGTATTTCGGAACGTACAGAAATTATACATTTTTCTAGATTTGTTATTTGATTGGATGGCTAAGGGGTTAAATGTTCGACGTGTTTTTCGCAATTCAAATCAATTGTCGATCGAATTCTCAAACGGTAACGGAGGCTCAGTTTGAACAGCCGCGACACGGTGTACCGCGAGTGCTGATTGGTGCCGCCACCTGCGATCAATCACGGGAAACTTTATAAGTCCTTCGAAGGGCGCAAGAATTCGGCTAATTTAATTTTACTACGTTTTTTCTTCTTTTTATCATCAAAAGTACCTTGTTCACAATCGTTAGAGAAAAATTTCATTATTAATTTCAATTAGTTGGTAGCAATGAATTATTCACAATTAAACATTGCGATGGATAACAATCTTTTTAAGGTTACATTTTCTCGAGGTTTCAAGGTCATCGATAGTTTTGTGCGTCGAATCATGACCTTCGCGTGATATTGAATACCAAAAATGAAAGTTACTTATAGTCGATGATGTTGTGAATCGATTGTCATTCTCCATTTTGTTAATGAAAAGAAGATGTTGAAGACAACCGAACGAATTGGTGTTACCGCCAAATATATTTATGAATTTGCATAAAGTTCCTCCGGCAACCGATAAACGATATTTTCGAAACTAAACGCTCGGTTGCAACACGTCGATGGTGCAGCGAAAAGGTCAGGTGTTTTGATGTACTGACGAGAACCAGTTATCGCGAACTCTGCCGATCGTTTGGACGCGGATAATCATTATACCTCTTCAAACTGCCGGATAATCGTTAGCAATCGCTGCCTTGACTTCAATCTTATCTATCATCAGGTAAATTAATCTTATTTGAACACCTGTTAACGCTTATTTGAAGATTATCAATAAGCTTTTTCATACCTATACCTAAACAAGCTTAATAAGTTTTTGGCACATTCATTTCTAGATGTTGCGAACACTTCCGTTGATTCACTATCACCGGAAACGCTTGTTTCTCGTCGAAAAGAGTCGTTCGATCCGCGAAGCCCTAAACCGTTCCGGAAAAGCCTGTAAAACGATTTAGGTTCGATCGGGAGTACGCGAAGCAACAAATCACATTTCGCTTTAAACAAGCGACGAGGACGGCTAGATGGATCTGCGATCCGATATTTATCGCATGCAAGAAATACGCGCACGTATGCATTTTAAAAGCCTCGTTGAAACGATTGGAACCCCGAGACCGTTTTCACCGGAACTTTACAGTCGAGCAGGTTGATAGCGTTCGCGGCAGCTTATTGCGCCGATAAAAATCGTTCTGTGTTTATCGTGATTCACCGAGTTCGATGTTATCGTGACGCAATCGTCTTTTTTCCGACGACGATCACTCGTGCGCAGCTCGAGATGCTTGAGGAAGCAACACTGGACCGGGAACTAGAAACAATCGTCTCACGGAATTTTGTTTTCGATCGCTCAAGAACGTTGTTGTCCCGTAAGCAAGATTGCAATCTGGCAACCAGTTAGGCTTTAAACGAGAGCCGCGACACAGAAATCGTGCGGGCCCGCTATCTTCCGTGGCAGCATGATCGTGCTTAATGACGTTGACCTCGTTCGCGCGATTTTCAGTCAAAGGCATCATTGCTTGGAATCCACTCCGACGAGGAAATAATTTCCACTCTGATGCGAATCGAATCGAATCACGAGGTAATTCGATTATCGACCGTTTCGCCGGGAAATTATGTCGCGCGGTTTAAAGAGTCTGCAGAGACCTGGAACAGAGATCAATTTCATATTCACAGAAAATTTACCATTTTTGTATCGGTTAATACAAATCGGATTTCCTTCCAGAAATGACGAACAGAAAAAGCGACGCGGAAGAGGCGGTTCCCGTTTTGCAACCGGATGAGGGGTTGCGGAAGAGGCTGGAGACCTTGGCTGCTCATTTCGCGAAGAAGTATGATGTCGAACCTTCGTTCTTCGTCAGAGTTCCCGGAAGGTATGCCAAATATCTTGGCACTACAGTCTTTGATTTTTAATCCTTCAGGGACGACTCTGTGCACTCTACTGGCGCCAAAGAATGTTTAAAAATTGATTACACTTGGCGTGACACACTTTTAAGCATTACTGTTTATTTTAAAGAATTTGAGGATAGCTATGAAAAAGATATAAAAAGCAGCCAACAAATTATTCACAGTCCCATCAAAATTGTGCGCTCTGTAAATTTGTACACTGTTTCTAAATATTAGATTTAAATGGTCGAATGTTTCTCTAATCAATAGTATTTGTCGTGCAACATTTCGCACGCTCGTACAAACGTGAAAATCAACAGTTTAATAACAGCTAGAGTCCAATCTCGTTTATCCGGCGGTTATTTGCACCGGCATCGACGACTTCAACTCCCCGGGGTGTAATCGAATATATTTTGCCCGTCTGTTCGCAGAGTTAACTTAATTGGCGAGCACATCGATTATTGCGGATACGCTGTTTGCCCCATGGCCATCGAACAAGACGTCCTCGTTGCCGTGGCCATCTCGCGGGACAATGAAGTTCGTCTGAGCAATCTGGAATCGAAGTACAAGGATTTCGAGTGTAACTTCAAAGACGTCAGGTGAGCAACGTGAAATGAAAATCCGCAGGCTACTAATTATATCTACGAATCATAAAGTAGGAACAATCCAGATAGCCCGGAAAAGAGAAACATTCGCAGTGTTTTCTTTTTCTGAAATACACATTAGGTCCACTCCAGCAGTCATTCACACCAGGATTTAAATTAGACCGCCTTTCCTCCCGCGTTCCATCAAATATTTGTGAACGGCGCGGCGGCGTACGGGCGTCGCAATAGCGGAAAGGATCAATTGACTGCAAAATGAGCTTGGACATATTTTCGCCGATAACCGGGGAATGTGCGAAACCTATTTGTGGATGGGTCGGAATACATATCCGTCGCCCCGGCGTATTTTCATCCTTGCAGCCCGACCGTGAGCGTCCGGACGAAACAAGCTCCGAAGTTAATGCACAATTCCCGCGCGGAACATTGGAATGCAATTTCCGTCGGCGAGAAATTTCTGACCGGTGGATTTCTCGCGGGAAGGGACAAAAATAAATGGCATTCGACCCCGCGCTGGAGAAACTAATTCGCTGGAAAAGACCGGCCGACTCTCGCCTCTGATTAAAGAAGCACAACCATATAAAAAAGCTGAAGGATCAAACTTCCTAGGTGCATTAATTTCTTCTGGAGTTATTATGTGGAAAAAAATTGTTTTGTGTGCAGCTTCCACAATTTTTGTCTCAATTAAGCTAATGACCTCCACTCTGTAATTTAGAGTACAGAGAGTACTCACTCCGAAGCATTTCGCTTTCAGGCAATTAGTTGTCCGGAAACTACGTACTCTGCAGCTGCGCGCCCCATGCTACCTTTACCGCTTCGCAACTTCAACAATTTTCAACGTTCCGACAATTAATTCTTTTAAAACTTCTTTCAAGTTAGAGTATTTGTTTTAAAGAAAGTATATTTTACTGACTGCACACAGAGAACATCTTTAAATCAAGCTAATGCGATTACAGCATTGCAATTTGAGAACAAAGCAGCCTGGCATGAGACGCAAAGGGAAATAAAAGGGTATTAGCGCATTCAGAACAATATTAGAGAAATCCAGCGAAACCATTGGTTTTAGTTACTCAATACTACTGTACCCCCATTAAAGGGGTTGCGAGTAATTTCATTATTCACCCGCTGTTTAGCGGCCGTCAATCGGAAAACTGGCGTAACTGCGAAGCATTATATACGACGAACGAACGTTCCCTCAAGAGCAAATTGTTCGATACGACGCGAATCAGGCGATGTCACGCGGATAAATTGGATCAGGCGATCGAGCTAATTTTTAAGGCGGACGGGAAAATATTTCATTTGCTCTTTTTCTCGCTGAAATTACTCGCGGGCTTTTTTATCGATTTTGTAGAAAAATCCGGGGAAAACTGTTCGCACTCGCAACGAGAATTAATAAGACTTCTTTCTGTAAAACAGAAAATCGACAAAAAAGTTCTCGCGCCTTTCCGACCGGATAAAAATTCGGAACACTCATTTCCGCGTTGAGTCGAGGGAACTACAATGTACGTTTCTCTCGGCTGCAATCGATCAGCTTCCGGAAAACGGCGCGAAGGGACGTGGAACGCGTGCTCGTCTGTAAATAACCGCGAGACAATATTTGCGGAAACTGGCGAACCGGAGCGCGTTCCTCTTTCGTCACCAACGTTCGCCAAAAGGAAACAGCTGCGGCGTCTGCCGCTTATTACGTAGGAATTGTCGCGAGTTACTTTCAGCTGGCTCTCTTTATTGAGCGTGAAAACGCTGTTTGAAGAATCGGCTGGCTCGTAGCTCACCGGCGAGCACCGTACTTCTGGCGAGGCGAAAAATTCTGGCCCTTTCATGGCTCGCTGAAAACTCCTGTTTCCACTTACGACGATAAGTTAGAACGAAGCGACTGGAATCGATACTCTTATTACTCTCGTTATACTCGCCGGAATTGCTAGACCCTTTTAACCTGCTACGAATTGTTTCATTGTTATTTTCTTCCGGGTTCGAGACTCAATTTCACTTGCTTCGTGACACGGTTTCTCAAATGTTTGTAGGAGATATACCAAATTATGTTTTATTCGGTCTCTTGCTAGTTTCATCGTTATTTTCTTCTGCGTTCGAGACTCAAATTCACTTGCTTCGTGACGCAGTTTCTCAAATGTTTCTGGTAGATATACTTAATTATGTTTTATTCGGTCTCTTGCTAGTTTCATTGTGTGCCCTTTTAATCTTCCGTGAACTAAATTGTTCCATTTTTATTCTTCTTTGCAATTTCGTGTTTCAAATTTATCTCTTGGTTCATTCTTTCGTTAGTTCTACTTTAGGTTTTCTATATCTTCCTACTTTAGTAGGTTAGGTTAAGTCTCCACAACACAACTTGTACCTTCTAAGTACCTTTGTGCCCTGCTTGTAAACCCGTTTCTTCCTACTTTAGTAATTTTACACGATATGGTACAACAAGAATAAATATTTACAGAAGGAAGATTTCTTTGATAAGCAAAGTGTTCCTCTATCATCCGTCGCTCATCGAATACAGCAGCCCAGCTTATGATCCATCGCAACAGTAATCATCGAACGCACTCAAGTGCCGTAATCAGTTGCAAAATCTGTAATACTGGTTCACAGAAATTCATGCAGGAGATCAGTGCAGCGGTATTAAATTACACTGCGATTGCAAACAGAGGGTCAAACACGATCGAACCTAATGTTGATCTGATGCAGACCGATCATCAGTCGTCAACCAACCGAACACTTTCTGCAATCCGTTTTCAGAGGATACTCGAGGAATTCTATACGTGGCGAGTCTGTTCTCATCTGTAACGAATGACACTAAAACGCAGAGTCGGGCTCTTCGTTCTTCCGCGCAGTGACGTACCACCGCGGGTATACATTTGATCTTTGCTCGAATCAACATGATGAGAAGATTCCTTTCCTTGATCTTTGCTCGAATCAACATGATACCTTGACGAACCAAATAAATATCATCGGAAGGGCTGCCATATTCGTCACTGCCGAGTAAAGTTAGATTGCTTCGCCGTGTTCAATGTTTCAGAAGCTTGATCTAATTTCTAGTCCTTCGAACTGCTAATTTAAATTTCTTGTTTGCGCGAGACCTAGCAAATGCGTTAGAGAAGTATGAATTTGAAAAGATCCAATGGACCTGCCAAGATTGAAATTTATTTAATCAAACTTTCCCGCTGTTTTCATAAATTTTGATGATAAATTCATAATTTTCCACAGTGCTTGCATCGAGGGTGCCGGCGGTGGCCCGGACTGGTACAAATATTTCCTCTGCGGCGTGAAAGGAGCCCTCGAGGTGATCCCAGAGGAGGGCGTTCCTTCGGGAATCCTGGCTGCAGTTTGGGGAAACATTCCTCCTAATTCAGGGCTCTCGAGCTCGAGCGCTCTCGTCTCCGCCGCCGTTCTTCTGACTGTGCGCGCCAGCCAGGTGAGCTCCTACCTTTCCGCTATTTTTCTTTATTCCAGTTTAGTCTGGACCACTACTTTTAATTTCAAAAATTGCTGCTGTCTCTATCTTCGATATTAACGTTAAAGAATCGTTCCATCTCCAATTCGTTGAATTTCTTCATTTTACTTCTTCCAAGCACTCTTTTATGATAAAAATTATTCAATGAAATCCAACGTCCATTTTTGTAATTTTTTTATACATTTGATGTGGAGAATGTTTTTTAGATCCTAATTAAATTGAACGTTAACTACCTAACACATAAAAATTCAACAAATTCTCTGCAGCGTTTGATAATTCTCGAAAATAAAACAAAAGCGAGACGAGCTCGTTGCAAACAATATTGAAACGCTCTCACGATTCCAACACGAACTGGTCGTTAAAAAATAAAAAAGGGAATCCTATCTCACGTTACACTGAGCACAGTGCTGCGGAACGTGAAATATTAAATGTCACGTGTAGCGAGAGAGAGTAAAAAAGCATATAATGAAACAGGTTAACAGGTATCGCCTCGGTCCGCGCAACGGAAAACGTTCTCGCAGCGAAAAAGTGCAATGGCGTGAAACGATTCGTTCGCTAATCACGTTGTACGTCATCGTTACGTTGTTTCCAGACAGAAACGATCCGAAACTGTGGCTAATCATGCGATAACTACAGTTAATGAAAGCCACCTGTCGTCATTTCTCGCTGCGCGCCCGTGATATTTCGCCCGCGGGGCTAATGATCGCCCGTTCTCATTTTCCTTCGATACAGGCGTTAATGTCGTTTTAAAAAATGACTTGAAGATTTCCGCAACCCCAGGGGATTAATTTGTCGGTTTTTGGAGGGCCTCGGTAAACGATCTGTTTAATTTCGCCTCCGGAAGTATTACTCCGGCAAAACTTTTACCAGCGGAGGGTGGAAGAGATTTATCCGTCAACCCTCGGAATTATACCGTTCTTAGGCAATCACAACATTGTTTCACAATTTTACGGTGTTTTCCCGGCAAAAAATGCCAGACAAATCATTTCTTTTTATTGATTCATAGTTGAACTGTGCATCTTTGTGCATTTAGTGCACTTGTTTAAAATATGTGTAGACGTTCGTTTCCATTTTATTTTTAATGTACAAGGTCTTTATGTGTTTTGGAAATGTCCGTATGTTTTTTTAGAAAAACGAACTGCACACTCAAGATTAACTTAATTAGCATACAATGTGGTTGTACAGCGGAAGCTTATCGCCTAACTGTTCCGCGAAGTGACGAAGATGTTAGTGTACAAACAATGTTGGCAAAGTCAAAGCAGAGACCGTCAAGCATAAAGTCAAAATGTTGACTATGCGTGTTACCGCGAGGAACATGGCCGTCCTTAACGAGCCTGGCTTCTCTATAATTTAGTTTCGCCGGCTCAAACGCTTTCTCATAAATTAATACTAATTAAACGTAACCCCGGGCACGCTGTTATTACACCGGGCTTATGAAACTTCAGGATGAATAACCGGGGTGAAAGGTGAACGACGATTTTTACCGTCAGGAATTACTTTCCGCGACGGTAAACTTAGATACGTTCAGTTCTGATAAAAGTGGATTTTCGTCGCGATAGTGGCTACAGAGGAACTCCGCGGGACAGCAGTGATATTCCTCGAACTTCTTGATCTCCTTGCGGCTACATCCACCGAAGAATATTGAGAATGAAGTTCTTACAGTTCGCGTAGTTGTTTGAACGGATTTCTCAAGGTATAGCCGAATAAGTATCTTTCCTCTCTACTAAAATTGTCAAGTTCCTGCAGTTTGATGGATCTACGATTTACCAGTCCAGTTACCTCAATCTCGATCTTGATGGTTTGATGGAACCATTGATCCTACAGGATCGAAACTTCGATCTGCAGCCGCCCCGTGTACAAATTTACTGGATTACATACCAAATACATCATAATTTATAGGAGAAAGGCACAAATTTTGAGTCTGGCAAGTAAAGAGCAGCCCAAACATATTCTGGGAGATAGTGAACAGTTGTATGGAAGATAAGAATACAAAATTTCGTAAAAAATGATGTACACACTGTTCAAGATATTCCAGCATAGGAATGTTCATTCTAAGTCCTTCGCCAAAATAAATAAAATCCTGTCTCAGCTTTTTCACGTGACTCCATCCTCTCAAGCTCGCGAAGATCGATGTGGAAAGTTCGCTAGCTGTCGCTTTTAACGGAGTCGCATACGAGAGAGATAGAGACCGCCGAGATTATGCTACCAGTGTTCCCGAGGTATCGGGGGAATTTCTGATGCCTTCCTGTCCATTGACCATGCTCCACGAAGAAACATGGAAATGGAGTCACAACGACTTTCGCATGGAGAATGCATCGACTGCGAAATCATCCCATAACGTCGCGCAGGAGATTTGCATCTTTTTCTGTTTTGTAGGGATCACTCACAAAGTACAGGAATGTGCGAAAGGAACTGTATGGTCTGCGAAATATTAGAGCCTTGAACTCAGAAGAAGGTGGTTTGGTCATCGAAAGGTGGATTTAAGTCCGAAGAAGCTCGCAGGACAGTTTAGCGTTATTTTGAGGCGATGAAGACAGCGTTGAGTGGTACCGAAGAGTGCCTAGGGCTACGAACACCAGGATGCCACCCTTTGTCTGTGTGTTTCGAATAGAAAGGATATTGTTTCCCGGTTTCGCTGGTAAAAGGTTCGCCGAGGGGACTTCCGTCGAGCAGCCCCTGCTGGGATTTCTAACGTCACTCGAGAAGGTATTTCCACGGCGGACGCTCGAAAAGTTCAGAGAGCCATTAGCTCCGGAAGCTGATTGATTGTTCGTCCTAGCCACTGATACACAGCGACGACAAACACTCGTGACGCGTATAGCTCGTGGAAAGAATTATTCGAAGACGCCGATTTTCTAGTTTGTGTCGTGATAAATGTTAAATTTGATTATCTCGCAAATATATATAACGATAAATAATAATTTAATGGTTTTGCGTCGGCACTGTTTCTCTCGGGGGAATTTCTTTGCCGAGCATGAAATTCTACTTACAGCTCGCGAACAAATTTAATTAGCGATTCGACGTACAGGAGAAACTCGCCAAGAATAGGGGAGTTTGCTGTTCCAGTTAGAGCGTTTTCAAACCTCCGTGTCGCGCTTTCGCAATTAACGGGCTCGCTTACGGACAAACGTTTCGTTAATAGGGACGAGTGCTTCCAGTTTCGATACAGTTGGCATGAACGACGCTATTGAGGCGAGTCGAAAGTTTTTTAATACCTTCGCGCGGGGTCGTTTTAATGATTGCCACCACCAGTGCACTGTTTGTAGACTTTGAAATATTCCAGAGTTCACGGAATGTTCGTAAGGGCTGCGAAAAAATCGCAAGACCTATAAATAGGGTGTAGGGCGTATATAAAAAATTGTGGAACCTACAAAATGGTTTTGAGGACCCATGAAAAAATTGTCGGATCTATAAAATGTTCGTAAGAGGGCTGTAAAAAAGTTGCAAGACCTATAAATAGGGTGTAGGGCGTATATAAAAAATTGTGGAACCTACAAAATGATTTTGAGGACCCATGAAAAAATTGTCGGATCTATAAAATGTTCGTAAGAGGGCTGTGAAAAAGTTGCACGAGCTACGAATAGGGTGTACAATGATTGTAGGACCTGCGAAAAAATATTTTCTTTTAGATAATAATGAATAATTAATTCGTGTTGCAGCGCCAACTGTCGAAACGAGAACTGGCTGACCTCAGTGCCAGAGCTGAAAGGTACATCGGCACCCAGGGTGGTGGAATGGACCAGGCCATAGCATTTCTGGGGAAAGCTGGTAATTTATAGAATCTTTCCTTCAAACATATTCTTCGAGACTTACAGGAAGATTTGAAAATGACAACAAGTAATTTTGAACAGTAAAATAAAACGAATGCAATAGCATTCGACATGGTACGACGTCGGCCACTACTTTGTTGAAGTTTGAATAACTTAAATACTTGCGTCTGTGCGCGTAGGTTCCGCGATGCTGATCGAATTTAACCCGCTGCGTGCAACGAATGTCACTCTACCCGAAACCGCAGTTTTCGTAATAGCGCACAGCCAGGCCTGTCACAACAAAGCTGCCACCACGGATTTCAATTTAAGGGTTGCGGAGTGCAGACTGGCTGCCCAGGTAATGTTCCTCGATTTGTAATTAAAAATCCGGCTAAAACGTTCGGAAACAGCGAGACAATTCCTTTAAATTGTCTTCTAGCCTTTGCTAATAGCATCTCGTTTTCCTCCCAGTGATAAAATTGTTATAAAGCGACACCAATTTCATTTAATTGAAAGAAAAGTAGAATTAACATAATGTAAGAACTTCTTTTTTGAAATTATTATTCAAAAGCTCGGTCATTAAAAAGCTTCCGTTGGGTACAGTGCTAAAATACTGTCCCACGGAAACCTTGAATATGTTTTCCTATTCAATTTGTATCATCTCCGACGTTTTATTTAGCACAGAGAAAATGTTGGAACCGGTATAATTCTGAATTATATTTCACGCTTTAACGAGAACAGGAGAAGGAAATGTAACAAGCTTTTTAAATCTGGAACAAATGTGACCCGTTCCCCCCTGCAGTTGAAAGCTTAACCTAACAATGTGAGCGGAAGAATTTCATTTAAATAATGATAGAAATAATGTTTATTAAGTTTGAATACCGTGTCCAAATTTATTTACCTTTCCAAATGTGAAGATATGTGGTCACGCATTGTCCGTTTGGAATTTAAATTGCACTATCATTTCGGAGCGAACTTTTAATGACACGCGGCTTGATAGACAACGGCGTGGTCTCTGCAGTTAAATGAAGTTGCAATTGGAACAACAATGTCAGGAGATGAGATCTCTTTGACTAATATAGAAGCTTCAACTCTGTTTTTGGGCGAGTCAACTAGCGCTGCAGAAACGCAGTGAATTCAAAAGGCTTGATAAGTCGAGATGAAACTTCTTGTGCTGTGTTAATTCGCACAAGAAGTTGAACGGTACAGTAAAAGTGGTAGAATACGATTCCAGAATAAAATTAATTAAACAAAACTCTAGACGGGCTTCTCACGTATCTTTGTTTCAAGTACTTTTTACCATTCATGTTTTTAACACTTTTTAACGCTTTCGGTGCTTCCCTCAGAAATAGAAGATAGAACTGCATCTCCGGATTTGAAAATAAATTTATGCATATATTCAGGGTTTCGAAAATTAATAAATTACATGAAGCAATACAGGAAGCAAATAATGGAACAAGAATCCTCTTAGTTCAGCCACAAATGTTTCAACGTAACGAAGAAGCCAGAATTATTGGTTCGAAGCGTCAACAAGATTAAGAGTTTCAAAGGGACTAATGAGATTGCTTTTCGATTAAGTTTTATGGTTGTTGTACCGCTGACTTTGATCGATGCGCTTCGCCGAGCGAACAACGAAGTACAAGGATCAAAATCGTCCGAACTATCTCCTTGTGAAATGACAAAGGGTCCTTTCCGCGGAACGGAGAGCTCAGTTTTTGAAGTAATTAAAACTCGACGGAGCTCGCGGGCCAACTGAAATGGGAGACGACTTCGTCGCGGAATGATTTAAAATAATTGTAACAAACGCTTCGGCACGGAAGTTCCCGCGAAGACATTAATTACTGAAACTTGAACGCAGAACTTTACTCTGACGTCTTCATTCGTTTCGGGGCGAGGAGCCGTCTTCGGTATTTTGAAATTTCCAACTTGTATATTAACATAGTACCTAGCTGCTAGTACTTAGTAGTTTATAGTGATCCGCAGCTGTTTCTCAATTTTTTAATGATAATTACCAGACAGCGGATTTTATGCATTAATGACAAAAATGGCTGGTTGTAATTTAAAACAGCAAAAACATTAAGACGATTTAAGGACATCCATATGTTATTTTTAATTTATTATAATTGTTAAAGAGAGAGAGAGAAATTTTTATTTAGTTCCTGCATCTTTTAAGTGACGAAGAAAATTTTTATTTTGCATTAACGTTCGCAGTCTAGTAATTACTAATTTCATTCCCAGCGACATAACTTTGTCGTTCCTCTTGAGATTATTACATATTTGAGGGGTCAGAATGGCGACCAGAAATCAATGAATATTCCATGGGCTATCGAACGACACGGTTCACCAGCCTCTATTCCCTCGTTTCCAGATGATAGCGAAGAAAAGAGGCAAGAACTGGGAGCACGTGCAGAGATTAATCGATGTCCAAGAGGCACTCGGTATCACCGTCGACGAAATGGTTCCTGTGGTGACCTCGGATCTCCACGAGGAGCCATACACCCTAAACGAGGTATGCACTTGACGTACAACATTAATAATAATAGTGCTCGTGTAGTGATAGGGGAAAACCTCATCGTCGATCATCGAGGAAAAAATGAAATCACGATATCGCTCGAACGTATCATTTATTTACATCCTTTTCAATACTCTTCTACATCGTACAAAATTATGTTTCCTTATAGAATTTTAAAGGAAACGACAGAAAGCTTTAATAATTTAAATTATCTATTTAGATCTGCGAAGGGCTGGGAACAACGATCGAGGAGCTGAAGGAAATCTCTCGGCTTGGGTCCTTCAGCGAGTCGCAGCCTTTCAAGCTGAAGCAACGTGCTCTCCACGTGTACCAAGGTAACGGGATATTATTAAAAAATTAACCGAACAACAGGTAAAAGGCTGCTCTCATATTTATCAATTTGAAAAGCAGCTGCGTGCCGAACGGGGAAAGTTGCCCGCGGCAAACATCGGTTACTTATGCCGCAATTTTTCTCGACGGAGTTCCGCCCGATTTCGCCGGCATTTTCGCGGGAATAATTCATGTATGCAAACGCCGATGTTACTTACAAAGAAGGCAATCCGCCGGACTCTGTTTGAATAATGAAAGGACCCTGAGCATTAGACCGCTTTGTCGGCGGAGAAATATAGCACCACTCACGGAGCAGAATGTAATGCTCATTGAACCGAGCGAAAAAATGTCTAATTCATGCGTCCACAGGAAATTTCTGATCGAGATGCCCGTGATTTATGCGCGAGAATGCAAACAGTTTTGCGGAGACGTCTGAAGATATTTCAAAAGCCAGCTGACTAGCTCCCGATTAATTTGTTTCGTCGATGCACCGATTATTCTGAACCAATCAATGGGGACGGAATTTTTGCATTTCATTCTGGCATCGAGGAGATGCGGGAAATTTTAATCTAATAATCTTGGAATTTATCGGAATCGATCGGACGGTGAAGCTTGTGGTTAACATACATGGGGACTGGCACCAAACGTCGTTTCTGGATTTCGTATTCTGGTTTGAGAAGACCGTTCCGTTCGGTAAATTCAAATTTCTTAATCGACGAATTTAAATATTTGAATTTCGAGCATGCGGCTACCATGGTCACATCGCGCGGGAAACTTGTTTGAATTTGCCGGTGGTCGTCGAAGCGGATCGCACCGAAGAATTAGGACGTAGGGTTCAACAATTGTTTTACGGTATAACAATTGTTTATCCAATATTTGAGCTCGCTAGAAGCCGCGGTCCGCTGCTCGATACATGGCCCGATTATCTAGTTAACTCAATATTGGAGATACAAAGTTTCTTATTAATAATTTACGCGTGTTTCCTTTGCGAAACAATGAATTCTCACGTGAACAGTTTATCGATAGCGGTCACTGTCCGGCCTCAGCGCCATATTCTGACCCGCCACAATAATTTATTGCTGTGGAAACGCAACGGAAATCGCGCGAAAGACCCGTCAAAGGTTCCATTGTCTTTCTCTCCGCAGCTGCAGACAACCAAACTGGGCTCGCATCTCTGATTTCAATTAAGAAGATTCTCGACGGTCGGTATACTGAAAACAATTCAGTGGAAACTGGACGAGCTGGAAATTAATTTCTATCGGGGGAATTCACGGAATTTTCTTAGCGCATAGCTCGGAATTGTTGCTGCTGCATCATTCTGGAAGAAATAGCAGCAGGCCTCTTAAACTACTTAGAACGATTGAATTTCATGCATTTAACATCAACGTAGAAGCGACACCGTCGCTGCATTTTCCTAAACGACCTGTGCACGCGAGGACGCTACAGGGCCGCTCATATTAATGGTCCTTTCTCATCGTTTCGTTATTGATGGCACGATAATAGACTTGCAGAGTGTTCAAGCGTCAAGAATCATGCACCGATTTTTAATCCCTTCAGTTATTGCCAGATTGTGGACGTCAATTATTCACGATAATAACGAGCGAACGATAAATTTGCATAACAAGTTGACAGGGTATTAATTAGTACATTTCCACACACAGAAACATGTTTGTAATTTGGAGCCACTTAATTGTAATATTTCTTTCATTTCATTATTTATATGGAAATCTAAAAATCCACAGATTTTCAATCTAGAACTACTCAATTCCATTTCCAATTTTTAACCACGAATATTCTGAAGTAAAGTACATTTGATTAATAAGAAGAACCCGTAAAAGAGCAATCTCCTTCCGAGGAAACAGTACTCGAGTGTTTTCTTGCCATCCGCACAGTTCCAATTGAAGGAAAATATTCTCGTAGTTTTCCTCTTTATCTTTATTTTAGCACGGACGTGGAACTCTTCTGAATTTCCTCTCGAGGTTCATGCAATATTCGTGAATCATACTCGAGCTATGTTTACTGTGAACACGACTCGTTGATGTATTAATTGTTGCTCGGGCTGGCCCTGTGATCTCTAAATCACTCGACAGAAGCAAAATTGACAGGAGAGGTTTATACCTTGAACAGCCTCGGTTACTCGGCCTGTAGCGTTCCCAAATGCCCTGTGCATACATTCGATTATGAATGCATACGAGCGTGCTCTATCCCGTCCATCGGTTATTGCTGCGTTCATTAAATTTCAGTCTGTTAAAAGGCCTCTCCGCTTCGACGAAAAATCACCTCTGCGAATATTTCTACACGGTACTATCCAGCAGACTTCGTATTTTATGGATGTGTAAAACCGAGTAGCTAAAACAAAATGGTAAAAAGTTGTTTGAAATTACTTTTAACATATTAAAATTATTAAGGGTGGAAAATGGCTGAGAACTTCCGCCTCAGTTATTACAAATCATTTCGCATGGCAGTGCATTTTAATAGCCTGAAAATTGTACACGGAATTATACCTGGAAACTTTCAGCAGAGAAACTTTGAAGATGGTGGCTGTGAGAAGTGTTCATACGACCTTTAAAATAGAATAACTTTTTTATAATTGTTCGAATCTACCTGATTTTTTTATAATCGATTAGAAGCATTTGTTTACGAAAGGATATGCAGAAAAGATTTCCCAAAAATTATAATTTACAAGGTTACATGCAACAAAAAAAAAATCATTTCGTAAACCAATGCTTCTAATTGATTATACAAAATCAGGTCGTTTGGAACAATTATAAAAAAGTAATTCTATTTTAAAGGGCGTACGAATACTTTTTAAACCCACTGTATTTACCAAATATTAAATGGGGTCGTTGCTTTTCTCGAAATATTTTCATTTCTGAAGATGTGCTTTTCTAAGAGGGTTCTATATGGTTGTCTTTTTCAGAGGCAGGCCGAGTGGCAGCTTTCCGCCGTGTAAGCGAGGACAGCACGTTGATGGAAAAGGAGAAGCTCGAGCAGCTAGGTAGCTTGATGTCCGGAAGCCATAACAGTCTGTACAAATTGTACGAGTGCAGCCATCACAGCGTTGATGCACTCGTCGACAATGCAATGAGCTGTGGTGCTCTTGGTGCTAGGCTCACAGGAGCTGGGTAAGTTTGACCGACCAAATGGCGCACCCTTTCTCTTTTAACTGCAATGGTTAGAATTCATTTTTCGTTCGTGTGTCTATTTCTAAAGAGTGTAGATACAGGGTGAACATTATAACAGGAACACGGACGTATTTGTTTGTTGGCTCTCTGCTTGACCCCCTTTACCTGCTCCGAGCTGCTCTATAAATGTGTAGCTGTACAAACTAGCCTCCTGAAAAGTATTCAGAAGAAAACAAAAGTTTCGTGATTTTATGTTGTATTCAACACAAACATTATTTATATCTCTGAGCGAGAAAATCTGGCCAGATGCGTTGCTTGAAATGGTGAATATTTCAAAATGGATTTAGTGCACTTAAATAATATTTATTTCAACCAATTTAATCTTTTATCGCGCTGAACATTTTATAATCCAGATTGAACGAGCCGGATTAGATTTGAGTATTTAATCTTCAGAGCAGAAATATACTTCTTATCAATACAAAATTTCAAAATGAATTTACTGCGAGACTGACAGATCAGTTCCATTTTTAAAGTGAAGATTTCAAGCTAGATTAATTATTTGCAAAGACTGAAATGAATGCCATTAAATATCACGAACATTTAATTTAATGTCCAAAGGGGAAATATGCTTGTTCCGAATACGAAATTATTTAAAAGAACAAGTGTGGGGAAGGTTAGCAGACAGACAGCAAGGCGAGCGGTCGATTAATTAGTATGTTCAATTAAAGTCGTCCGGTAGGCGTGGAAAAACGAAACCGTTCCATAAACGTACATATGAAACGAGACACACGCCCCAAAGAAACGTGTCGCATATTTGATCGGCATTTTCGGACGGAAATCCATGGCTAACGCAAGCGTTTCAGCATTATAAATTCCCGATCGCTACGTTTCAATTATTTTGAACGGCAAATAACGCTGGCTGCCTGTTAACAAAATGAATAACGCATTGCTTTTCGTTCCAACTGCGACGGAAGTTAAATAAAACTGCTCGCCCCTCATCGGTGACCTCTTTCCGCGAGAGACGTCAAAGCAAATACAGTCGAAAATCCGTATTTAATTAAGTTTAAACTTTTTCACCGCGAGTTCATTGTTTCATTAATCCATGCCGGGGCTTTTGGTCCTTCGGAGTCCGGCAACGTCCGTTAGTTGTCGAGTGTACAGTGACTCGCGTGAGTACACTCTCCAAAAGAGAGAATACTTTTCTCGAAAATACATCTAACGACTTGCAGTTTGTTGAGAAGTCAGAACAATTAGTTCACTGGATGACACGAAAAGAAATTCTGATAAAATTGAAAGACTATTAATAATTTTAAAAAGTTACACACGTAATACTTACAAATAATCGAGTTTTTAGAATCGAATTTGATTGTTCTCAGAAGTGGATAAAATTCGCACCGATTACAATGAAACTTTCGGAATATACAGTACTGTAAATTTTGTTCTACTGGCCACCGTTGCGTTTCGAACGAGAATGGGAACCGCGTGAAATACGCGAAGATCGAACAGAAGAAACTCAGGACCGGAAACGAGCCCCGGGGAACGGGTTAATCGTTTTACGATGAAAACGCGATGAATTTTATTACGGAGGCTAGCCGCCAGGACGACTTAAACGACTTCGAAAATAGGTGCTGTCGTATCTCAAAGTGAACGCGAGCTTCCATTGTTCCATGCGATTCAATTTTATTCGAACTATTCCACTTTCCCGCCGTTCCTACCGCGATAAGTTTCCTTAAAACGTGAGCATGCACGCCAAATAAATCTTTAATTGTGGATCATAGATTGGTGAGAAATATTGATTAATGATTACACGATGAATGGGGAATTTACTTGACTTGATATGCTCGGGATTAATAGCCGACCTTCTTAGGAGCCGAACTAATCAACTACTTGGCACAAAGGGTAGAGGCGATTGATGGAAACTGATGGAAATTCGATTACGACCGGAAATGTAATAAAGAGAAAGTAGTAGTAGAAATTGGTAGGAAGTGGATTTAATTAGTATTTAATTGGTAGTCCAATCAATCGATTGGTTATTTTATTAGCTAGCTGAAGAATATTTCTGTGCTGACCAGTTAATCAGTTTAATCACTGAACAGAAAAGAAATTCACAGAAACAATTTTACAGTGGAGTTGATTGGCGACACTTAGGGTCTATACAAAAACCGACTTTTTCAAAACCCGTTTTTTTTAAAAACCGACAAATCCTAGGCGACACGTGCTGTCATTCAGAATTTCATCTGGTCGCGAATCGAAATTAATCCTGTGATCAAATTCTTCAATCTGGATGGATGATATAATTACAGCGTCACGGGATAATATTAGAGAATTTAAAGAATAGACAATCAATTTTTGACGACCTTCCTATGTCGAGTGCAACCCCTACACGAGGGATGTGTCAAATCGATCCATGGGTGTGTTTCAATTGCCGGCTCAGTGTGCCCACGAAATTGCTTTTACGGCGCGGAAACACGCAATCCCGGTGTCTATTGCCTCCGAATTTTCCACTTTACGAACAAACTTTTTACATCCAAAAATTCTACGAAATTCCACTCGCGAAAGTCTGAATCCATATTTTCTGAAAAAGCAAGAGCATGCTTATTAACCTCCTGTTTAATCAAATGAAATTTATTTAACTTAGCATTCGTGTGAGTTGGATAATGAATTTTATTAAGAGACATTATATCGGTAATATTTGCGTCCAACGTTAAACAATATTCCATGTCAATTTGTGAAATGAGAGTTTATCGAACCATGTTTTACATTGATTTATTCAATGAGAACGTATTTAATATTTTATATGAATGTGTAAAATGAGGACGCCTTTGTACAAGCTAAAAATATTCCAATGTATTTTACTTCCATTTCGGTTGGTTTATAAAAGCCAGTAGAAACATCTAGTATTAATCAGCCACGCCGACCATTTCCATTTCCACTGTGAACACAAATGCTTGAAATTGAAAAGTCGCGCAGTTTCTGCACATTTTATTCATGTGTCGTTTTATTATTAACAAAGCAGTTGATCTGCACTGTGGTAAATCCCTTAACGCTTTTCCGGTGTCGGGTTTTATATTTTTGATCGAACCAAAACGTCCACGTTGAAAATCAAACGTCCGCAGCCGCATGAATTAATGAAAGTATCTTTGCATGTTCGTTGCGCACCTGAGGGATTTCGTTTGATGCAGGTGGGGCGGTTGCATAGTGGCCATCACGACCAAAGACAAGGTTTTGCAATTCGTTGATGCACTGAGGGAGCAGATCGCGAGAGATGGGATAAAAGATGGATTCAAGCTGGACGACCTGGTCTTCCCGATGGGGCCGAACCAGGGGGCCGCGATTTACACGATCTAGTTCCCCCGTCGATCTTTCGTCGATGCCTGGACAGATCTGTTCCAGACCTAGATAACGTCATGGCGGACTGCACACGTGTACCGGAAATTGTATTTCACGCGCACAAAGATCGAGAAGAGGCTGAGACTAGAGCTGTGACTTATGAGTGTAGACTGCAGAGTTTATGCATTTATGACAAAAATGAATAGGTGTAATTCGAAACAGTAAGAAGATTAAATGAGTTTAACAGTGTCGATACACTATTTGTAACATACAAAAAGTATTAATGAGGAAAATAAATTGTTACTTGGCTTCTATAGCTCAGCTTCGCTAGCTCTAGCTGAGACTGTAGTTACATACTAGTTAGCATAGCTTTCGATGCACAAGTCGATCGACTGATCGAGGAATTCAAATGCTCGCGTTGTTTGCGATCCATATGGAAGAGGACTGATAAAATGTGATCTTGAAAGAAGTAGCTCGAAATTCGGTAAATATAAAAATTCTAGTATTTCTCTACATATTCCTCTGAATTCTTCGATTACTTTATTATTCCGCACGAATAGATTAAGATAACCTTAGCTTATTTCTAGTAATTACTTCACATATACATATACATTACATATGTAATATTGTATCCAATAAAATGTTCCTTCTACCAACCAATGATAAGATTAATTAGCGGTAGAAAATGAGAGAAAGCTGTTTTGTATGTCTATAAAGAGCAGAAATATACGAATATGCGATGTCATAGGTTCCCGACGTGTCCAGACCTCATTTTCCATTGGAAGTCCTGTTCCCGAGTGGTTGTACCAGACGAATCCCGTAAATGCAGCAGTAGGATAATCTATATGAGTCATCTCGGATTGATTTACGAGTGGGAACGTAAAACGGATCAGGCAGAATGCGAGGGGAAGCATCGAATCATCCCCTATGACCGGAACACCTCCTGCAGAGAAGTCTGAGGTACATTAAGAGCTACGTGGCTTGGAAGTTTATCTGGCTCGGATTCGAAAGGATAAGAGGAGGATCCTTTTTGTCCTTGGAATATTCCTGCAGACCTACGATGCTGCCCTTAATGGCCCTAGGACGTTTAGCAAAGGTAGGGTGCACTTTTAAACTTTTCTTTCAGAAAGCCATTCTTTATCGAAAAATCGCCCTGCGCATATTAAACTGCACACTACCAGCTATAAATTCTGGGAACAGAGATATGCAAATTTCACCTTATAAATTCTGTTGCATTTGAGACGGGGAAATGCAAGATGAACTTTAAAACAATTAATTTTAGATTTACGGGAAAGGAGATTTACAAATATTTTGAAAACTGGTTTTCATCACAGCCGACTTTGGGGTATCAGTTTTCTAAAATATTGCTGTCGTCGGGCCTGAAAAATGGTGTTTCTGTATGAAAAATGAGTTACGGGGTTGGAAAACTCCTACAACGCGAACCGGATGGATCAAGTTGTCTAACGACTTATGCGGTTGCGTATCAAAATTTCTTTTGATCTCCTGTCTTCGGAAATTCCATCAAAGACTTGGAAATTAGAGGGCGACGGGAGTGCTCGGAAGTTAGGTGTGACTGATTGCGAATTTGTTCGGCTCAGCCCGAGACATGCCATTTACTGGGTCACGTGGAGGCAGACTATCGTCGCGTTGTGTCAATCAGAAGTCAAAGGCAGAGACCTGGGTAATGCCAGCACGGTTCCAGTGTATGCGATTACGACAAGCAGCGTTCCCGAACTTAATGAATAATTAAAGTAACAAAAAGCAATGGTCGCAATTAGAATCACCATGGCCTCGATTCTAACGAGCATGGACGCGACTGAAGAGCTTATTATTTTCATGGAAACAGAAATTAATTAGGGGCTTATTTCTGGACTGGAGAATTCACAAATTTGTAGAATTTTTTAGCAGAAATCAAAGAAAATTGAATAAATATAGGATCGAATGTCGAATATATCGAAAATAATGCTTATAGGACTTTCGATCGAATGTTTAATAAATGAATAGTATTGCTCAAGCAAGGCTAATTACTTTTGTGAAAGCATAAATTCATTAGGAATTTATTCTCAGAATAGAGAGACATTCATTTCATAGCATTTATACCAACAAAGAAGGACACGGCATAAAAGGAGACTGAATGTTTAATAAATTCTAAGGATAGAGCTTATTAAGTAGAATTTACTTTCATGGAAGCAGAAATTAATTACGAGTTTATTCCCAGAATGCAGATTGCACAAATTTATAGCATTCATATACGAACGCGAGGAAGGAAATGGAATAAATATTGTATGTGTAATAAATTTGGCCAAGCATACCGCAGAGACGCCGACATTTCCATAAGCATCCGCGGCGGACATTTCCCTGAAAGAAAATAGTCCGCGTCAAGGTACATTGAAGTTTCTATTGCGTTGTGTTTCACGTCGGTTGCATTTACTACGGATGCATAAAATCTGCATTCTAATCGCTGCTAACCCCCTACGACGGGGCGATTCGAAGGAGGTCGACGTAGCGCGCTTATAGCGAGGCAATGCTCCAGTTTCGCGAGCGAAGAACCAATCAACCAGTCGAAGAGCTATACATATGAAATATAAAAGCAAATGACTGGCAAGATTAGCGTGCATTACTGGCCAAAGCTGCGTTCCCAAAAATGCTGCGTGTTTATTTTAATCTACTGTTTTAGATTGTACCTCCACAAAAATACTGCTGTTTTTGTGCGGTAGATAGGGACCGCAGAAAAAATATTCACAAACTTCATAAATAGCTATAACGAATAATTTCTCACAACATATTAAAGAAAATATTTTTATGCGGTGAAGAGGGACCGCAGAAAAAAAAGTCTCACAAAAAAATACCGCTCAAAAACGGACTTGACTGTACATAAAATTCGAGGAGGAATCTCTCTCTGCCAGAAAGGCAGGGTAAGGAATCAACAAGTCTCAATCTGGCGACTCTGGTCTTTCAATTGCTCACTGTATTACAAAAGCAGACTTTGTTATTTTTCATGCACCAATTGATTTCGTCAGGATCTTCTCGTCGAATTAACCTAACAGCGCCGGCGAGGCAAGCAATATCACGGTTAAAACGTCGTCGACCACCGGAAGCCCTTCTTCCGGCGGGATTGAGCTTTCCAATTAAATTTCGCGCGATTTCTGCGAGTTTTATTTTGCTTGCTGATGATTGATACCACGGGACGTGAAATTGCGAAGCCGTAGAAAGCTTTTTTCCAGAGTGAGGCAGGTCGGCACACCTGTCGTCCTAAAGTCCGTCGGAGATATTGATTTTCCAGGACAGCCGTCCGTATCAATAAACTTCCCGATAAGAAACCGGAGTACGATTCAGCGAAAATTCGATCGAAAAAAGATGTCCCCTCTCCGAGCTGATCGGAGGGTACGCTCCTCCAGCCAGATGGCCGTCGACAGATCAGAAGAACGAAGAATTGGAATGAATCCCGAAACGGATCGAGGGAACTCCCCTCCTCGGGGATCTTCATAAAGACAGCGAGTTAAGAGGTGCTCTCCATACCTTTGATGAAATAAAAGGAATCGATTTTTCAAAAATTATATTCTGCTAGCACCGAACCTTCGGGAACCCTCTCCCGAAATTACATTTGGAAATTCGTGAAACCATCGAAGTTATGGTATTGAAATTCAACACGTTCTTGTCGAAACGAAGTATTTATTTGCATTCTAGTTCTTCTCTGAGGAAAAGAAGAACAATTCAAAATATTCTAGATCAGATGAAATGAATGAAACAGTGTTTTGCAGAAATAGCTTCGAGGACTTCATGGTAATAATCTGAATTCACGCAGCTCCCTGAAAAAAAATGAAATTAATGTACTTCTCTGTGAAGAATGGAGGATCTCCATCCAGAGAAAAGCGAGATGAAATTTTTATATCTTTCCCCGAGGAAGCGAAAGCAATCTTGACAGAGTGGGGATTTGTAAATTATAAAATTACGTCGGGAGAACCTCAGTTGTTTTTGTTATGACGTATGTCGCAACTGTGGCCACCAGTGCCATTCATCATTAATAGAGGTAGTAGTATGGAAAATAAATCTGTTCCTTCTATTGCGACCGTCAGAGCTATCTCGCTATTAATAATTTCCTGCAACGAAGAAGTGTATTTCCTCAATTGTGGTTGCCAATGCTCTTTATCATTGATTTCATTTCATGTATTAATAAAAGAGATTATTACACGTGAACTACTCCTTTGCCATTGATAATACTTGAAAGAAAGTGGTTAAGCTTCTTTAAGATACAACGTATTAATAAGCTTCTGGCAGTTAAAGAGAGGATATTCTTAGTTATTGATTATTAACCCTCAGAGAAAGTGTTGAATTTTTTCCACGTAAAATAATATTAAACGAAGTGTCCAAGTTGGTCACAATTCGACCCTGCAGAATACGAAAAACGATAATTTTCTACTCTGGATCATAATCATCTAACTACTCAATTTTAGTTAAAAATTAATTTTGGTTAAGAAATTGCGATTGGGTGCAATGAGATCAATGGATCCAGATAAAATACCATTACAAGTATACTACAAAGATTGATGCAAATGGAGCAAACAATTGTCACCTTCACACTTATTGAAGCTGTGCCTTCCAAGCGTTAAATCTGAAAAGCAAAAGACCAAAATCACGGCTCCAGTATCATGCTTCTCTCCCACGCAGGCTAATTAGGGATTCAGACTTTACAGGAGGAAGACCATTTACGCACGGAGTTAGGTATTTATACGGCAGTAGCTGCACGTTTACGTTCAACCAACGTTCCGAGTAACAAGTTCGTAACAAGGAGGCGGAATTTCGCGAAGAGGAGCGAGGCAACTATTCGGGCCGATGAATTATAGTGTCGTTTTACTATCCAGCTCCCGTAAGCCGGCTTATTATGTATCGGCTCGTTTACTTCTCGCAAGTTGCGAGCGGATGATCTTCCTCCGTAATCTTTCCACTGTCGTCTGCGGAAGTTATGGGGTCGCGTTTTTAACTGGCGCCGCGAGTCTTTATCTCTTTCATATATAATATTTCCAGAATAAAAAAAAATATATAAAAAAAGCTTTTTAAAAACCACGCCTACATTGAAATGCACTAAAAAGGAGAAAATAATTCTTTTCCTGGTTCTCCATCAAGTACCGAATCCAGTTAAATGATTAATAATATTTTTCCCCAAAATTCTAAGCAATCAGTTCAAAATTTCTTCTGTTATAAAATTAGTGTCGGAACAGAGTGATATCCGACCATATAATCAGAAGTCGAAGCTGTAAATTCAGATTTGGATTCACGAAACGGATCATTGGCTCGAACAGCGGCGCGGATGAAATTTCTGACAGGCCGATATTACTTCGCGGCACGGGTTGCGAAGTTGGTTGGCCTGGTACATGCACGTAGGGGACATTTACGAGCTTAGACTTGGAAATTCTGCCAGTGTCGGTGGCTGGCGCGCAGTAACAAGTCGGCAGGTGTTAGCGGAAAGGGAAAGGGTGACAACCACAGCAAAGTACGTGACGCCTCGAGCTTAAGCTCATCAGGACCACCAGAATTGATTTACACAGCGGTTATATGACCCACCCTGGGTGGCACCGATGCTTCCGAGCTTGCGGTTGACTTACCGTGTCGGCGACGGTGCCAGGAAGAACGCTAATAACGCACACGCTCTCTCTCTCTCTCTGTCTTCATTATCTCCAACCTGCGAAAAATTAATATTTCAACCCTTAAACTTTCAAAGTCTTTGACGTTGTATTTTGTAACATGCTCTTAATTGGCTGTGTTTTACTGTGTACCCCTCCCCTAAGCTTTCATATAAATTAATTATTAGCATAGAATTAATAATAATAATAATTTTATGTACTTCTACGAGTCAGTCTCCGCTGAGAGTGTTTCCGCTGGCGCGAGACAGGCGCAATAAAAATCCCCGTTTCCCACCACGGAGTGCATTTTAATAGAAATCCGTAAAACTAAATGAAGGCGCATTCTCGCGTATTAAAAAATTATTTTCAAAGGAGAACTTCGCTGTACCTTCGTCTCGCCGAGGCACAAAGCGGCTGCTGGGAAGGAAGAACAATTAAAAAGTTTCGAGAAGAAGGAGAGGCGAGCACGGCTTGTAGAAGAATAATTCTTCTACTCCCTCTATCGTCCATTCAGCGATTTAATGATCCGCCGAGCACGCTGTCTCGCATCTTCAAGTCGGAAAAAGAATAATAATTGCGCTCTCATATAAAGTGTCGGCGAAGCAAGTGAAGTATTTCGTTTCTCCGAACGCAATAAAGCTAAAGAGGAGTGGACGACAAACGATAGGAAGTTCCTCCTGTTTGGAAACTCCAGGAAATTGTTCTACAAATTCCACGAATCTTTCCTCGACGAAGTACCGCGGCTGAACCTGCTATAAACATATTTTATTTCGAAAAATTGTTTTACTGTTTTTAGAAACGTTTCAATCCGTAACATTTTCAACAGAACACCTGCTTCCGCACCTGCTACCGCGATTAATTTCAAATGGGGATTTTCGAAGGGAGGTATTTCGCGGGTGTGAAATTAAAAAAATTGATGGAAGAGCACTTCGACAAGGGAAGCTACGTGACAGGTGCGAGTTACTTTGTCTTCCGGAGTTTTTCCAATCTGTGAAAGGTCAACCGGAAGCAGATAGTCCCACACAAAACGCGGCAGTTTTATCGTCCCGCGAATAAAAAGTCGGGGGCCGGGCAAATTGATTAGAGCATCGAGGAATGACGGCTGAAGCCTTGCGAACCAATGTATCATGTCGTTCACGATCACCGGTACTTTTATTTTCTCCGGTGTTCCTGCTGTCTTTCAACTGTCCGCCCTCGTCGGCCGCCGCAATTTATAGGGCAGTCTCGTGTCTATGCGGCGGAAAGCCGCTATTGCCTGTGGCGAAGGTGTCCTTCTTGCTCCTGTGCCCGCGAAATAAATTCTACGAAATAGGTGTTGCTGTCCGCAGGTGTCCTGATTTATACCGGTGCGTCCGGGAAAAATTACGCGGTCCTTGTAATCGCGGATACACGGGTCGCGGCACGAAAATACGATGCGTCGAGTCTATAAAAAGAAATACTGTATAATCTACGAAGAACTTATAAGACCTACAAAAAAAAATCGTAGAACCTCGGAAGAAGTCGTAGAGCCAGATTAAGACTTGCCCCGGGTAAACTTTATTTTCCGCCCCCTCATCTTGTAACTGTGCCATAGCGTTCGCGTCACATCTTTCAGAATACACTTATAATTAGCGGTTATTAACTGGTTTTTTTCGATGGGTGAAATCACTGGGGTAGACGGGATCATCATAATCCTTGTAGCGACGCGTGACGATTCGGAGTATAAAAGTTTGATGTTCCTCGGCCAGTAAAACGTCCCGGCTACTGTGTGCGCCTGGTAATAAAACTAGAACGGACGCGTCGAAAAGAAGTCTTCGAACGAGAGCGAAGCGCTACGATGCACGGAGAAAAGTGTCGAATTTCAAATATTTATGCTCGGCAATTACCGCCGCGAATCTTCACGCCATTTTCCACTTACGTGATCCTGCGAAGCCTTAAATGCGAGAGGAATTTATTTCGAAATAAAATAAACGTGAAGATAGAATTTCGTTACAGAAATGTGAATCTGTACAAATATTGTAATATTTGTTTGCTTGAATTTATCTTTTAATTAATGTTTCTTGAGAGATTTCTGTTACCGCGCGTGGCTCCGTGTAATGAAAAATATTTGCGGAATTTATGAGCACGACATACTCGAAGGAGATCAACGCAAAATTGAAGTCCCCGCAAGCTCAAGCGTTCACGTGAAAATTCCTCTGCAAGTTTTTATAACACTCTCGTGCAACACACACAATGTATAGTCGCTAGATTTTCCTTTCTTCGGTAACTTTTCAAGTCAATCTTCGTCACATACTGATCACATTTTTAGTCAGTCGCTTTTGTATGTTGACTGTACCTGATGGTGTATTGTTGATCGTGGCACGGGGTATTTTGTAGACGTTATATTCCAGGTAAACGCGGACTCAAAATTTGTGCCTTTCTCTTATAAATTATGATGTATTTGGTACGTAATCCAGTAGATTTGTTGAATTCTGTAGAATCGATCCTGTAAAATCAATGGTTCAGGAGTTATGCTTGCTTAAAGGAAATGTTGCATAAACGAACAAATTTTTACCTCGTTTCATTCACTCAGAATTAATTCTAGAAGTAGACGAAAATTAATTTTTTCTTGAACAAAATACATTTTCTCTAAAAAGTGTCTAAAAGTGAACTATAGGATGATAAGCAAATATTGCATAAAGTAAAAAGTTTGCATCTCCTTCCATCCCCTGGAAATTAATTCTCGAAGATTAAGATCTTTGGCTGTCTAGTCTTCTAAGCAAATTGCCACCGTTTTTGTGGCACATTGCGGTTCCGACATCGAACTATCGAACGGGCGACAGGTTCGCAAGGATCGATCGCTCGGTTTTCTTCACCCACTCGCAGGGGATGGATCGACCTTGTCACGGAAACACATTTCTCAAGGGGTGATTCACGAAAATCTCATGCTAGGCACCGCGAAAGGTAGCGGTCGATGCTTCTGTCTCCGATCGAGCGATGCGGCAAAATCACTCTGGAAAGTTTACGATCACCCTATGGTAGCCACGGGGTCGTAAACTACTGAGCAGCCCAGTCGTTTTTAGGGGAAGAAGCTGAAATATGCTCGGAACTCGTTCCGCCGTTTCCGAATAGGTTGCCAACACGAAAATTTTCTGGCTCGTCTGGCAGCGCTTTTCCCAATCCCGGAGAATTTAAAAATGCAATCGGGTCGACTGTCGGTCACCGAATAAATTTCGATTTTGGGGTTAATGAATCTTGGATATAGTGATCTTCGTAATGCCGCGGTGGAATTACGATTTCGTCGAGAAAATGACGCGCTCGATTTTAACGAAGAATTAATGAAATATGATATTATTATGGGCTAGTATTATATTGCAGGGAATTTTAATGATGGGAATGATTTTCCATATGATGTTTCATTAAGAGATTTCAAGGATATTAATGAGAATTCATTTGCTTTCAGGATTTTATTAATGTTGGCTCAGAAATTGCAATTTAAACATTTTCTTTGTGTAAATATCGTTTTACGTTATTGCAATTTCCAGAATTTTCGTTGTGCACGCGAATGCATACCTGCATTGTCTCGATCATTGATGAATATTGTGCACATAATCCAACTGTTCATGTTAAATGGATTTTAGTTAATTTAATGTGACAAAACTGTTCTCTTTTTAATGCAGGGAATATTTTTATTGAAAAATTTGCTTGGCTTCCATTCGAAATGAATCTCGGCTCTCCCTGGGTTTATTATTGTATTATTAATCTGTGTTCAACAAGCAGATATCCGGTTTCGAGATGTGTATTATTAATATTAACGTATAAACTTTCTGTGGAACGATAACAAACGTTAATTATTTCGCAGGATGTGTTTAGAGTTCGCTGCGCGAGGGCGTATCCGTTTCCATTATAATAGCCAGAAATAAGCGGATACACCTGCTTCTGATGCAAACTGGTTAAGAGAGATAAGCATTAAAGCTTTTGACATATTGCTGCAGGCATTGATTATTGTCGCGAGCTGACATTCATATCGTAAGCACCCCAGAGGACGAGGTAGATTTTCCATATTCCATATCCCATTGACAAACACTAATGCTCTCATCCCTTAAAGGGGCCTATTCGCGATCAAGCATGCTGCGCAACAAATGTGTGCGTTCGCTATCGGGATGCTAATGAAACCCGCATCTCCGGGGATAACTTTTTCCATTAGCATCCGGCGAACTCCTACGCAAGCATTCCGCAGTATCCCGATCCCGCTTCCAGGTGAGCACAACCCAATGTACCCTTCGCTGTAATGCAACACGTGCCGGCTAATGTAAACCAAGCTTCTCCGCGAGAAAAAAACCTAACGAAAATGTCGCGGTGAATAGAAATTGCTCATTCAACGAGAACTATCATCATCTCGCCCCATAATTAGAATTCCTGCCCACTCTTGGCTAATAATAATTGGAAATCAGTGGGACCATTCTAACCTCTGCGCTCGTGTGATAACGTTTTCATATTATACAGGGTGATTCTGGAAACTGGGATCCTAAATTTCTTTTCGCATCCTGTGGTAAACTAATTGCTCTAGCTTCCCAAAAAAAGTTCATACCGTATAGTACAATATTAAAAAAGTTATCGTCTTTTTTAGAGCGTCCGAATATTAATCCGAGTAACTGTAATACATAATATATAAAATAGGAAAGTGTTGTGTGTGTATGTATAATCCCATCGATCTGATTCGATGGATCTGTCGCACGTTGTCCATCTGTCGGGATTGAAGTTGTCGAAGCGCCGCGGTTTTTGTCTGCCCGGGAGGGTTTAGTTGTTTATAATCAGGATCCGCTTAATCGAGGTCCTACTGTGTTACTAGAAATGAATATTCCCCAATTGCTCCTGCACGAATCCATTGTTCGGAATAAAGGAAATGTGTTCGAGCCGCGTTGCTTGTTTTTACCGAAAATAATTACCAGAACACGTTCCTTTTATTCCCCATTCAGCAGTCGCGGCTTTGTCCACGAATAGTAAAGTTTCCCCATTCGGGGTTGCGAATTGAACGCGGGAATCGAGCGCGCATGAGCGAGTTGAGTTTTCGCGCGGCGAACAGAACAGTACAACAGGCGACAGTCGGCTCCGGGCTGCCACACGCGCCGGTTACCATTCCCAGCGGTCATGGTTTCGTCATAGTGACTCCACTTGTTCATTGTTCAACATACACCGTGTTACTTAACGATGGTCCGCGTGCCATTCGACGGACCAGTGAGTCCTTCGATCAGTGTTTGAAATTCGGTTGTTCGTCTTTTATCTCTATCGCGGAGTGTGTAATGTGCGGTTAACCACGCGCTCGAAGCATGGCGATAATGCAGTCTTGTTGCTGCTGGCGCTCCGTCAGAAGGGGCAGCTTCGCGTGTGCTATCTACACGGGGGTGAGTTTTTGCATTATTTTCTATTTCACGTGAAATGTACTGTAACCCTTTCGCCAATATTTCAACTTTATTTTTCCGCTCAAAAGGAATGGTCTCTGAATGAGGTTGTAATGATAAAAGAAAAGAATTACAAAACGAGGGGTCGCGAATTTAGTTGCCAACCTAAATACATGTCTTAAATTTTCATTACGAATGTGTCTGTTATAAAATGACATAATGGTAGTCCTTTCGATTTAGCTAATGTTTTTACACTTTTAAATTTCACCTACTCATTCTTGTCAAAAATACAAAAAAAATCTAATGTCTATAAATTGAACATTCATAAAAGTTGATAAAAATTCTCAATATGCTCAGACCAAAGAAAAAAAGAAGGAATGAGAATTGCAAGATTTGATTAGCTTGCAAATATTAGAGCACCTCGGCGAGACTTCATTAGTATTTCCAATTTCCCCTGCTCCCCCTACTCCCACTTATAAATGCACAAGGTCCTGGGGGGTTTATTAACGATCTTGAAGTACCTTCCACTCGACCGAGGTGACGGGAAGAAAATATTTACGCGGTGGAAAATAGTTCGCGCAGCCACAGTGTATTGACAACAAACAGTAACCGAATAACGATGACGGACGAGCACGAGTAGTTTGACCTATAGGTGGATCCGGACATGTGGCGTTTCCAAATTTGTTAGTTGCCACTTGACGGTCGAATATTTTTTCCACGGCAATAAATACTCGTTTCACGCGGGGGCCATCGTCAAATTTATTGACGGCTCGAACGCCGTGATCGCGCTGTACATATCTACGTTTGGAAATTTATTTCGCTTGCAATAGCGACTTTTCGAAAGTTCAGATACATTTTTAAAAATTGACGTCATTCATCTTTGGAACTCGTGGAAAGCGCATTTATTATAATTAGATTCCGGGCTACATCAGTTCAGGTCGAAACGAAAATTTCATAGAATTTTGCCCTTTGCCTTAATAACGCGTGTCAATTCATCACCGATTGCTAATTGAGCCCTCTGCTGCATCGTTTAATGTCAAAGTATCTCGATTTACATTTTTCGAGGAAGAGAAAACAAGTGCATGGTTCCATTAAGAGAGAATAAAAGGCTTCGTTTTTACCACGTTTCCCAAAAATTTGCACTATTCTCGCATTATGCATTTTTTACGTGAAAACTTGTACCTTTTCGACACTATGAAAAATAATATGCTTCGCGAATACTTGAACGAAATGACTGTCTCACTGAAAGTAAGAGGGTTAGTAGAAATAAGGTAGCAGTGTATATTCACCGTCAATGTTTAATGTTACTCCCTGAACTGTAACGCTAAGCTGGTCGAGCAAACATAACAGCACTAATTGATTGGATATCGATTTAAATGCCTAAACGAGTGCTATATTCGTTAACAGAAAAATTCGTTGTGAAACTGAATCCGTAATTTAATGATTTTATCGTGGGGTTGCCAATAACAGTTTCCCCGAGCATCATGTATAATAAAATAGGAGAATCCTATGAATACAGAGTAAACGGACCACATTTGATTTCGAAGAGAAGGCACCGATAAACTTTGAAAATTTTACCTATTCGAGGGGTGTCTGAATTAATGCGTTTTATTGCTCCGGTCGTAAAGAGGGCAATAAACAGGTGTGCCATAATGAACTGCATCGCATGTTTCCCCGTATTCATGCATGACGAGAGATCGTAAAGAATACGAGGGCTGGTGCTATTTATTCACCCCTTAACAGCGTGAAAAATTAAATTTTTCGCAAAATTCTTAAAAAGCTTTTATGCATTTTATGCTTCTATGGCGAAATTGAGCAAGTGCTATTTGAAACACATCAATACAGTGTCCGAAATTTCCAAAAAGCCACCACGTTTTTTGGTAACATCTTATAATTATTCTGTACTTATGATAAATTTGAATATGATTTTTCATCTTTTAGACGTATTAAAAACATATATGGATTGAATACTTTCGATTTGAAACTGGTTTCTGCACCATTTTTGTCCAGTGGAATCGGTTGGAACTTTTTAAAATTTGTTGTACGCGTCTCGTAGTTACTGACAAATCTAATTCAACGCGAAGTTGTGCCGCACTTCTCAATTCTTTTGATGCAGATCTCACTAACGATGAATGCTGTCTCTTTCTCAGCTTTTGATTTCCAGTGTATTCAAACATTGTTAGAATTTTATTCCGGATGTTTGCATTCTTATACCATTTTATTCGAATGGTGAGCACTTTAGGCTATTAGTCGCCATTTTATTCGAACGGTGAACATTTTATTCGAATGCATGGTGTATGCTTATCATACATATGTATATCACAATATGTAGACTTACATTATATATCTTGCGTAACTCGCGATATTACATACTGCAGTCGACTGCACGATCGCGTAAGGTAAGAAATATTGAAAATGTCGAAGGAAAGGAATTGCATCGGAATCGCTTGGGATCCGCGATAAAATCTAGAAGTACGCGTCCGTGAAATTCGCCTAGATATAATTCCGGTAGTTAAACTCGGTTTAGCTTCGCGATTGTTGCTGGGAATCGCGTAACTCGATTCAACAGTTTGACCCACGGGAGATTTAATTATTAATGATGCAAGACATCCGATCTGATGAACTAGGAATGCAGTACCGTTCTCCGTATCCGAATTAATTGGGAAGCATTATGAGGATCATCAGCTGCTCCAACTGTTTCATTTAGTAATTAAAAATTAAAAAAGATGTTTAAAAAATGATAATAGATTTTGATGAATTAATTGAATGAACAGCTGGTGCATTAAGAACAATAAAAAGATTAACGTGTCTACAAGAAATCGCTGTACAAATATGTTTTAAAAAATTGATAAACAAAGCAATTCATGGTCCTAAACTTGACATTTTTTAATTGTTTTTATTGGCAACTTACTCCTAGGACATGTTACATATAAACAAAACAATGCTATTATTCTCAACGCTGAAATATGTATATCACAATTATTCCCAAATGAACAAAGGGACAAATGCCCAGAATGAATCCGCGCAACTAATGACAGCGGATTCTTTTGTTTCATGGGTGGGAATACGATCCTTCAGTCCGATGCACACGAAATTTGTTTTTCGCCAGGATGCACCGTGCACACGTGCCACGCGGAAATCTTCAATCACGAAATAAAATTGGTGCGCGAGTATCGGCACGTCGCGTCGCCCAGGTAAATTTGATTGCAAATTTTTGGTTATTGCCGGCGTTCAAATTGCCCCGAAACAATTCGAGCGAATAAAATCCCCATCGAACGTCGGACCAGGGTAAAATAGTGTCTTGAGCGAGCTAAAATCGAAATGTATTTCTCGCGACTTCCCTTCCGGATTTTCGGAACACGAACTGTACGAAATTATTGGAGAATAATCATTTTTCTATTTAAAGAGTTCGGTTAATCCTAGTCCGTTCATTTTTCTGGATTATTGGAATAATAGTACAACGAAGGTAGTGCTTGCTTTGGGGTGAAATTTCCTTCTTGAAAATTGATCAAGAAAATAGAAACTTTTTATTGTTTTAAATTAAACTTATTCGTTCTCGTTATAAATGCTTCACTCTTGTAACTTCCTGTAGAAAACATCAAACACGTTCTTCCTGCGTTCATTTTAAAGGTTCCACTTTTAGAAGTTAGTTCTTCTCGAGCTTAGTCTTTCCGAAGACATGTTTTATTGTAAAGCGAAAGGGGGAGCTGAAGTCGCTTCTCTTTGTTCGAAATTTTATAAATTCAAGACTCCAGAGAGTTTGAAAAAATTTTTTTCTCGCTAAGTTTCGAAGTAATCTCACAAAGTGTGATCTTCCCTTTACGATGACCTCTCTTTTCAGCACGTCAGACTGCATCGAGTGCTTTGAGGTACCTACATATTTCCCGAGTGCGCATTTCAGAGTGCGTCAGTAGCACAGTGCCCGGAGTGCATTCTCCAGAGAGGGTCCATAAAGTGCATTATCTGCAGCGCACCTCTTGAGTGCATCCGTCGAAATTCACGCTCCGAGTTCATCTAATTGCGGAGCCCTGTTTAAGCGCGTTTGCCCTACTCTGATTCAAGATAACCATAACCAGCGGTCCACTAAATAAAATATATAAAAAGACTTTTTAAAAATCACGCTTATATTAAAGTGCACTAAAAAGGAGAAAATAATATTTTCCCTGGTTCTCCATTAAATACCGAATCCAGTTAAATGATTAATAATATTATTCGCCAAAATTTTAAGCAATTAGCCCACGAAGATTACGTCAATATCGTTTAGCGCTCCACGCTTTTATTTTTAGGGAAAAATATTATTAAACATTTAACTGGATTCGATATTTTATCGAGAACCATGAAAAAAATATTTTCTCCTTTTTAGCGCATTTTAATATAAGCAAGGTTTTTAAAAAGTTTTTTTATATACTTTGTGTGTGTGTGTGTGTGTGTGTGTGTTTTTTCTATTTTTATTGTCAAGATTCGACCCATACAACAACAACAACAATACGGCAAGTTAATATAAGCGTGGTAATAAAAACGAATCTGTTTTAAAATGTTTCTCGAATGCATTTTCCTATCGCGATGAATCCATACCAGAAATATAACCGACCTGATAAAGCCATCGCGTTCGATCGTAAAAAGTCTCGCAAGAAAGCGGGGTGCAATATACAATAAAACAAAGTTTCGTTCGGAAACATAAAACCGAGGGTGTTCTTCGCCTTTCGAACACTTTGCGCAAAGTTAATCCGTAATTATCACAAAGTTTAAACACCGTGCACACGTAGAGAGGCGAGTTTGTTGAACGTAACCGGACCACCGCACCGACGCGACGCCCCACGGAAATGCATAAAAAGAACGGAAAATCTGAAAGCACGTGTAAAGTTTTTTATGGAGAACTCTGCATCCTGCATGAAGCTTCAAGTTTATCCGAGCCACTCCATCGGGACGTACGGCTACAGTGCCGTGCACGTAGCTCAACAAACAAGTTTATGCGAGCCTTGCAGCTGCTGAATGCTTATTATTTACCTAAACCACACCTGATACAGCAGCTCGCCTCGTGAACAGTTCTCAAAAAGAACATAAACGAAAGTCCGAACTTGCTGCTTTTCATTCTCTGTTCCGCAAAAACTGAAAATTTTTACAACGAATTTTTTTTAGCATTTTAATCACGCCAAATAGCGATGAGTTCTAGTACAGGCATTCTTTTTTTTTAACCCTAATACAAAAATAGAATAATAAAATCAACCATTTTTCTTCTACACGATAAATTGACAAATTAACAAGCAGCAAGTTCAAATACATCATAATTCGTAGGAGAAAGGTACTAATTTTGAGTCCGGTAAAGTAAAGTTTACCCCATTTCTGTGCTTTCTGCTGTTAAAAATCGATTAAGCAATTTTTAGCTTTATTATTAATGGTAAAACTATCGACAGGATCGCGATGAGACCTGCATCGAATTGTTTAATATTTACAAATATCGGAAACAGAAGATCCTCCCGCGAGGAATTACTGAACAAATTGATTTATCCGCGCGCGTGTTACACCAAAATTGAATTGAACGTTCAGCAAACGCTCTTCTGTAATGTAATGAAAAACGCATGGGGGTAGAACGTCATTCGACGAGTTCATTGAAAATTCTATCGGTTTCGTTAATGACATTTCAGAATATAAACTCGTCTAAAGAAAATCGATTCTGTCGTTCCAATAACCGCAAGTTGCCAAGTGCAATTTGTTTCAATTAAGTCGAACTTCTAACATTTCCGAGTATCGATCAGTATTGAGTAATTATAATGCCGGCGGCGAAGAAGTTTGCCGAACGCAGATGTAAAGATTTTTAATTTGTTAGAGTTCGAGGCGGATTAAAATCTCTGCTATGACGACCTCCGCTTTTCTTTTCACCTGGCGGAAATAAAGTTCGCTCGATGGGGAACCCCTGTTCGCGAAACTTCCTAATAGAATAATTAACTCTATCGGAAAGTTGGCCTTTCAATAAAACATGTGACATCGGGAGCGTTCCTTGATTGGCAAGTTGTTAAACATTGTCCGGGAAAAACCGACGAGACCTCGATGGCCCCGAGCGTGTTTGTTGCGCGATTTTCCGTGGAAATTGAAAAAGTTTCGGTCCAAATTTTAAAATTGAATTATTTTTATATAATGTAAAATAACTACATTTTAAAATGTGTATATCGACAAAGGGGTGACTTTAAAATTTAGATTTAAATTATTTAGATTTAATTTTTAGATTTAAATTATAAATGATTTAAAAATCTTAAAAGAGGGGTTGTTTCAAAACGTATTTATGTTTGCAACAATTTTCGATAGTGCTTTGAAATGAGACACATTGGACGTTTTCAAATCAAATTCGGTGTAGAAAAATTTTGCAGGTGAGTACGATACGAACCGCAACGATTAATCCGGGTTAAAGAACAATTGTGATTTTTACCCATCAATCGGAAAATCCTGGTCGAAGCCCGGGGCCATTGGATGAAAATGTTCTGCTCTAAAAAGCCTCATGAAAAATGTAATATGTTCCATGTTGAATATTACCAGTTATACGCACGCAGCGTCGGAAACCGTTGGCCAGGATTAATCAATCGTACAAAATCACGGAATTGAATCAGCCTGTCCAATCCAGTTGAAATATTAACAACGATGGGAACGTGTCTTTATTTCGATTCGCCGAACAATCGCGGGAATCTGACGCTTGCCGCAGTTGGTAATTTGATATCGTTCCGGATTACGTTAAATTAATAAAGATCAAAGTTGAACGAAATCGAAACTCGAGATTCGCGGGTTTTCTCTCGATTGTGTTTAATTGTTTTGCGATTGTATTAGGTTGTAAAGAAAGAAATGCAGGATTTAAACCTATGTGTTTTTAAAGTGTTATAATTCACATTAAAAACAATTTTATTAAAAATTGACACATATCTCATTAAATTAAGGTACATATTTATTGGTATAAAATTGCAATTAAAACAAAGGAACAAAAATCCTGTATTTCTTTCTTTACAACCCCTAATATTATAGAGAACGTTGCCGGGAACTCTCGAGGGTTGCCGGCTTGGGTTCGCAAAAATTGGCAAGTTCCACCAGACCAATTGGCAACTCGACGCTCGCGTCTTCGTTAACTGTGTGCTCGTTACGGCTTGGGCGACATTCTTCGGATCTTGAAGAAGTCACTGGGTGTTCTTTCAATTATCTGAAAAATTGGCAATAATTTTTTATCTCTAAACCACTACAATTAAATTTCATATTTTTCATTTCACGATTAAATGAGTCAGTACACTTTTTATCCAACTCTTCGTGAGAAGCGCACGAGGGTCAAAATACTTCCAGAATTGTTGGTAATTAAATCAAAAATATACAATCTATCGACGCGAATGGGTGCAACGGTGAAAGAACAATTTCTTAATACAAAGTTAAAAGAAGTCGATCGGTCCAATCTTCTACAAAATGGAAGTGACGTGAAATGGTCGCCGTGAGTGCTCCGTGGATCCAACGTTGAACCTCGAAGGTAAGGGTCACTATCAACCAAGACAGAGCACCAAAGTCATCGACAGAAGCGTCGCATTACGACGGGAAATAAACCGTAATCAAAGCAATATCGAGAAGACCACAGTCCCCGAACCGAATTCAATAAGCCATCGAAACCGGAGATACGCCACTCTGGTCGTTCCAAGGGGTGAAAGCGGGGAACGCAGGAGAAGCCTGGTGTAAAGAAGCTCCACGGGTAGCCGATGAGACCCGTTCCATCGGAAGAAACCGAATTGCTGCCTTTGCCATCGTCCGCCACACACATCCTCACAGGTCACATTGATTTTAAGAAATAGTTTTGTGCAGAATTGTCAGACTTCTCCGAGGTCAAATTTTTTAATGATTGTCCACTTATTCTACTCATCGAGAAGAACTTGGAAAACTATCGTTTGAGGATTTTTTGCACTAGGGTGCGACTTCTCCTTTACAAGATATGAGGTAAAATTCATTTTTTTAAATGGAGTGAGGTATTTTTTAATACATCAATCTATCCAGCTCGACATTCGTTATAAAAAAAGTACTCACTTAGGTGACACACCCTGTATAAAAGAAACAAACATGTAAACTGTGTTAAATACGTAAGACAGAAAAATTTCAGTCAAATATTTGTTCCACGGCGATTTTTAAAACCTAATCGTCCTGTTTCGTGCAACAGCACAAGATTGTCTTCAGAGGAAAAGCAGGTGTTCCGTGACTTATTAAAGGGAGTGTATGTCACGAAGAGACCAGATCAGAACAAATATGTGTAATCGAACTCTCTCCTTCGCCTACATCGCTTCCCTGAACCGTATCATATGTCTCGCGAGCGCGTCTACCCCCAAGCTTTTTCCAAACCGTACGACGAAATTCCATTTTACCCGACCGCCCTCGCTGTAACGGCACCCGGAAATTCCGAATTAAAAATCGTCGAGGGGACCCGGCAAAGTCTCTCTTATTTTCGTCCACCGTATTTCGTTTCTGGGATTCCTGGCGTTCTCTCGGAGGTAACTTGTTCCTCGAACATTCGAAGCAGAACGCTACCGGAAATATGTACAGCAGGAATTTTCCGAAGGATATTACTGCCATTCAAACAATTCGAAATTGCCGCGGTTTCTTGCGCGGCTTCCCTTTATCCAGAGCTTATAATGGAATTATCGTTCGGACAAATTTGATGGAACTTCGAATAATGTATTAGCTGCGCAAACGAATCCGCGACCTTTTGTTCGGAAATCTGCGAGGTAAAAACTGAAGCATAACGAACGCGTTGAAAGAAGCTGTTCTTCTATTTTTTTGCCACGTTTTTATTAGCTCGCTTTCTTGTCTGTCTGTCTGTCCGTTTGTTTGTATGTTCGGTACAAATTTTGCAATTGATTTTAAACTAAATCCCCGACGAGCTAGAGACTTGAAATTTTAAACATAGCCCAGAACTGGATGACAATGCAATATTAAAAAAAATTTTTTTTAAAGTATGTGTTTATTTATTCTTCCTGCTGTTCGATGGAATAACGTGAAAAGTAATTTTCGACACATATTTACACCGTAAAAATACACAGAAATTGTTATTACTCGCTTTTACGCAATCCATTAGCAATCATTTGTTCACATCGGATAAACTCGTTCGTTCGCGATGTAATTTGATGGAACTTTAAATTGAATCTGATGTATTAGCTTCGCAAATATTAATCAATCCGCTACATTTCCTCCAGTAAATCTGATACAAAATGCAATGAAAAGAATTCTCTATGGAAAAAAGTCGTGGTTTTTTAATTATTATTTTTTCCTCGTCGTATTGTTAAATGAAATACTGCTAAATTATCGACGTATCGACACGTGTCACCGAAACACAGGAACGGCGACGCGGTTTGTATAGAATTTATCCGAAACCATTTGTTTACCCGGATCGAATCCTTCATGTCGTGATTTTCACGCAAGATGTAAACCGGTATTTTAAACAAAATGTTTCAAATGCACATTCAAATATTTCGTTCGAACGACGCATCGACATTTGATCAACCCTTAAACGAAGTCGAAGTTGGTAGCCGCCGGAGGGCACTTAGCCTTTAAAACATATTTTTGTTTGTCGAGCAATCGAAATCGTTTGAACGCGCATCGTAAAATCAAATTCGATGGCGTGTGTACAGGCACTTGCCGGCAAACATTTTTCCGCGTAGAAGCATTTGTCGGGTTTCATATCCGGGTTACTACGATGTGTCCGGATTCTCTCCGTTCGCGATTCGGGATACATACATTGAAGTCGGCGACGCGAGTTGTATCGACGCTGTTTCGCCGAAACCACGTATTTGATTGATGCATTGTTCGGCAACAATGTTTCTACATTCTGCAAACATTCACCAACGAGTACCGACCTTTTCCTATCTGCGTGTGACTTCCCTTCGAAAGGTTGGAAGTAGGACCACTGGAAAACCACTAGCCACAATATTGGTCACTACTAGACTGCGGATCTTCATGCAAAATAAAAATGTTTTTCATTAATTGCGGGAAGCAGGAATAACATAAAAATTGATTTCCACTGCTTAACGACTTTGTAACAAATTAAACAGTAAACCTATCAAATAAACAGTAACCTATCAAACGATAAAACTAGTGAACCTCAACCCAAAATTCAGTACTCATCCTAAGGAAGTGCGTCCGACATCGCGGAGACTTTTGTGCGAAAGGATCAAGGACACCTCTGCGCGTGAGCGTAAAATAGCGAAGATACTTCCAACAGCTTGATCCACAAATATGTTCACTTTAATCCGCGTTTAATCCTCCCCGCTACCATGGAATACAGCGACCAATTGATGATGTTTAATTACAATTTTATACTATTATCCGCTTATACCTGGATTAAGCCCGTTGAGTTCCGAGCTCGCCAGGAATAATCGAGCCCTGTCCGTATCATTGAAAGCTCGGGGAGCCTCTTTGTATCACGAACTGCGCGAGCAGCTTACGTAAAGCTCCGCGGAACACGCGTTTTCATTAAGGATGGATACGCGAGGCCGCCATGACACGCTACAACTTTTGCGCTACCGGCCATTATAAATCGGATATTATGGTGGTCTCGCTGCGAATCGATAACCTGAACCTCAGCGATCCGCGTGGAAAGTTTTTCTTCCTTTTTAGACAATTTTCTTTGCTTCGATGCACGAGCGATCGCTTCGTTGGTCGCATTCTTCGATTAATTTCTTGACAGCGTATTTCCGTATGCCTACATTTATTTGAATGCTTAAATATCGATTACAAACGAATCAAATTTTATTTCATCTGAGATGAAACGCGTAACATTCATATTTGCCAGACTTTGTTAAAAACCTTCATCGCGAGACTGGCTCGTCAAAATACGGGCAGGGGGTTAAATATAATTGAATTGCATCATTGAATTTTTCATGTAGCTTCGATATTTATACCTCTCGATTATTCAGTATTCCAACACCACAGGAAATTGCGGCAGCGGAAAATTTCCTCTCTCGAGGAACCTCGCAAAAACAGTCTATTGTGCATGCTCCATCTCCGTTGCGCAACGGAAGACGAAAGAAGCACGGTGGGTGTGATCCCTCACGGTTCCGCGAGCATGTCCGGGAAGACGGACGTGCACAAAGTGACGAAATTGATTCAAGGCCATCGGAAACTAACCGACAAGAGACAATAAGTCGGGGAGGAAGCAATTTCAATAACCTACGTTACGTAGGATCGATCGCGGTTGACCATCGTACAAGAACGGCCACCACGTCGCAAACTATCCTTCAGAGAAACCCGTCTCTTTCACGATCCTGGTCTACGTACGCACGGGACCTGTAAATCATCCATAACGCGTGTCAAATCGGTCGTGAAATGATAAATGCCAGCAAGCCGCGTCGGACGGCTCGAATTTTTCCTTTTCCAACAATTTGATACGCCCGGTGACAGCGGCGCGCAACTTTTGCCGGAAATGATGAATCGATACATTATTTATCGCTCTGCGAGGTAATTATGCCATATTAGTTCCGCGTGGTTCCCTCTGCAAAATTATTGCCGCCATGAAAATGATTTAATGCTGCTACTGCTTTACAGGGGATTCGAAAAATTGGAGATTAACGTTGTGATATTTTCAATATAATTCATTGTTTATTATATTATTTTTAATGAATAATGATTTACATGGATTGTTGGAATTTATTTCAATTTACAAGAGCCGTTTTGTGATAATTAATGCTATCAGGTGAGTGTGGAGAATTATTAGCAATATACTAACGGTAGAAAATATGGAACGTATTTGTGCAAATATGAATTCCGCAGCCGCAGGAAATATTTGTTTCTGAGAATTAATAAAGCAAAAGTTCGCAGAACAGAGAACGTGGTAGCCACGTGTTTTCATATTTGAGAAAGGATTCGCGACAGAGAGGCAAATAAATAAAGAAGCGATGCTCGTGCTGATATAAAATTTTATTTTTATTTTTGTTGCGACCTTCGTCCCTCTCGAATATTGACACATGCCGAGGAATCACTCTATATTTAACCTAGTATTGAATTTTTCCGCCTTTTATTATTCTTCGAGACGAACTCCTACGTTCACTGACAACCCTAGAAAGATGAGATTCTTGAGCCTATCAGATACTAAATATGAAAAATATATAAAAATAAATATAACCTTCGCAAGGTAATGTGGGGTCTCAGAGACCGCAGCTTCAGATTTTTGAAAAGAATTTTTATATATGAATAAAATTAAATCTGTTTACTTTTTATTTTGTGTTATTCTTTATCCTAAATTTATTAAAAACGACGCTATTTATGAAATCCATTGGTTGGTGTCTAGGAGGCACCCCACCCCTTACTATTTATGTGTTATTAGACCTTACCTTGCGAGGGTTAAGAAAGATATGAAATTGAATGAAAGTAATTAAATGGAAAGCTGGAAATTATTAATTGCGAAATGTTATTCCTGTTTTATAATCTTTTTGCAATCGATAGTTGCATACAGAAAGAAATACATCGTAATAAATCCGAAAGTTCGCTCGGCTAACTTTAACTCGTCTTTCATATTCCGCGTCGTTCTATCATCATCTATCTTGCTTCCATGCAAACGTAGTTAACAGAGAAAACATTTCCCAACGAAGTCGATGAAAACAAACACTGCTACAATCTCTTTTCGCAAGAACATAAATTTTGGAAGCCGTAAAACTATTGCCGAGCCTGCGAACAAACGACAGAACTTTACGAAAGTTCTACTGTATATCAAACTGAATTTTCCTTGAAAAAACATTAATTTTAGATCCTGTAAAAAGTCATAGTAGCTGGGAGTAAACTTCGAGACAACGCGTAATCAATCTCTGTTTGCTAATTCTGAATTTTCCTGAATATCTGAAAACGTTGTTGAATGTCTTGTTAAAGAATGAAAAATCATGCAATATTAATGACAGATGTGATGAGAGAATCAACAATATTTCAGAACAAAAGCAATGGTACTTAAAAAATAAGTACGTTTATTTTTATTGAGTACGAACTCAACAGTTGAATATACACTGCCCGAAATTACCATAAAGCCACCTGATTTTTTGGTGAAATCTTTGTACACCTAATAATAGTCTATAAAATTTAATAACAATCGAGAATCTGAACTGAACTCCCTGGAGCATCAACTACTTTTCGTGTAGGACAATTAAAGCTCGGGTCTCAGGAAAGGAAAAGTGGGTTCGAAGGGTAAACAACAAACGTTAATTAAATCATGGAAAAATACAAGATACGTCAACGGTGCGACAGGATTCTATTGGACGGCGGAGCAACCCGAACGGCACTCGTGCGGAAGGAATTGTCTGGACATGGACTACCCTCGTTCCCGGGGGACGCGATCCGAATCAGGAACTCGAATTCCTTCGGGATGCCTTGTTTTCCCGGTAGCCGAAGGTTAGTCCGTGACAAAAAAGACAAGAAGGAATACAGATCAATCGTTGGGGAATCAATTGCGATCGGAGCTAACCCGGGACCGTGGAATTTCGCTGGAGAAAACAGGAGGCTGGAGGCAATAAAATGTGCAATCTTGGGGGTTGAAGCCGCCCTCCATCTCCGTGGAACCGGCAGCCGGAAATTTCATTTTAAATTCGAACGTGTTGGCCGGTTATGATGTCGACAACGCTCGGAGCAGCACGTCGACGACGCGTGGTCGGAGCTCTCTGTTTTTCCTAGATTTCACCTGTAATTAGTGTTGTCGCGGGACGAACAACCCTCTGTTCGAAAATCGCTTCGAAATTCGTCAACGTTCGTTATTCTTGCAATTATTTACGAATTTCTCAGTGAAAACCCTCGGATGGGGAGGGGGATTTTCATGTGATTGAAAAAAATCTTGGTTGACGTCCTTTACACCCTTTAGAATTCGCGGGCATCGATTTTTACGGCACGTGTGAACAGAAAGTTTCAACCCCTTGTGCCTCACGATTTATTTTACTCCTCTAAAAATATAAATCTCTCGGATTTGAATTTGTTTCGTCGAAGAAAATCTAGCTAGATGTTTTTACACCTTCTGGAATTTGGGAGCACCGATTTTTTTATGGAATGGGTGAAAGCTTCAACCCTTCGCCTTATGATTTATAAGTTATTTTACATTTTATTTTATCGTGAGAAAAAGAAAATTGATGTCTATCTCGTTATGTCTATATTTTATATAATGGACGAACAATTTTCATGTTGCATGAAGGTCCAGTTATTAATATTTCAGTATTATTTTTTTCCGCTACCATGTGGATTAAAATGCAGCGTCTAATAAATTCCGTGCTGGGAAAGTTCGCACAAAAATACGAGCTAATTTAACAACGTGCTATAATTTATAATTACGTTCAACTTCGCGAAAGCTTCCCGGTGAAGTTCGTCTAAAAAGTTCCGCGATGCGGAGAATTTTGAACAGGGGATGAAGGGAGGAGAGAATTCCCTATTGTTTCAGTATTCTGGGTTAACTGCTGATGTCGCGAGTGCTTTTCGTAATGCTCTGTGTACATATGTGGGGTTCCGCTGATTCGGTGAATTATAATAGACTCGATCGCAGAAAAAGTGTTTGAGTTGCTGCGCGATGGCGCTGTCTGCTGAGACAGCGAAAATTTATGACACTGTGTGCTACGTTACAGCGGGATCCACTTGTAATTCAGCGATATTGTTGTATTAAATATGCTGCTCGTATTTTCGGCGAATATGTTTATGGGAATTTATGCAAACGCGGAAAGCTTTCGGAAAGCGATCAATTTACTGCGGATATTATATTGTGTGTAATGATCAGGTCAACGTTGATCTCGATGAAATAGGTTGAAAAACATCTGAACTTTTATATGCAATTTTATATGTTGGGTCTGAGGCATTTGAAAAACGTAAAATGCTTTGTCGTTTATATGCAATTTAATATGTAAAAAATGGATGCATAAAATGATTTGGCTGGATCCAGGATGAAATCGACAAAAATTTCAGGCTCATTTTGAGGAACCTTGTTCAGCGGTTACTCTTTTTTCCATTCCAGATATACTTCATCTTGCTGGCGCTAACCACCGGCAAAGTGCTCCAGGGGGAAAGCGAGTATCTGAGGGGAAATCGTTCTTTGCCGAAGTCTGTCAGCTTCCTAGAAGCGGACACCATATCCCCCAGTGAGTACCCATCTCGTAATAACGGTAACACGCGTTCACCGCTTCCGAGACGTAGCCGTTGACCAATAACTAAGTTCCTATAGCTGGGAACGCAATACACTCGACAAACCAGCGGAACAATAAATGTCTTACGTGTAACACGCTTCTGTTGCTTCAGCCACGGTGAGGATCAACGTGGCCCTGCTCCTGTGCTCGTGCTGCGGCGTGATTTGCTGCATCCTGCTCCTCTATGGTCTCTTCAAGGTGAGCCTTCTCATTTCCGGATAACAAAATTCTCGCAGCTTGTGCACATTGATAGCTTTAACACTAAACCTACGTAGCCTTGAAGGTAACTGGTATAGGTTCCCTTATAAAAATTACAAGATTGATTTTATTTAGACTTCGTGTGCAGCTTCTATTGTATTAGGTGTGCAATTAATGTAAAATCTTCTCTGGTGACTCCCAATCTTTCTGTCAATTCTTCTTGCGTCCGGGTCGGATTTTCGTTGAGCAATTCCTCTAACTCGAACTCCTCGAACGATCGTCGTCATACCACTTTTTCCATGTTCTGTAAGATGTACAAACCAGTGCCGCACAAACAGTTTCAACAGCTAATTTCCGAAGCTGGAATGCAAAGAGTGGCGCAAAAGATGGTTCTGGCACGACATATTGCTTGAAATTGTTGCATTGGACTGGAAACTCTTGGAGCGCTCATCGCGACTCTCCTTAAAACTAAAAGAACGCTCTTTCAGATGACACCAAAATCGGGGAGTAATTCGAATTCAGTCGGAAGTTATGATCGTAGAAAAAAAGGAGAAGGAACTTATTTGCATACCTAATATAATATGTGCTCCACTAAAGGTATCTATACAAACATTTCTTATAAAATTATTTTTATTATATCAATAATCGTAGAAGAAAAAATCTGGAACCGGTCATTTTGATCGGTGATGGTAGGTTAAGTGTTGACTTTAATTAGCGATTAGCGTCCACCCTTCTTCAGAAGACCCATTGCTATGGAATATTGGATAACTACACAGTCTTCCCTTTCCTGTATTTTTTGTTTAAAGCATTTTTTAGAACAATCGATAGAAAGTACATATAGTTGAACAAGCCCTACAAAGGATTTGATGCCATGGGAACTACCACTAGAGCACATTTTGATCGCTGAAGTATCAGAGATATTCCAGCGAGCTGTGGAATCCTTGGATGTGAGCCCCGGATGGCAAATCCTTTTTAATCCCCTCTGAAATCAATGTACACTGCTGTGCGAAAGTAAGTGCAGTAAGTTTTAGAAAATGGTTCCGCTGTTTAATTGAATAGTTCTGAGAATATATACAGTCGGTCACAAAACTATTGCGACACAAATATTCAATAGTTGAAAATGCAACTTTTAGTATTTTTTCTACTAGCCTCGCCAGCCTCGTCTATAGTTTAGCTGCACAATTATATATACACACTTTATTAATAATTAGCGCATTATATCGAAGTGAAAATACGAATGCACAGATAATATTGAATCCACAGAGATGTCGGATTCATTTTAGTAAAAGTCAGTACGTTGTATCAAGGTGTAGAATACAATTTCAAGGGACGAAGAAAGCAATAGCTTCCCGGAAGAAGAGATGAAATTGCGGCGACAACGAATGTTCCCCCGAGCAAAATTAATTAACGCGTTTAACAGCGGCACACGGAACATTTCCCGGATTCCAGCACTGTTTCCGGGAGTCAGCCGCGAGATTTCGTTTGTGTAAATATTACCGAGAGACACTGGGTCCCCGTAAACCGTGTCTGATCCCGAGTCGCGTGTTTCTTACGCGAAATAGAAATCGTCGACGCGAGAATGTGATTAATTCCGCCTTTGAGTGACGCAGGCGCCTCCGTCGAGAATCCCTCGACCGCCGTTTCCGATGTTGCAAGAGAAAAGTGCGAGGAAATCAGAGAGAGACAGAGAGAGAGAGATCCACGATCTAGATTATTTTAGATGATCGGTGAGCATATTCGCCAAATTTCCCCTCCGGAAATCGTCTTTTCTGTGATTCACTCCGATATCCCTGGTGTTTTAAATACATCCGAAGTTCACCTCTGGGGACAGAGTATATTGAAGTCCAGGGGCATCTCGGGTCACGATATATCCCTCTGTCTGACAAGCCAAAGCCCGCTAGGACCACTCGATCCTCCGTGATTCTTCCGTATCAAGGAGCCAGCTCCTTCGGGGCGATGATAAAAATTGCATCGGTCCTGTAAGAACGTGGGGGTGGATTTGTCCGTCATTTGGGATAAACTAGCAGGAGGACCGATACGAGGGCGATAAGACGTCGATTACGAGGGACACTAGAATTCTCGGATTACACTGTACAGTTCCTGTACGCGAAGTTCCTGTAAAATGGTAAAGCACTGAACTATACGCCACGGAGAAGATCGACTTTACCAGACGACTAAAACTCGTTCTTGCTTGTTGCCTCGGAAAATGAATATGCTCTTCGTGAATGATATTTACTTGACCTCGTATTACGTATGTACGTGACGGTCTTGCAACATGGTCCCTCTTTAATTAGAAAATCGGAGAAACTCAGCTGTGTAACACGGTATTTCCATTAAATGAAGCGGAAACTTGGAGACGAGCTTCGAGAACCCTCCGTGAAGTTTGCGAGGTCGGTTCGAGGAAATGTAAAGAGGCCTGCGGAAAGAAGCTTTACTACAAGTCCCACCATCCTGTAGAAATAAACCGGTTCTGCAAAATGGATTAAGCAACGTTCAGTTGAAGTTGGTCGAAAAGTCTCCATCTTATTTTTTTCCCATTGATACTTCAAACATTTGACGTTCCAACGATTTAATAGGATTTTCAATAATTGTGCTGAAATTTTCTTTTACATTGCAATCTTTAAAAAAAACTATTACTATTATAAATATAATAACTATAAAATATAATATAATATTATATAAAAACTATTATAAAGATCCGCAGTCTATTGATCAGCAAAGTCGGTGAAAAAGAACAGCGATGAAACCTCTCTTCAAAAACACAAAAATTTTGAGAACAATAAAGTAATGTAAAGACTAGAAGAAGAACTAAGAACGGAGAGAAGACTAGATCAACGGGAAGATTAAACAAAAAGTTTCATTCGGTGCAAATCAGTTAATGTGCTCTTAAAATGATGCACTCTCAAAAAATCACAAAGTATTGCTGCGTAGCTTTGAGAGATGTACCATGATTGTGAAGTACGGTAGCAACAAAGAACACGCTGCGTCAGAGAGTCTCAGAGAAAAAATGAAAGTGGGATCCGTGGAAAAAGAAGAAGAACGATGGGGAGAGGATAGTAGGACAGTATCTAGTCAACGAGCGAGCAAAAAATTTACGAGCCAGATAAGCCGGAACCCCCTTGACTGACATCGTCCGACCGCAAAATCTCTCCGGAAAGTTTCCCCGTGATCGAATTGAATCTTCGTTACCGCCCTACGGAAACTCGAGGCAATGCAAAATCGAAATCGAACGGTACGTGCGCGGAGAATGGCAAACTTATTGTTACTCGTCCATTAACCGAAGTTCTACCAAAAATAAATTTTCATTCTAACGTTCCCCTCCGAGTATTACTTCAGTTAGTGTCGAAGTGTCTTTGAAGACACGTGCCATTATGACAACAGCAATACGCAATAAGTTTTCATTTCTTCTCACTTTCTCTGAATTAATTCTAGAATATCTATTGTTTCCGAAGCAGAACAAAGTCTCTTTATGATGTGCTCCGCCATATTGGTAATACAGATCTGGAAAAATTCATGTTTGCACTGCACGATGGTAAACAAACATTGCATAAAGAACAAATTTGTACCTGGTTGCATATTTTCTCAGAATAAATTCTGGAAGATTAATTTTTTCTAAAGTGAAATAATTTCTGAAACACATCCTTGAAGATCGTTGGATGCCGCCATTGAAAACGGAAACGTGAAAGCGTCGAGTCGGACCGAGGAGATTTAATTAATTCGGCCGCAGAGACTTCAGCGTCATTACGATTTAATGAGTTCACTTCATGGAATGATTTATTTTGTACTAATTAATTGCGCGAACCAATAATTGCATTGTCGAGAGATGGTCTTCAGAGATTTCTTAAAAAGATGCTAGAACATATTATACATTAACGAATGAAACAAATGTCGGAGGACGGAAGTGGGACGCAAGAAGTTATTCAAATCGAATCATTTGAAGAAGCCGCAGGAGGAACTGAGCTCGCATAAACGCGCTCTACTTTGTATATTTCGTTATCCGTTGCATTAGAATAATCGGTCCTCGACGCGCTTATGTTAGCGTGCCATTTGAAACGGGGAATTGAATCCCCTCGCGAGAAAGTGGCTCGCGCAGAGTGTATTCTTATACCGGAATACGACGCAGGATACCGGGATTTCAGACTCGATTTTACAAAGATAAATGGAAAAAGGCTTCTTCGAATGGAGACTTGGAAAATCTAGCCCGCGGTGGCCTGACACTTATGGATCGTGATGTTTCGTAACGTCGTAGACGCTTTATCCGCTGAAATCTGCGATCCAAGGAATCTCGAGAAATGAACCCGATGGGGCTAGATCTTCGTGCATTTGTGCCGAAAATAAATTCTTAAAGTGTAAGGGAGCGTGCATTAATCGGAACCGACCCCTGTTTCATATTAATAAGAGATTTTCTAGCTGATCGGACACGCTTCCTCTCGATTTTAAGATTCATAGACTTGAAACGGATTACTACATATTAAATTGCTTCAGTTTTGGATTTTTTTAATTCGATCGTTTCGTCCGATTTCTAAAGATAAATGGTTAAAGTGATTAAACTGATAAATTCTTAAGGTGTAAGGGAGCGTGCATTAATCAGAACCGACCCCTGTTTCATATTCACAAGAGATTTTCCAGCTGATCGGACACGCTTCCCTCGATTATTAAGATTTATAGACTTGACACGGCTTCCTCTCGATTTTAAGGTTTATAGATTTGACACAGATTTTTAAATATTAAGTTGCTTTAATTTTTATATTTTAACACGATCGTTAAAATCGATCCGATTTGTACCTTCGAATCGTGCATCAATCCAATTAGAGTCTCTCGACTCTTAAGCACTCTCGCAACTCTCATCCCTCGAGGATCTGTTCTTATTTCTATCCTCTTAGCTGCCATCACATTTAATTTGAAATGTAACGTGAGTAATGCCGCTTTCCGACCCCGACTCTCACAGCAAAATATTCATCCTTCTATTTATTTTAATCGTTGGTGTTTTTTTAACGTTTCACTTATAACTTTAATACCGACTACAAATTTCAGAGTCTTTAATATGGAACGTTCAAAATAAAAATTGTGTGCATCAATTACTAGGAACACGAGCCGCTTCGAGAATCATTACGGACGAAAAATTTTTCGAACGAGTGCTGTGCATTCATTTCAATCTCTACTTGATATAATACCGTTTTACGCGAAATTTGATGCTTTATCCGAATTCCAGAAAAACATTGGGCATTCCATTTGAAAAGCAGAGTGGACCCTCGTGGCTCGATGATGAAGCAAAATAACAAAATGTATAAAAAAACAAAAAACTTTTTAAAATCCACGCTTATATTAAAATGCACTAAAAAGTAGAAAATAATTTTTTTCATAGTTCTCCATAAAATACTGGATACAATTAAATGATTAATAATATTTTTCCCCAAAATTTTGAAAAAAAAAATTATTCTCTCCTTTTTAGTGCATTTTAATATAAGCGTGGTTTTTAAAAAGTTTTTGTAATATATTTTTTTTCTACTTTTATTGTCACATCGGAATCAAGTGTGTATGCAAAATTTCAGCAAGATTGGACTATGGGAAGAGGTTTGAAATTCGATTAACGTGGTAAAAAAAAAAAAAACAGATGACAATTCTGTTTAAAAAATGTTTTCGTACAACAAATAACCTTCCCTGCGTAAACGTGAACGCATTCCGGCGTTGAAATAGCTACAGGAAACTATTCGACTAATTCGCGAGCGTAGAAATTTGCTCGCGGTATCCGCGATCCGTTCGCATATAATTAATCCGACAGCGCCTAATCGTAAGCTCGCGTGGCGTCAATCGACAGCGTCATCTGGGCGTCTAGGCGCCTTTGACGTATCCACGGGGACTCGAGTATTCGTCGGTAAATCACGTTGCCAGTCAACTCCTTACGTAAGACAGCTTCGGCAACGTGATCGGGTTTCTACAATGCGCGAAAAAATGCGAAGCTCGTTCGATACGTCTCGATTCTCGAAGCCGAGGGAGCCATGCATTGCTCTCTTCCCCGGTCAATTGAAATTCAATTCCTTCGAATCCGCGACACTTGTCGGGCTGAAGTAAAACGTTCGCCGCTCGTTGCGGCGCTCCTCGGGGACCTGGTTCTATAAAATGTTACACAACCCGTGGGCATTGTCGCCATCATGATCAGCGAACAATCGAAGCTCAGAATCAACGCTGATTCAACCCTCTCGGGCACGGAATTCACCAACCAGCGAAAATCATTTTTCTACGTACAAAGTACAACGTACAAAGTTCCCGAGAACCTACAAACTTCAAATCAATTAAATCTTGTCGTTTTTATAACTAGACAGCGGATCTTTATGCAAAATAAAAATTGTCTACCTGAATTGCAACAAACTGGGGTGAAATACGAAGGTATTTTCTTTCTTAATATGTTTAATAGACTGAAAATAATTTAATAGCATCTTAAAATTCTTCTAATGTTTTTACCGTTTTAACCCTTTGCATTCTGAACTATTTTAACTCGAAATTTAAACATTTCTTCACACTCATGGCACACTCATTTTTGTTTATTTCGTTCAACTAAATTCACTTCATACATTTTCCTCTCACTCGTATCGAGTCGAAAGTAGACTCCAGCGTGCTAGAGACAGACAGATTCGCAAAGAGTTGATTCTCTCGAATTCCTTTATTCCACTTTGTTCTGCAGCGACAGAACGGTAGAAGCCGAATTGCATTTAGCATTTCCATTAACACATCCACGACAGACTCCCTCCTTTCTCGCTTGAATAAACAGGAACACGTTTTCGTATCGGATCTGCGATCCATTGTGTCGGGGTGGAATAAAGCGAGGTTCACGTTAATTTCTCTGTGGAAATACTGGGAGCGAATCAAATCTCGGGAAGAAATTGTTTCAAGGACTAACACCACTCGTGATCCTACTACTCTGATTCATTTCTGGAAGTTGTTGGTGCGGCGAACAGTGTTATAGAAAAATCTGTAATACATACCAAGTTGCAAGTTTATTTTGTAGATTATAGTTAACACATTACCGACCGGTGATTATTACAAACAATAGCAAAAATTGATTTTTACAACTTTAAAAGATGTGTTCGGTTAACTGAGTTAACTCGTATTAACTATATGCGTTCTGAAAATTTCATCGAAATTGGTTAATTGGTTTACGAGTTATAAACGAACAAAAGTGGTGAGAAGGCCGGAAATCATGAAAAATTGCAATTTTTACCACTTTTGATCGTTTATAACTCGTAAACCAATTAACCAATTCGAATGAAATTTTCGGAGCAATTTTCGCAACTTATACAAGTTGACCAAACACATGTTTTAAATTTTCGTTATTGGTTCTGCTAAAAAAGTCGTAAAAATCAATGTTTACTGTTGTTTTTCACAATTCCGAAAAAATGCGTTTTTTCAACATATATTTTAGATGTCTCACTAAACTAATTCGTTGGACTAAGTAGTTAGACCAGATTGGACCAGGTGTTTACCAAGAAGCAGATTCGCCTAACCTTTGCTGTATCTAGGATACTTCCGATAAATTCTGGATTGTATTATCGTAGACGAGGTTGTTTCCTCTGGAAGTTCGCGATTCGGGCGCTAAATATACGCTCTGGCAGGTCGACGTTCCTTCTTCTTATCGATCTCTTCATCCATTAATCACTGCTCAGTGAGACTGAACTGCCGCGTCCATTTCCCGATGCCGACCCGCCAGGAATAACCATGGCAACGGGTTTTCCTCCGCGATCTCCATATTTTCGGACTCTCGCCCTTTCTCGTCGGTCATTCATCATCCAGGCACCGTCATTTTTTAATGAAAGACCAAACTCGTACTCCCCAGGGACACGAGTATTTTCGCAACGATTCTTCTCGTCCGACCTGTCCGATGCATACACACGACGGAACAGGGATTATGAAAGCTCGATTAGGGTTTTGGTCTGGAAGAATTCGTGGCACGAGCCGGCATCGGCTTACGTTCGAGTCAGATAAGGGAACTTATTGGAGATTAAATGTGTTCGGGATCGATAGACTGTCGACTGGCCACGCCATTGGGTCCGTTTTTATCCGGGAATCTGATCCTCTCATCCTTCTAATGCGAGAAGGAAATTAATGAAATTGATCCGCTTGGTGTAAAATAATGATTCATCCGAGAATCTGATCCCCGACGTTTCTAATTCGAGCAACGTTACTTTCGGATACCATGGATGTTGCAAATTTTGAATGTAATTGGTCCGCTTGGTGTAAAATAATTATTCATCCGAGAATTTGATCCCCAATTTTCTAATTCGAGCAACGTTGATTCCGAGTATGATGGAGGTTGGAAATTTTGATTGAAATTGGTCCACTTAGTGTAAAATAACACAGTCCAACAAATTTCAACTTTTTTATGTTCTTATAGAGTTTTTTGCTCTGATTCCGAATCTGTCCTTAATTTTTCTCCTGTACGCACAGTTTTTGAGGAACATGGCTTTGAAAAAAAAACATATTTTTCACCTTTAAACAAATATTGTGATGTTATTATACAAGATACTGAACAGTTCTTTACAGCAAAAGATTCTTTAGACTTTCCCGAATCCAGTGATATATAATATTAATACATTACGATTGTTTAAACATGTTTAAACGATCATTAAAGACGGAGAGACACCACTTTTCCACCAATTTTTAAAAATATTTTTCAATTTATCTCAAAAAATAAGGGTCCAGAGCGGGAAATCGAACCATACCTCGCGATAGAGCAGACTTTTATCTTGTGAAACCACCCTATTAAGTTTGAAACGTCGACGTTTTTTTTCGAATCAGGAAGCGAAATATCTTCGCCCGACACGAGTTGCCGCCAGCTATTCTTCGATTAAAAATTCCACGCGAACTCTGTGCAACTTGCGTGCAACTTTGTGCAACAGGTTCGTTCGGAAAACGACCACCGTCTAATGCCCCGCGATGCAACTCGAGACAGCTTAAAGTTCTCAAGCGAAGCATTAAACTGAAGGCGCCGGTTCGCAATCGGATCAGAGGTACAATTGATCGAGGATGCTAACAATGGTTTACATTTTTTATTGCTCGACCGCGCCGGCGCGAGACAACGAGCCATTGTTGCAATCGTCTTTCTTCCTCTCGAGGAAGCTCGAGGCTCTTGTTTCGGCTGTAAGCTCGCCCTCGGCTCTTAAACTTTTCGAGCAGACTGTGTCCCGGAAATGCTCCTCGAGGTACGAAACTGAAGAAAGATATTAAAGCCGAGAATGGGTCATTAAACAGACCTGCTCGTGCCAGAGTTCGTTCCTCCTGACGTCGTTCCACTTACCTCTGTACATTTATGACCGATGATCTTTCAGGATCAATGCGTCTTCCTCATCCCGTGGATCATCATCGTGGCTGCGACATGTCTCGTCGACGCGGCCCACACTTTGTACCTGTTCGTCGCTGCTGTAAGTACTATCATCCTTGAAAATCGAACATAAACTTGCGCTGCCGTTCAGCATTATACAGGGTGTCTCAAAATTCCCTCACCACCCGGAAATGGGAGGTTCCTGAGATCATTTGAAACATTTTCCTTTGCAAAAATGTTATCCGCAGCTTTGTTTAGGAGTTATTAACGAATAAACACGGACCAATCAGAGCGCGACTTAGACGCGAGTTGGCACGGTCGGGGGTGGTGAGAGCATTTTGAGACACCCTGTAGACGTAGAACTATCGTCGAACTTTCTTGATAAGGTTTCATGTCGTTCGTGTAAGTTTCATTCTTCGGCTACTCTTCTAGAGTCGTAAAACTTCTCATTGCAAATGGCTTTTGGAATCTGACATTTCATATCAGACGACCTAATGGAATATTAGCGAGAGGGTTCTCTACGAGGACATAAACGTTACGTGCACTGTCATTAAGTATTATACGCGTAGAACACTGTATTAGAACTTGGAGCGTATAGAACTTTCTTTATAAAGACTTGGGAGGTCGTGTGCAGTGAGTTATTTGTTGATTGAATGTTCAGAATGCTCAACTTTCTAACATTCAATCTAAAATCGTTCGAACGATCAAATTGTAAACGTCCTAAAGCTTTACTATTATTTTTTCAAATATGCAAAGCATGATGAAAAGGGTGGTTTTCAAAAGAAAATTTCACCGGCGTTTTACAAATTGATGGAGACGAACAGCACGAAAATGCGCAGTTGATTTATAATGAATTAATTTTGATAAACGTCCCGAACATTCGGAGCTTGATCAAAAGAATAATCCCTCTAAAGAAAACTCGAAAATGTTCGAAAAATAAAGAAAATGTTCGTATTCTTCTTTAATTCGGCTTTCATAGTGAACGGCCGAGCGTTCGGTAATGTCCTCGTGGCTCGCAATCGTAATTCCAAAAAACCAGCTGGGAAAGATCGTCGGTGGAACGGTGTCAGAGAAATGTCCAATCGAAAATCCGCGCTGCGGATCGTATCGATTGGTTCATTCTATCGAGCTGTGTAAATGCGTCGTGTGCGGAAGCTCTTCGCTCGACACGGCATTTCCAGTGCTCCCTGCCTGTCGCTTTCAATCGTTTTCGGTTCACTCTGTTACCGTTTTTCCCCGCGGGAAAACCATCTCGTTTCCCTTTTTCCTCGAAGATGTGTCCGGGGGTCGAAGCGACCCGGCAATTATCACGAACATATCCTCTTACCACGCGAAAGGATGATCATGCGGTCGGTTCTCACGGAAACACTAGCGGAAAAACCGGAGACACGCGGACACGTGGCCTCGTACTCGAACTCGCGCGGATCCTTTTGCCACGAAAGTGCTTTTGATCGATCACTGTCGTGCATGTTCTCGGACGCTCCGGAAAATGATGGTCTTGGAGAACAATTATTCATCCGCTCTTTTATTCACCCGGGTCTTTGTGCAAATTGGGCACAGTTGATTGGAGGAACAGAGTTGTTAGGCAAAAAATATATTAACCCTTTGCACTCCGAATTATTTTTCAATTTTCTTGCCAACAACTCCCTACTATTTTAAGTGTTTTATTTGAAATTTACTTTTCAAAGGACAGTTCCTTGACTGCTGCTTATTTTAATCAGTTTTCTTTACTAATTGTATGAAGTATTACTCTAGGTTTGTCGTAGTTTTTACCTAAAAAATAAGACAATTAAATAAATAAAGGAAGAACCAAATACATATAAAAGCCCATTTTATTTACATTTTTCTTCTTGTGATGTCGAGTCACACTCGACAAAGGGGAGTGCAAAGGTTTAAAATTCTTCGTTTCTCCACAAGTTAATCTCGATAAGCCAAGTATCAGGCCCAAGAAGAAAATCAACATGGATCTCAGAACAGTTACTTCAAAAATATTGTAAAAAATATTAATGCTTAAGAATTTGAATGGGTCTAGTCATTGGAACCACGAAATCGTTAAAGGCATATGTCTGAATTAGGTGTTGAAATTAGAAAATCACGCAGCTTGATTTCGATGTTAGAACCCGGCGGAATTTTCTACCACGTTCTTCGTTTCGTTTAATTACACGTGGCTTTCCGCTAGTTTTCTCCCGGGCCGGAAGTGGGTCATCTTTTACGAGAGCCTCGTGGCTCAGTCGCGGAAACCGTGTTGTAATTGATCTACTAATTGCGTAGACAGACGTCCGCGTACTTCGCAGCGACGTTACAGAGAAGTTTCATTAACGAGTCTCCTGTCAATACGCGTAATCATCTCTTTCATCGGCGGAACGCTAACATAAGTTTCGAGTGGGTGACTCGCTAACTAGCCTCGCCATTGAACCAGCGCTATGGCGAAGTTATTCCAACATCGATGACGCACGATTTCGAAAATCATTCAATACTGCGACAGCATCGTTCCCCTCAAAAAGTGTCAAGGATTACTGACCCGCATTAATTTCACCGCGGAATTAATTAATTATTCCGTGTCTATGCAAATTCTTGATTGTACAGATTAACTCTCTCTCTCTCTCTCTTTCGTAAAAGTTGGAATTAAATTCGACGTTTATAACAAGTGGAAGCTCAAATCAGATTACTTGAGATTACACAATCTTATGCGTTTCAAACATGGATAATTTATTGGAATTTATGTGGATTTTTTATTAGTCAATTTATACAAATTTACATTTTTCGAAGGTGCTTTTTTCTGTGCCAAAGAAGCTCGAGATATTATTGAAGCTTTTAAAATATTTTAATTTTACATTTTATTAGATTTAATAACAACTGGGGCGAAAGAAAATCGTTTAAAAGTAAAGTTGTTTGAAATATTCTACTAAATCCAGTCTCTGTTAACAAATGTTTTAAGATAACAAATATTTTAAGAGTCAGCAGTCCAAGGAGCGACTTCCGCAGAAGGCAGCTTCTATTTTTAAAATTCGAAACTGATAAACTACCACGATTCGTTTCCGTTCGACCGTTGATTTCTCGACGGAAGAAACAAAAACTCCTCTCTGGACTGGATAACCAGATCAACAGATCATTTCCCGGCAGGCGAGTTCAATCTTCGTACCCGTAGATGAAATCGCCGTTAGAGCATTAGCGTTACTGTTCCGCCAAACTTCCACTGATTCGGTTGCCGACCTTTAAGTTTTCCACTCACGAACCACCTTTGGATACTTGTCTGGAAACAAGTGTCGTCTGGAAACAGAAACGTCGGATAATTATCCGTCAGCAATCCGAACCAAAACTCCTCGAGTTTTGAGCTGATCGCCATTCTCGCGCGCTCTTTTCACCCTCAAATGGGTTCAACAATCGTTCGCGCGCTTTATTCGAAACCAGCGCGCGTGTCGAGTGCTTATGCACCCGTGATCTTGACGTCTTTCGAGAACGACGTCACTCAACCGTGCATGGAAAACGTTTTACGAACTCCGGAGAGAGCTGGCATTTCCGTTGACGCGTGCACTCGATTTCTCGAGATCGAGAGACACGGTCCGGGTATTTCTCCGAGCTATACACGTCCTCGCTTTGAAGCCACGTTTGTTTTGTGCTGATTTTTACCGAAAAATAGCTGTACGGTGTTGAATATGTAATGGCAGTTCGTAGTCGAAGCACTGAGGATATTTTGAGCCTCAGAAAGCGTTGAAACTATTTTATGTTAGTTGAGAAAAATAAGAAAAATGTTACTCAAAATATTTAGTCAATTTTTAAATAACATATGTCCACAGGAATAAATTTATTGAATAATTCCTCATGGATAGCAAAATAAACATTTTCTACCAGAATTGCAACAAACTGGACTGAAATAAAAATTTATTTTCTTTCGTAATATGTTTAACAGAACAATATTAGGCAATTTAATATTCTATGTATATTCTATTTACAATTGATGTATTAACTATGTTCGAGAGTACTCGAGTACGCGTGTATGAATAAATGATAACGCTTTGCAAGGGAATTTGAAGTTTCTGCTAAAAACTAGAATTGAGGTTGTTGCCTCTCGAAGGATGGGATGAAGTAGCTTATAACAAGTGTGTGGAGAATACAGTCTCAAAGGCACATCGTGTAGGCGTACCTTAGACAGGTCCCTTACGAAATGTGCGTTTATTATTAAACAGTCTATCTAACATTTCCCACCGAAAACTCTCCGAGTTTCTTCAATCATAAATATCCTGCTGAATATCTAAGCTTAGCAACGTCTCGTACTCTCGCACTCAAGAATCTTGTACAAGCTTATCTGAAAAAGATTTACTATCGTATTCTATTTGGCTCCCGGAAGAAAACAATGTTCATACTTAATGATTTCATGAACACACGGGAGGAGTTACTAGCCAGACTAAAATAATATATTTAAGTAGTAGTTCGATTTCAAGCGTCGACGTCTGACCAAAGACTGATTCGCACTACTGCCACCGGGAGTTCGGTTTACGTCGTCGATGTCTGACCAAAGACCGACTCGCACTACTGCCACCGGGAATAATATTTATACTTTATGACTTAATTTAACGATGTGGAAGTGGCATTTGAACAAACGGGAGGAGTTTCTAGCCAGACCAAAATAATACTTTAATAGTTTTTCGATTTAAAGCGTCGACGTCTGACCGAAGACTGACTATCCATGATAGTCAATAAGTCCGGAGAACAGTGATTTTTAATTTTTTAATTGGATACCTTGACCATTTCCCGAAAAGCATTCGCCTAAACTCGACTCGAGGTACACCGCTGCTCACGTGTTCTAGCATGGGGGAAGTGACATAACACAATTCACCCGGAGGATTGATCTCCGATGCTCACAGGTGGCCGCGGGAATCTCGATCGCGTATTCACCGGACTAATGAATTAAGTAATAACGCGGGCAGACCATGTCATCGCGATGCTTCTGGTGGTTCATCCTTTATTCATCATAATCAATAGACTGCGGACTTTACGTGATCATGGCGATTTCAGTCTGTTGGTGATGACGTAAACTGTTCGACAAAGTTTGACAAAGTGTGACGAAGTTTAATTAAATGTTCCAGCTCTCGACAAGAGCTTTTTTTGACAAATAAATATTCTTGCGAAAATAAAGATGGATCCTCGAGATTTTTAATCATAATGATTCTCCAAGCTTTGCGTTACGTTGCACACTTACTGATGTTATTATTATTATCGCGAAAGAAACCATCTGATACTGAAAAGACCGGGAACGCTTTAATAAAAACTGTTATGGTAATATCAATCACACTCAATTGCAGTAAAGAAATATTTTCCTTTGATCTTTAGTCGTTCGCTCGTGCACATTCTTTTCTAACAGAATTATTTCATACGCACACATTCGTTTCTTTGGCTACACGATTCAGTTTATTGAGTATTCAACTTGCACTTATCCGCTAAGAAAAATTAATTTTTGTGTATTCCGAGTCCCAAGAATGTATAATTTTGGTCTAGCTTGAGAGTATACAAATGACGATACAAATAATCCTGGCCCGCGAAGTGGAATAAGCCAGTTGTAGTCAGCCGTCCGTACAGAAGGCAGAGCTCGTTAAACTCGTTAGGTTATTTCTCTCTGGCGGACAGGCCGGCAGATAAGAACCATGAACACGTAAACGACGCTGCAGGACATAAGGAAATGTTTATCGGCCGTGTCGCATACTAAGCGAGCCCTGTACGCATCAGGGGACAGATGCAAAAGTTCATCTCCGCCGCGGCGTTATAGCGCATCCGACCGTACGCGTAATCTTCATTAACGTTCTTGCAGAGCTTTTTCCGCCCTCGAAACATAGAAAAGAGCGAAGTTTTTGCGGGAGTATCGAGTGACCATTCCCGTGAATCCGGAAAATTACATTCTCGAAAGAAAAACTTCGGTCCCATAGAAGTGTAAAGTGATTATGATAAAATGAGGCTGAACGAGCAGCGCTAAAATTAATTTTTTAACTGTCCATGCAATTATTAGCAAGAGTGAAAAGTATAGTTCTTGAAATTTTTCGAAGTTCGCGTTCCAAAACAGAGAACTAAAAGCGAGTGAAATGCTGAATATTATTAATATTATTATTATATAATTCGTATTAATAAGAATGAAAAATATAATCTTTTGCGTTCCGAAGCGGAGAACTAAAAGCGAGTGAAATACCGCCGAGGTGAAAATGTATTTCGAAAATGTTGCGTCGGAATAATGGAAAAATTTGTATGCGAGTTCGGCTCTGTTGAAATCACGTGACTGGAAGACTCGTTTCGATAAAACACGCGCAAAAAAATAGTTCCGCTGAGCGATCAAACGCAGGTTCGTTCAAAGAAACTGCAGAGCGCTGTTGACGAAGAAAATGAAACGTGTACGCAACGAGCAATTTTTTTTCGAAAGGTGTCGATAACAGCGCCGGGATACGTGGACGATGTATTTGCATGTGTTTGAGCAAGGCTCGATCGACTGATCTAACTTTATGTTCTGTTTCAGTCTACTTTCGACCCGGCGAAAGTGATGCTGTACACGCTGAACTTCTTCCTTTTCTCCCTGAACGTGAGTAGATTTAATGAACGACACTGGTAATCACACAGTGTTAAGTAGACTGCGGATCTTTACGCAGAATAAGAATGTTTTGCACTGATTATGGACGATTTTTATTCATTTCGGATCCACAAACGCTATTTCCAGAGATTGAAAAATTGCATGAACGTCCGCTGTCTACGTGTACTTTAATTCTCAATGCGTATTACACTCTGCTACCCCTTTGTCGCAATGATTAAATTCGCAATGATTAAATTTGCAATTTCAACGACAGAAATTATAATAAATGGAAATCACCGTTGGGCAAAATGAGATCTGATTACGCTATTAAAATGTAGTAATCCCCAATGATTACAGACCTACGAGTGCAATTAAATCGTGGTAATTAAAGTGAACGATAAACGATCACGTGAAGTAGTCCGCAATTAACAGTCGCGTTCCAATCGCGATTGTGCGGGCGGAGCGTTTCGGATCGCATTGCGTCCAACACATGGCAGAAACGAATCTGTCACGTTACCAGACGATTATCAGTGCTGGCCGGCGAATTACGGGATATGTGACATCTCTCCTCTACTTCAGACATATTCGCTGTTGTGCGTCATCTCCCAGTATCAAGAATATATGGCTGGTCGGGGGACCGCCGCGGACGACTACGAATACAGGGTCAGTATTCTGAGACTGTCTCAGCGGAAACAGGAACGGGATAAGGGACGAAAAGTTAAGTGTACTAATTGTATTGTTCACACTGTTTCATTTTCTTATCTGACGGAAATCTACTGCGCGAACATCATTGCGATTCTTGACGCGAGATTTGTTCATCGAACTTTTAAATGATCGGAAAAAGTGTTTCGGAAAGACAATATTCTATTAGGCTGGCAAGAAAGTAATTTAAAACCCAATTTTTCTATTGAAGCAATCAACTTTAATCAGTAAAATCTTTTCCATCTTGTTCGACGATCTTTCGCCATCTTTCTGGTAGCTTCATAATTCCGCGCTCATAAATAGACGTTCTAATCACTATAACTGTAAAAGAGAAGGTACGGCAAGGGGTTGATAACTCCGTAATGGATCCGCGGAGAACATTCTCACAAAGGAAAAGAGTAGTTACTTCAAGTGAGCTGAGGAATCGCCGCTTTCAAGGAAGTACAGTATTTTTGGAGCAGTCTGTAGAAGCAGACGTAATAAATTTCTGTATTCATTTTGATTATAAATGATTAAAATCTGCAGGCTAGCGAGCACAGAACAAATAAATGTTACATTGCTACGTCTGTAAGAGAGAATTTTATTGGACGCTTGTCAAAATATTTTCTTTCCGAACCACGCCCCAACCGGGATCCGTACAAAGTGCTGTTATTAGACGTCTCAAGGATCTGCATGTAAGAATAAAGGGACGCAAAGAATTCGTCGAAAGGGCAGACGAAGGGGCACACGACACGGGTTGACATTTTTAGTCGAGCAATTGCTATTATTGGGGAACGGTGACACAAGTGTATTCCAGGGCCATCGCGTGTCTTCCGTTACTCTAGAAAAGAAGCTACGGGCGACCGTGTTCAAACACGTCCTCGATCGAAACCCAATTGCATCGCTTCGCGTCGCATCAAAAGAAATCCCGTCTTTTTGACTAGACCGCCGTAGTTCCAGGCTGAAAAAGATCTCCGTGGCACGTGGACGTAGATCGTTATCGAAATGGAGCTTCCGGCAGTCGACTGCAACTCGTTCGTGTGATCTCAATTGATGTTCTTCAGAATCGTCGTCTAATCGATCCTCTATTATCCCGTTAATACGCTTTCTCCTCTAATGCGCTTCGACGATCGATCTTAATCCATCTTGTTAGTTGAGTGACTATTACTTGACACTTTGACGGAACCATTTTTCCGACATCTAGATCTAGAGAGCTCGGTAATTTGTCGATGACTAATGGCAGTGAGACGCTAGAATCGAGCTTGCGGGTGTTTGATATTGTAATTGGAACGCTCCATACCGAATCCTTATCTTTGAAATTTACGACACGACCATTTTCTTATGAACTATGGTACTGCGTGCGATTTTATCTACGCTGTGACCGCGAAATTAGACGTACCACGGTGTCTCGTGGCATATACTCGGGTCTGGAAGGGATCATTTGAATATCTTCGTTGTGTAACGATTTCGAATGCAGCTGTTCTAAATTTTAGATGCACTTCTAGTCTCTTTTTACGATCTTGTACTTTCAGCTATGACAATCCATAATTTTGTTGACAAAACTTGTCGTTCGTTATAAACATTGTACGCAATCATGCTAATTTTTAGAAGCACTTGAAACGCTGTGAAAATTTGTTCTCTTGATCGTTTTCTTTATGAGGCTGTATATTCTTTAATATGTACTTTCATTGACAAAGTTCGAACTTGAGGAAATGTCTGAGGTATTTTATTGCCGCAACACTGACTTTTTCGAAGACTGTTACCAGCGGAATTTGAGAAAAATCCATGACAAATGTTTTTCCCAGAGCTGCTTAGAGTCGGATTTTGATCATCTGAATGCCTCGAATGTCTACTCAACGCGTGGCAATGCTCTCAGCTGGCGGAGAGGAAATTCGATCCTGCCTTTATACGTTGATTAATGCAAATTGTATAGGCTGCGACGTCGAACTTGCACGGCAATGCATGGATATCGAGCACGCGCTATTGGCTCCCTTGAAGCGTCGGCTGACGTCTCGATGTCCTGTCGAAGATCCCTCAAATAGGCGTCACCCGGTTCGACAGACACGAACATCACTGACAGATCTGATTTAACCCGACGATACGAGATTCTGTGGATTTATCGATCTGCGCTCAAAATTCACGATGAACCCGGTTTGCTCATTTCTTAAACATTAAATAACGTGCCCCGACGAAACACGAGCAAAAATAGGCATCGACTTAGCATCGATTGTTTAGAAATAATTTAATTGATCGGACTATAATAAGCCTTTCGCCTCGTTCTTAACCCCTTCTTTTTTCTTTTCACTCTCGCTGGCGGCTGATGTAAATACTGTAAGGAAAAAACTCGCTGCATTCAAAGCCTCCAGGATTATTCGAAACATCGCGATGGTCCGGGCCATTTGAACATTACCTAAAATTGACAATTTTTTTATTGTACAGTTAGAGCTCCTAACTGTATGTTTGCCAAGGGCAAGGGCAAGGAAGGCAACGCTTTAAAATCTGGCCTCCTCATCGTTCGTTCCTAAGAAAAGTGACGCACAAGTCAAAAGAAGAAAATTTTACAGGAGAGCCATATTTTAACTAGCCACACTTTGCATTAGTAGTCATAAAGAAGATTTTCTCCAGAACTGTGCATCGATAAAAATTGTTGACGATGCGTAACGAGGCTGTTATTTTAATTGGATCTCGATGAAGCTCTCACCAGGGAAAATCAGTTTCTTCCCTGTGGCTTGTCAAAGTGGTCGAGAGGCTGCTTGGTCGCGTTAACATCCCCAATCTGTTTACGCGACTTAATACCCTCGAGGAAATGAATCGGTTCAAAATCTTCAAGCGAAACAAGTTACGGGAAGGTCGCTCAGGTGCTACTCAACATTTCTTCTCTACGTTTAACACGTTCATTTCCCGACCAGTAACCATAACACGTTCACTGCCATGTTCAATTTCCAAGTTAAAATACCACCGACTGCAAGCTTTTAAGTCGGAAACGATGGGACGGACTAATGCATCGGCAGAAGAAAGAAATGAGCGGCAGTGAACGCGTTAATTATCAAATGGGTCTTATGAAGTGTCCTTTGAAGGTTCCACCAGTGAGGTACGTGTCGCAGCCGCTGACAACCACCGCCACGTCTTGCTTGAGCTCCCGACGAACGGCAACCAACAACGAAACCAAAACGACCCCAACACCGACACAGAGTCCCACGGCGGGACAGAACACTCTGGAGAAAAGTCCAGTGTCGGGGAGGCCTGCTAGGAAGCACGTCCAATTCCCGGACACGGCTTTGGAGGAGCAGAAAGTGAAATCAGGTGAGCAAACAGAAAAATATAGCTCGCGTACGTTGAGCTAAAATCGATTCTTCGGCGTCAGAATCTGGAGAATCTTTGTCCTTAATAATTTTCTAGTAGTCAGTGGCGGATTTAACGGTAAGCGGACTAAGCGGTCGTGTGGGTCCCCGAATTTCGCAGCATTCATGTTTTCTACTTTTCCTTTTTGTTGATAAGTTTATGAGAGTTTTCTTGCAACTTCTATTTCTAACTTGAGTGTGAAGGTTCCAAAATTTTTACCGCTTGGCGCCTCCACTTGACTAGATCCGCCACTGCTAGTAGTGAACCAGAATTTTATTGTCTGTTTATATTGGATTGGAAAGAAAGTTCGTAGCGTTTTCGAGTTAAGAATCGAAGATAAAATTAAGGTATTTATTCATATGTTTATTCAACAGCACGAGAAGTTACCTCGAAAATAGTAAAAAGTAATAGAACAGAAGTAAGTTACGTTGAATATAATATTATAAATCATATTTCTCGTACAAACTGACCCACGATAGACGCACGTAACAGTTAACGCATGAGATATAGTGCGAAATTAACTCCTGAGGACTCAAGTTCTGTACCAAGGACCAATTACGGTCTGATTAAGGACTAAGCACTAACAAATTAGGCCTCTAACCGTACCCCACGCTGTATCCCCGAGGATTTATGTCCGCGCACGGTATCCCAATCTAGAGATAAATGATAACGAAATTAATGGACGCTATTCACCGACGGAAACTCGTTCTCGCATTTTCTCTTTGGTTCCTCCGAAAGGAAATATTTTTCCAGTTCGATGTCTTCGATTTCTCAGAAAAAATTGGCAGTTGTACTGGCAATCCATCGAAAATTCTTCAAAACATCCAGAACATCCGTCAAAAATGGTTGCCTTTAGAAAAAATTCAAAATTGCATTCGCAATGCAACAAACACTTCACCTATATTCTCCACATTGGAATTCTCAGCAGGAAATACCTTCCTCTATCTTCGGAGATTTCTCAGACAAAATTGGTACTTGCGCTGGCAATCCATCAAAAATTCTTACCCGATTCGCAACCTCGAGCACGCCAAAGCTCCCCACGCAGGAGATACATTTCCGGTTCGACATCCCCGGGGATTTCCTCGAAAAAATTGCAAGTTGTATTCGCAGTTGAGCAACTCCATCTCCGCGTTCGTCTTGGCGGTGATCTCCGTGCACGGAGATATTCCGCGGAGTTAAATCGGATTCTCGGTTGGCAGAACGTCGCCTGTAATTTAGTATCGGTAGGAAGTTTTCAACAGTATCACGGTCTCGGTTGTGCAACGTTAATGAACTCGGCTAACAGGATAGCGTGCGCCGCGAAATTTCCAATGAACTACATCATCGGGAACCGATCCTGTAATTACATCGCCGATTGATTTCGTACTGTTCCGCGAACCTCAGATCGGTGGAACCGGAAGCGAGAAGCAGTTAGGGTCGATTCGATTATTGTTATCCGTTGGCAGTCTTCCAACGAACAAAGGAGAGCAACACTGATCATCCCCGCCAAACATGTTTCTCGAGATTCGCGCGAATCGAATCGTAAACCGGTCGTTTGATCTCGAAATCCTGTTACGGAATCCTTCATTTCATTCCTGAACTCCCGTTCCACCTGCTCGCGCGTTCTTATATCATCACAGGAACACGTAAATGTGCCGAAATGAATTTATTGATGGAACACATGCTATGAATAAACGGATAAAGTGGAGTAATTGGGTCGCGCGATAAACTTAATCAAACTCGGCAATTAATTATACTTTTCCCTGGAAGCTCTCTTTGCGCATTCATAAACCGGATCTGATTTATCATCTTGAATTTCTCCAATCCCCTGTCGGACCTCCTCCGACATTGTGACTTTTCTGTTCCCCTCAATTATGGCTTTTGAAAATTTTCAGGAAATGCTAGGATACAAAATATGACAGAATTTAGGACGATTTTGATTTATTTCAGATCTATCATGGATACCACCACAGAAAATAAGATTCCCGACGCCCGGTCAGTTCTATCGATGTGAAACCACTACTAATTCAATTGCGAAACTTGTTTACTTTTCATAATTTGACCAACTACTCCGATTAAAATAACACTAAACTCGATAGAATCTGGACCGTGTCTAGTGGTTTCATTCGAAGTCTTCGAATAAATCCTTCGAATAATTTTCTGCTAGGCCGACGAACGCATCGGTAGCCGTAAAGTTAAAGCATTCGTTCTTTTACTGTTCCAGAGAGCTCGGCGACGATCCTGATACCGAAGAAGGACTCGGAGACGATCAATCTGATCTCGTCGTCGCCGATGCGGGTCCAGGACCAGATCCAGGACCAGATGCCGATTGATCAGTCCCAGAAAAACATTCTGGTCCGCCACACCTGAATCGACGGATGACCGGCGCGGCGCGTCGCGGCGTTTTACAAGTTGTACAGCCGCAACACAAACTTTGCAATTGTCTTTCAGACGGTTGAAGCAACTCAATAAGTTGCATCGTCTGTGGCCCCTATCAATCTGGCCACTCTGGTCCCAATGCTGACGTCGATGATAGAGTGATCCCGAAGCCAGAGGCAACCAATCGACCCACGGCCGATTGCACCATCGGCTCCAATGAATTATTAATTCTCACAGGGTGTTGCGCGTGCACGACCGATCGAAACCGGCTTGTCGAACAACGGAATTGGCAATTCTATTGTCTGCTGGCATACGGATTTCCGGCTAATTGAACCCGCCGATCGGACAGTCGGTCAAGTTCGACGCTCGAACACCGCCGAGGAGAAACATTGGGTCGAGGAGTCAGGTTCGAGGAGTTGCTAAGACTCTGCAGTTGCCTAGGGAAAAGGAGGATGATGGATCCAGATCCACGAGAGTCTTCCATAATCTCTGAAGGGTTTCCGGGTCGGCGAGTTCTGCTGCGAATTCATTTGTAGATTATTGTTGTTAGTTTATCCATCTTTATATCTGTGTCGGAATACCGCGGAGAGAACGAGGTAGATTGTTTTCATGTTTATTTATGTAGAAACGTGGTCGGACACCGTTCAAAAGCAACAACGTCGATGCACTTTATCTAGTACTTTGCATAGTTCTGCGTAAAACATTCCGCGTTACGAATCGTTGCAATTCTTGAGGATATTATGCGTTTGTCATCGCTTCGCCACTGTCAGCCTTCTTTTTGGAAAAACTTTTGTTCGGTGTTGTGAAAAGGATATTTGAGAAATCTCTTTACACCATAAAATGAAATTTCCTCTTGCTTCGTGCGAGTACCATTAAACGAATTACTTTTATTCAGCATTCCAGCAGAACAAACGCTCTCACGTTAATGGAGTTTTGACACTTTCAGCATCCTCAGAATTTTCATTTAATTACTTTTTCCGCGTACCGAACAATTCGTATTAAATGAATTACCATTACAAAGCATTCCATGAATAGAAAATCGTGGGAACACGTAGGGAACGAACGCTTTCAGGTTGATGAGCCGTGAAACAGTGTCCGACAAGTGGAAAAAAATTGCAAGAGACTTTAACAGGACGTCCGGCGTCTGTTTGAAAAGAAAAATTCGCGAGAGCTTGTAACTCGACCCAATGCCATCGAGATACCGGTCTGGTGGCGCGTTTGTGTCGTGTTTGAGGGGACAATCGGAAAAGTTGCTCGTGATTGATGCGCCGCGCCGGACAAATAAAGACACGAAGTTCCCCGATTAACGCGAGACAGGTCCGTCGCACACGGAACAGGAACAAATCGAATCCGACGAATAAAAGCGTTTGCACGTCGGTCGATCCAATATTGACAGATCGGTGACGTCTCCGTCGTCGACTAATGAGCACCGACCCTTCCAAGATGGACGCGTAATTCGAAAATTACCGATCAAAGGGCCACTCGGCAACGTTTTAATCCTAGTTGAAACCGGCTCGGTTCCACGAGCGACGCGAACCACGTTTCATCAGTTTTCGAAACTAATAAACCCTTTGCCGATCGATTTAATTGGAAACTGATGATGAGACTCGCTCTGACGAAATGTGTCCAATCGTTGATACCTTACAGAAGCTTTTTAATGAAAGAAACTCCAAATGCACCGTCGAAGTAATCGTCAAAATTCTGGATTTATTTTCCTCGTTCACCGTTTCGCAATTTCTGACTTGTACAATATTTTATCAAGCTTTCAATACCCTCTATATTTGCCGGGGGCTTATTAAAATTTGTAGGACCGGAACTTTCATAAAATGCATTACAATCTCGTGCTGTTTTCATTTTTCTGATAAAATCTCCGCAATTTTCGCTCGTGTTTGATCGGACTTTTAATAACTCGCAGTTGCTGGAGACTTGTAAAAATCTATAGAATAGTCTATCGGTCCGCCATATTGAAAATGTCGACCACAGTACGTACAAAGTATTTACGCCGCAAGTTGGGAGACATATTTTCGAACTCGCGTCGCTCAGGAACCGAGCAGCACGATTGTTGTTTACCGCCGTCAGGTAGAAGAAACTCAGGCGAACCACCGCAGAAGCAATCCGTCTATATCAAGGCGACCCTGGCCGCGGAGCATTTTAATTTCGCTCAAGATTTCAAGGTAGCAGTGGCGCACCCAGGATGTAATTTTGGGGGGGAGGCCGAGTTGAACCCAGCCCTAGGTTTTGCGTGATCACCTTTCTTTCTTTTTTAGCCAAAATATCTGTCAGCGGTACCCAGGGCTATTCCGCGATTTTAATTGTGGAGGCTAAACATTTTTTTCTTGGGGGAACTCGGCCCCCTGGCTCCCCCTGGGTGCGCCACTGCAAAGTAGACAGGTTGTTTCTGTCGACGAACAGCTGAGCGTCTACGCTCGAGGGGACAAAATAGCCCCAAAATGAATGTTTGCACTTACTCTTATGACGTTCTACGATCTCACCGTTCTTGCGCGAAAGTACACAACTTGCACCGACATTTTCTTTCCGCTTCTGTCGACGATAGGCCTCCATGAGGTGCGAGGACATTTCTACGGAAGCGACGTCGACAAAAATGTTACCGTTCTTCTGATACGTAGCTTCAGGACGAACTTTCTTCCATAGCTAACTAATTAATTCGGCTGACGGGTGTAGTTAATCCTATTTTTCTATTGTACATTCTCCGACGACGAACCAAGTATTTTCGAGCGAGCAGCGGCGTTTCTACTCTCGAAAATCGGTACTCACTTTTTGGTTCTATGTTCGCACGGAAACTGATTATACGACTAAAGTGGCCCCTACATGGTCAATAATATTGTCAATATTCGTGTCGATATTGGCGGAGGACCATATTGATGGAAATATTGATAATCTACACATAGAGTGAAAAAAAATCGAAATCCATTCCAGAGGCTAGGTATCTCAATGTTATAGGAAGTCTGGTTTGCAGGGATAGCTTCGCGCATAACAGTGTCTTTTTTCTGGACGTTGGCCTAACTAGCTCTAATAAAGCTTGGAAGCTTTCTTCGTGTGTAAAGCGGCTTCTCAGCTTGTACCACTCTCTGGACCAGCGTCTATTTCTCTTTCTCTTTGATTTTTTTTGTTCGCACAGTGAAAGAGTCAATGCTAGGAAACCCAAATCCGAACCGGGAAAACATTTCGAAATTCACAACGAAAACAGCACTGAAACAGCCCCGATCATGCAGCACGAATATCTTTGCCAGAATATTGAAGCATATTGATGCGCGCTTCGATATAGAGGGTCAATATTGACTATATTATTGATCGTGTAGGGGCCCCTTTAGGGCATGAGCACAGTGGACTCGTTTTCGTCCGATTTGGCCGACGTCCGATGCATCTGTCTCTTTTTCCGAACGTGCGAAAAACAGACACGACGTCGGCCGAATCGTCCCGACCAGGATTACCATATTCCGCGCGGGCCAGGCCCCTTACCCCTGCGCCCCTCGCCCAGCCGCGCTGCGGACTCCGCCCTTGTTTCCCCCACTCTTCCCACTAACGCTGACGCGTACCACGTGGAGCAAGCTAACGAGTGCTTCCACAGGCGGAAGAGTGGGGGAAGCAAAGGCGGAGTCCGCAGCGCGACTGGGCGAGGGGCGCAGGGGTAAGGGGCCTGGCCCGCGCGGAATATGGTAACCCTGGTCCCGACATCGGATCCACTGTGCTCGTACCCTGATCGGTCTCCGGACTGTTCGCATCCTCGACTGTGTACATATTATTGTAAATTCGATCGTGTTACCAGTACCTGTTTGTATAGATGCCGAAGAGGACTTTTAAAAGGCTGTTCAAAGATTTTCAATAAATCATTTATGTGGTTTTCTAAACGAGCCCTCGATCACTTCCAGGCCAACCATTCCCGGCTACCCGAATCTTCTAGATTCTCCAAGAACCTGTACACAAGTTTGTACACAAGACTTATATTTCTTCAATTTCGTTGCACAGGTTTGTAATTTTGTTTAAAAATTGGAATACCAGAGTAACCGTGCGGCTACAGGATCTTTTATTAAAAAGAACTCTAACATCTCAAATCCTTCTCCTATAAACCAGCGCCTCCTGTATCCTGAGGAGCGACAAGCTCTTAGTCTCGGGCAGATAGTACACCAAGAAGAGTACGCCGAAGATATTCAACGAGGAGATGATCCAGAAAGCGGTGTACAAGTTCTGTTCGAAAGCGACGATGCTCCACACTTCGATCAGAACGAACGAGAAGAAGAAGTTGAGGAAGAAACAGAAGCTGATGCAGGCTGTCTTAGCGTACAACGGGAAGATCTCGTTCATGATGACGAACGGCAAGCTGCTAAGACCTACGGACACTGTAGCGGCATACAACAAAACGCACGCGAAGGCCAACCAGTGTAGATTCTCAACGTTAACGTGTTCCTCGTCCAAACAGAAGTAGACGCCGAGGATGAAGCTGCATATGGTGACACCTATGATCGAAATGATCATCAGAGGTCTCCTTCCGATGCGATCCACCTGGCCGATGCACAGGATGTAGCTTATCAGCTGCACCGTCGCTAACACGATGCTCATGTAGCTATCCTTCTCCCGGTAATTGTGGATGTTCTTGAAGATCGTCTCGGCGTAGGCGTTCAGGATGATGGAGCCAGAGAAGGCTTGCACTATCATCATGCAGACGCCTAACAGCATCGTTCTCGGGCCGCCTGGAAAGTTGAAAGGTGCAGTTAAGGTCGCGGGACTCTTTAACACTAGAAATAGGCGTATATTCCTTTAGGATGATAACGGGATAGAATTTATTCTAATTTGATCTGATAATCTGATTTCTAACGCTACACCTGTCGAGCACTAAAAGCGATACAAATGTTTCAGCTTACAAAAATAACAAGGTTCTATTTATTCGGAATTTACTGAAGAAATTTCTCGAATCAATTTCCACGTAAGCAACTTCGTAATTTCAATAATCGCAAGATGAAAAATGTGAAACCGGTCATTTAACCGGCAGTAAACCGAGCTTTAACAGCAGTCGGGACATGTTGCCTTGTAAAAATAACAAGATTCAATTTCTTTGAACTGTCCGCGGTTCGTATTATAATATCTGCGCTGCTAAATATTAATATATTTAGACTACACTAATGTAGTAGATGTAAATTACGCGAATGTGTAATCATATACCACGAAAGCAGCTTTATAATTTCAATAATTGTGAAATAAAAAATCTGGAACTGGTCGTTTGACCGGTGGTGGTAGGTTTAGCGTTGAATGACCACTCGCAGCTGTCTTCTTTCGATAGCGAACTGTAGCAGGGTTTCCAAATGTCGAGATTAAGCCAGTTTCTTTCAACGAATCGATACGCGACATCTGTAGCTAAATACCTGGTTTGGACATCAGATCGGGGATGACCGAGAACAGCCGGACGTTCTTGGGCTCGCTCTCGACTGATCTCATTATGGAGTCCATTTCCTCGGAGACCCCACCGGATCCCCGCAAAAACATCAGAGAGTCCAAAGCAGCCCCGTGACGTTTCTGACGCAGAAGATAGTAGGGAGTCTCGTGGAACCACATGAGCATAAGAAACTGTATCATAGAGAACGAGATCGCCACGTAAGCGTACTCGTCGATGCTGGCGAACGAGCCGATTATATAACCTAGAAGACCTCCAACGTAATTCATTATCACGAAGCAGCTTCCTATAGCTCCGCGTACTTCCGGTGGAGAGATCTCGGTCACGTACATCGAACCCGCTGTGAACACCAGGCCGCTGCCTACGCCGCCTATGAAACGCGCCACGTACAGGCCCTGAGAATGAATCACTGCAATCAATTACTACATAGCGGATATTTATGCGAAATCAAAATTTTCTACCTGAATTGCAACTGGAGCGAAATAGACATTTACTTTATCCTGTGACTTCGAATAACGAAGTGTATAAAACGTTCTTGTGGAAAAACTATAATTTCTTCAATGAATTCTGAAAACTGGTGGAATCACTAATGTTGATGGCAGTAACGTTATGCCGATTATCGTATTCAGGAAAAGTTGTCGAAAAGGCGGCACAAGTTTGTTTTAATTACAAGAATGTGTCGAAGGTGTGGTCACAGATGCAATTCCAGTGAGTGCAGTTTAATCCAATCCAAGTGCGTCCATTGTATGCGGATCGAGTAACGTTCTCGTTTGTCCGATATTGCGAACAGAACGAAATATGCGCGAAAAGAACGAAAATTCATCGAGCTTTCGACGATGTTGAAGCCGTTCCATGTCACAGCTTTATACAGGGTCATTCTGGGAATGTATAGTAATCGAGGGGAACGTCAAAGAGTGGACAGATACCGTTGTCATTGGATCGATTAAACGCAGATACCGAAACAATCGCGCTATCGATGGTACTTTTGTTTTCTAATGATCGGAGCACAAACCGTTCGTTAGCTTTGTATCATTCGATCGTTTACAGATCCGTGCTTTCATCGTCGATTGCTATTGACGTGTGCAAAATGACGCAAACTCTCCAAAGGACACCGATACAGCAATCATAATTATAAAACTATGCTCCCTGTGATAATCAGTAGTGCATAACTACATTGTTAACTCTAAACGTACCAAGCATTAAAAGTATCTGGTAAATATTGCCTTGTAAAAACGGCAACGCTAAATCTATTGAGATCGTTTGTAATTTTGCGATATAATAGATGTTGCGAATATTTTCCATAAATGGATTTTTATAATTTCGGTAATTGGAAAATACTAAACCGGACATTCGACCGTGGTAGGTTTAGTGTTAATGATAGATTCCTGTAAACAAAAGGAATTCTACGTCGTTGCGAGTCTAAATTTACTCCGGAGGTCGAGCATTATTGATAACAGAAAAATAATATTTCACTTCCACTCGGACAAACCGTATCCATGTCTACTGTCACTTCCGAAGCAAATGAACGGTAGTTTTATGTTGATATTTTATAATTAATTATTAGGTAGATTGGTTATGGGATTGAACGTTTGCGAAGTTCGTGGTCCAAGGATTTCTTGAAAAAAGTATAATCAACATATTCGGCGCATCTTTCTGACTGAAACGAGTCCAAACACGGTACAGTTTGGTTCATATTTACTTCTGCAATCCACGATACAGTGGAACCTCGATTATCCGAACCGTCATCCAAATTGTGCCGTGTTTGGAGTCGTTTCGATCAGGAAAACGTCACGAATGTGTTGCTAAAAGTTTCGTAAAGAATAATTTCAACAACATTCGAAGAATTTCAATTCTTTGTTATATTATTTTTTATTTGTTAGATTGTTATATTATTTTCTATCTATTTAACGCATTAAGAAAGAAAATAATTGTCTACTTCACTCCAGTTTCGCTGGAAGATCCGCTGTCCAGTTATTTTACACAAGAGGCAAAGGAATCGGTACTCGGGTCTCGAAATGTGCATGTTTCGAGGCATTACCGTAGTCGCGCGTATGATTTGCAGAAGAGTTACTTGAATTATTTTCGCAGGCTCACCTCAATCGTCGAGTCCCAGGCAATTATGGACCAGCTGGCGATGGTCGGAACGATCGTGACTAGTATGGAGATCTTTCTGCCGACGAAATCAACGACAAAGATGGCGAGGATACATCCAACAGCCATTCCCAGCTTCAGCAAGGACACCGTCCACGAAGCTTCGTTCTCGTCCAGCTTCAAGCTCGAGTCCATCAACTTCGGGATCATCGGGGAAGGCCATCCCAGAAACAGACCCGTGGTCACCTGGGCGAGGCTCACTGTCTTCACGCAACTTTTGTTAATGATCCACGATCCTTGGACCGGTAGAAGCTTTTTCGAAATCGTTATGCTTACCCACGAAAGCCACCGCGTAAAGCCTCGCGTTCGACATGCTCGCGACTGCCACGTGACGTCTATCGCGACTGGACGTCGGACATTTTCTAGCATAATTACACAGATAAAGGTCTTCAACCGGGGACGACGGAGTCCGGTTTTAATTGTCGGAGCTCGACGCTATACAAGGTGCTCGCGTTGCTAGCGGTAACTTCTGAGAAGGAGGCGATCAATTATTTTTGAAGGGAAATTAATGGACATCAGCACGTGTGTATAATTTTAACTAACAAATTATATTAACGTACCTAGCACAAAATGCGATTGCTACACATTGTTTTAAATTTCTTGCAATTTTTATAACAACACGTGCTTGAATGAAGAAATTCCTTTAATAAATTTCTAATGGAATTATCCTTGCAACTTCAATGATTTCAACCGTTTCGGTCACGAATTATTTTGTTTCGATATGAGGACGACTTTTACAAACAATAACATTTACCGAATTTAGATACACCAAGCTTTTATTGTATGAGGACGCCATGATCGAAAGGGTTGAGAATTCGGTAAATGCATAAATCCATGCTTCGCTAAGAACTTACGAACTTCCATCGACTTATCTACACGTCACGCCGCGACTATTATAGTCACTTTCCTCGGGCTCACTTTTCAGAGCAGTTTGATGGAAGCTTTAACGTAATTCCCGGGGCTACTATACGTGCAGCGTGTACGTGGAGTGTTTTACACACAAGTTAGCGTGTGTTTATTCGCAGTTTACACTATAGATAACAGCATTGATTATCAGGATGTTAATTAACAGGAGCTGCAGCGACCGGTACGGTGCTTCGCTACCCATCGATGAACGGTAATTCTGTTACGTTGAATTTATTTAATAGACTTTCGCAGAATTTCGTAACTGAATTATTGCGGTTTCTTCCTGCGTTCATCTACTTCATTCTGTTGGACGGGATTTGCAAAATATTGGGTGCCTGGCTCGTGTTAAAGATACTGAACGGAGTCTCACGGACTCTAAAGAAGAGTCTGAATGGAGAAATATATGTGCGCTATTAATTTCCTTTAAACCGAAGTAAAATTTTACTTTGGTTTTGTTAACCCTTGTACGATCCTCAGGATAAAAAATCACCCATTTACTATTTTCACATGCTGTGAAATCATTGATCCCTTTATGTCTATGTTGTGAGATGTATTTCTTTAAAATTTGACGTTACAAATAATTTGTTGATTTCACGTGTAGAGCAGACATGGGTTAATTATTATCCTAGTCTCTTTTATGCAACTATTCTTGAGGAGCGTACGAGGTACGAGTATATTTAAGGTAAAATAAAACCGAATTTCTTCATTCAAGCGATAAACTTAAATCAATAAAATATTTTCTTATTTATTCTTTTTCAAAAGATCATCGAACAAAAGGGAAAATATTTTACTCATTAAAGTTCACGGCTTGAATCAAAATATTATTACTTTCCTCTTCCCGACCCAATAGATCTATTGATAAACAACGAATTCTTTGTCAAGCAGGCTTATTACCACGTTTTTATTAGCACGATTTCTTGTCTGTCTGTTTGTCTGCTCGGTAAAAATTTTGCAATTGATTTTTTTTTTTCAAATCACTTTGGATTGTGCCAGACCTGAAAACCTACAGCAGAGTCCCGGTAAACACGGTCTCCGAACGGCATTTGTCAAACGCACGACATGCCCATTCATTTTAAAGCCGAGCGCTATGGTTAAATATTAACAGGTGCGGTTGACAGCGAGCAGACATTAACCAGTCGCGTGCATCCGATTCATGGTAATACACGTTCGACGTAAAAGAATGAGAGTAAACACGGTTTCCTCAGAATAACAGAAATTTCCGAAAGGACCGAATAACCATATTTGAATTTGTTCTTTTACTGAGAAATTATAAAAATGTTTTCACATGAGAAATGTTTTAATAAGCTTCTTTACACAAGCACGCGTTCTTTCATGATAGAGTTACCTCACGGGTCAAAACGATTGTTTTCGAATTTTTTCCTTTACTGAAACTATAAAAGTGTTTTCACGAGAAATGTTTTAACAAGCGTGTTTATTCAAGCAGATATAAAATTCGTACAAAATCTAAATAAATGTAGTAATATTATTATTGTGAAATAATACCAGTCACGTTCGGTGCTCGGTTGACTATAAATATTCATTTTATCATTTTCTGAACCTCTTTTTGTGTTATCCCAAAACTGTTGTAGAAGAGAAAAGAAAATTTATATTTTTTGTATGGCTACACTCTTATTTTAATGCTTGAATATTTATTACAAACGAATTAAATATTTAATTTAAAAAGAAAGCCGTAACATTCATATTTGTTCGACTTCGTTCAAAATCTTCATCGCGAGCGCAACTCGTTAAAATGCGGTAAAAAAAGTAAAATAACGATTTTTAGTTGGTTCTTTCCACGTGTTTATTATTGCAAGCGTTTTCGTGCACTATAAATGCACAAGAACGACCGCTTCGTAATCGCGCGGATCCCTTTGATCGCCGTGGGGATTATACGTAATATAATCACTGTTGGTAGTGATGGAACTCATAGGATCTGCGTCAGTAGTAATGAGCTGTATAGATCAGCCAATGGTGAACGCAGTCCAACGTTTGGTAAAAATCGTACCAAATCCTATCGAATTTTACGTTCCCGCATATTTGGTAACTTTTCAGATGCCATAAATCCATAAAGATCCGCGGTCTAATTATTATTAATCGGTCAGTGTACGCAATATGTGAACATCAAAGAAAATGTATTCGATAATTTTTCCTACAGTCAACAAATAAGCCAATTAATATTAATTGCTTCATTAACACTAAACCTAGCACTGTGAAATGATCGGTTTTACATTTTCCAATTATTGAAATTCATTTATGGAAAATAATGGAATAAATTTCCTTGTCCAACTATCTATTATATTGAAAATATAGAGATTGAATAAAATATTGAGATTGTAATCTATATAGACAGCGGATCTTTATGCAAAATAAAAGTTTTTTATGTGAATTACAACAAATTAGAGTGGAATAGAGATTCATTTCCTTTCTTAATATGTTCAATTGGTTGAAGATAACGTAACAGTTAGAAGATCCGCTGTCTAGTAATCTATTATATTGGAAATTACAATCTCAATAAATTTAGTGTCGCAATTTTTATTTACCAGATATAAGCTTTCAACGCTTGGTAGGTTTAGCGTTAAATCTTGAATAAACAGTAAAGATTTAACGAAGAAAAGAAAGCAGAGACAAATTAACTCTCGTATAAACACTTGTTGCTCAATTCGTTTCTTTATTTATTTCTCAGGCTTCGCAAAGAATATGAAGAATAAATTTCATTCATTCTCGCGATTCAACAATAATCAAACTAACCTAAACACAATAGCATCAGGCATGCTCGACTGTTCCCCTAAGCCTCCGGAATTGTCTATAGCTCCTCCACAGACTTACTTACAATTAGCCAGAACGCTTTGAGCCGCGCGAGGAGTTGAAAATTACCCGCGAGCTGTAATTTAATTGCAAGTTAACAAAGTGCTGTGTGCCGTTCGCGTTAACAAGAAGCTTAGCAAAATGTCCTCGTGCACAACGCTGCAAGCTCTAAGCTCCCGACTTACCAAGAAGGGAATGTTAAACAAATAAGGAGAACGTAATAACGAATAACAATGAAATACATACGAGGTGGTTGAGAGACTGCCCGACGAAATTACTTTGTTTTTCTGTTCTGCTAGTAGTTCGTTCAATCAAGAGTGGATTATTCAGGAATTCCAGGAGGTCGCTGACGAAATGAACTGTCTAATAATAATATGTTCGAATCGGTGTGGCGAACCAGAGCCGCGCCGTTGTAAAAGAGGGGTATCATCTGGCTCGTATTGAATGGCAGTAACGAGCTGGGGAGCACGTATCTCCAGCCTATCTGATCCCCGATCAACGAAGTTATGAATACCCCAATTAAGATCCCGATTTCTGGCAAGGATGAGACACGCGACGCAGTTACGTTCGAGAGCGAGCTTCGTGACTCCGAAATTCGACAAGTTACGGTCAAATAAACTCGCGACAACACCGCAACTGCAAGAACCGAATCGTTTCGTCTGCTCTCTTTAAAATAAAAAGGCATTATCTTTATTTTCGCGGTAGAATCTCACAGCGTCCTCTACAGATCTGAGCAAGTCGAACAATTTGGAAGACACGGGATATCGTCCTGGCTCCGAGGGCGTGGAAAGCACGCCTAATTAAGGCTCGTGAGCGGCTCCTGTTATAGTTCTCCCCACCCTACGTGTGCCACCCAGCTCGCGACCAACCCACGAGCCGAGTCGAGAGCTCGCGCTCCCAAATCGTCCAGTTGTGCCTGCCTGATTTGCACCATCCGCACAGACACGGAACGGTCCCATTCAGCATCGATCAGACAAACACTCTTTATTGCATTCCAACGTAAATTGAATTGTATCAGCACAGACACGTACCGGAAAATGATCTAAAGAACCGTCTGTACGGATAGCGTGAACGTCTACACTGAACTGCATTAAAGAATGCTCGTCTGAACGGTGATGAACGGAACCGTTCCGTGTCTGCGCAAATAGTATAAACCGACGTTCCATAACTAGACCGCGGATCTGTATGCAAAATAAAAATGTTTTATATTGATTGCGGGAAACGGGAATAACATAAAAATTGATTTCATCATCATGTTGTTACATTAACCGTAACATTACAACGTTCTTGAAATTTTTAAATTGTAATTTGAAATTTTAAACTGTTTTATATTCCAGCCAGTTTCTTCATAAATGCATAAAGATCCGCAGTCTATTCATAACTAGACTCCGGATTTTATGCATTCACAACAAAAATGAGCAAGTTCAATTTAAAACGGTGAAGGTATTAAGAGACTTTAAGAGTATTAATATACAGGGTGTGGCCGCACGGGTGGTACAACCGAGCAGTGGGTGATGCTACATGTAAAAATAAGTCGGAAAAATGGAATAATACTTTTTTGTTTGACGCTTGACGGTTGTACCACCCGTCCGGCCACACCCTGTATAATCTTCACCACATTAAAATTATTAATGAAGAATACAAATTTATATTTAGCTCCTGCGTTTTGCAATTGATGCACGAACTTTTTATTTTGCATAAACATCCAGAGTCTATTCACAACTTATGCTTTCATAATATAATCTAGAATCTAGAAGATCTTTCGTCCGTGCAGCTGGTTCTGCACCTCCTGCAGAGTTTTCCTGCGCGTCTCAGGTACGTAGAAGTAGACGAAGATCGTACCGATGAAGCTGACAACCGCGTACAACCAGAAGGCGGTGTGCTTGCCGAGCTGCTCGTCGATGATCAGATAAGCAAATGTAACCGAGAACCCGAACGCGTTGCAGCACAAGATCCCGATTGTGCTGCCGAGCGCTTTCACGTTCGTTGGGAACACCTCGCTGATCATGGTGAACGGCAGCCCAGCCAGCCCTATGGCGTACGTGAAAATGTAAAACATCGTACCAATCGCTGGCATCCAAACCATGTCGGTCACGTCGCTCCCGATTCTCTGAAGGTAGAAGAACGTGCCGACCACCGCGGTTGACAGCCCGGTGCCGAGTGTCGAGGCAATCAACAAGGTACGTCTTCCCAGACTGTCGACTACGAGCGTGCTGAGCAGCGCGCAAACAATTTGCACGACGCCCACTATCATGGTCACGTACTTGCTCTCGAAGCTGTTGCCTGTCGCGGCGAATATCAGCTGGGCGTACGACAGCACCGCCATGCTGCCGCTCCATTGTTGGATCAGCACCAGGGTCACCACGACGATCAGGGCTCTGGAAACAAATCAGCTAACATCGTTAAAAATCTTTTCAGAGGTTCCCGGAAAGGTTTTAAATAATTTATACATTTCGGTTGGCTACGTAACGGTTAAATAAATAAAGGAGGAACCCCAAATACATATAAAAACACGTTTCATTTACATTTTCCGATGTCGAGTCACACTCAACAAAGGAGTGCAATGGGTTAACGACTCAGAAAGGGTACGTTTAACTCACTTGCGATTTCCCGCCACGGTGAGTAGCTCTCCCAGGCCGGTGTCGCTCGCTAGATCCACTTTCACGGACTTTTCTATGAGCTTAGCCTCCTCGGCTACAACCTTGGTTCCTCTTAATCGCGTGAGACTCGTGATCGCTTCGTCGTATTTCCCGCGACGCATCAGATGGTAGGGTGACTCCGGCACCCAAATCACGGCCAACACGAAGAGGATCGGTAACGACATGGACGTAAGGGCGAGATCCCTCACCGAGAGGAACGGACCTATCGCCCACTCGAAGAATATGCCGGACTTCGCCGCTAACGTCAACGCGGACGTTAGAATCCCCCTGATGCGAGCTGGTGAGATCTCGCCGGTGTACATTATGACGGACGTGTAGCCGGAACCGGTACTCAATCCGCAGAACACTCTTGCTATGTACAGTTCCTGTGCAGACAATCAGATCTTTAACTTCCTTTTTGTCAGAGACTTCCGAGATAGCGCAAAGACGTCCCGAATGTCCAACGAACGTCTTCCGAACGTCTTGTGTTACAAAACGGTACGCCTTAAAGACGTTCAGAAGTCTTGAAGGTGCAAAAATGTTATTTCGACAAAAACGAGTTTAAAGTTAAAAGCTTTTAGCGAGTTTAAAGCTTTCTTAGAAGAACGCATGTGGAATTGACATAAAAAGTGTAGTAGATCATTTCAATATTGGTTCCAGTCTAATTTTACTTCCAGGGAAGACGAAGCCGAGTAATATCGTAACAACAGAATCTCTTCACGATTATATTGCTCTGTTGGTACAATATTTCACGATCGCGGCTTAAAGTGTCAGTATTATCGCATAAAATCGTGAACAGAGAGTAATATCAGATTGAACGTCACGTGATCAGATTGAATTTCTCGATTTCTTATCAATTAGTATCGCATACCGATCAATATTCTGTTGAAAATATACACGCAGATGATGGAACAAAAATATTGTAGTTACCCAGACGGATCGAGCGAAAGCGATCATCAGCCATGATACGATCGCTGGCACTGCTGTGAGAACCATAGTCCACTTCCTACCGATTATGTTGATGACATAGGTGCATAGCAACGCGCCACCTACTGCACCCAACATTTGGCAGGACGTGACCCATTTAGCCTGATCGGATGTCAGAGGTACAGGACTGCCATGCCCCAGAAGCTGAGGCAAAGACGGCGACGACCAGCCGAAACATAAGCCGTAGGACATCATGCCCAAACAACCTAGCGATTAAATGAAAATACAATATTTCAACAAAATTTTTCTCTACAGAAGAAAAAGAAAAACGTTCATTCACTATCCCACAATTGGAAAGTTCTTTTAAAATAGAATAATAAATTAAAATACAATATTTCAACAAAATTTTTCTGTAGAAAAGAGGAAGAAAAACGTTCATTCAATCCCTCAATTGGAAAGTTTTTTCGCGATCTACTCTTCGTGATTAATAAAATTGTCAAACAGGAATCTAGCTGGAGCTACAGAAGAGATCCAGAAACAGAAGAAAGACGAAATTTTCTCCATCCAACGAACCCAACCCGTGCACCAAAGGCTGTTTAACACATTTAATAAAATAAGATGAATTTGTCTGAAATGAACAAGTCTTCGTTTCAGAGGAAACGCTTTTATTAATCCTTGCTGGAATAATTTGTAACTCTACACGCGGGACACCATCAGTTTGTACTTGTAATTTCCACGCTTTTTCATTGGCCATCTCACTAAGGAACGCGCAAGATTTATTCGATCTCCGTAATTGCAAAGACTGCAAAAATGTGTAAAAAGAAATTGGAAAAATTGTTTGCGTTTCGTTCTCTGGATTCCGTAGCTAGAGGATAATCGCGGGGTCATTTTAGTGATAGTCGTCAATACTGCTGATTCAGTGTGTGCTGTGTTATCAAACAATTATCGAAACAGAATTGTCATAATTTTAGTCGAAATCATTGACGTCATCTCAAGTATCGATACAAGATAATACAATTCAATTTAATTATTTCGGTCGCGTGCTGGAGCGTGGTAACAATATGTCTCAACTCAATGAATTGAAATGATCAGGAAAATTAATCGTGACACATTCACAAAACGTTATAATAAGATTGCAGATGATAGACTGCGTGAAATTGAAAATTGTTGAAAAATTTTAGAAATTGAAGATGTCCATATACATATATGATTTCTCCTCTGTGAAAATAATTAAGGGAAGAAATAACATCCATTTTCGTTTCTATTTCTTGCGATCGATGCAGACAATTTTTATTCTGCATAAACATCCGCAAATTATAATCCGTCTAATTATAATAATCAAGAATGAAGAAATTGTAAGTTTTCGAGAAAGTGGGAAATGGTAAAGTCAGGTTCAAGTTCAAGCGACAAGAACTCTTTTAAAATCGAAATGGAAAAACACAAAACGTTTCGAATTATTGAGTCAAACAGAAAAGGAAATATTAAATAGTTAATTAGACGAAAGAAATTAAAAATAGACGCCATTTAGCTTCCTTTTTCTGTTTGACGATGCGACACTAAAGACAATAGAAACTGCTTTTTCTGTCTACCAATTCGACACTAAAAACGCGTCAATTAACGATACAATATGTACAACAATATGCTACGATGACAATACATTCGAACTTACTAGTAACAGCGGCTAAGTAAACTGTCTTCATGGCTCCGTCGGATAGATCGCAATGTTCATGAATAACTGAATGAAAAAATCCAGCAATCTGTCTGTCAATCGACTCGACTGTCAAAGTCGAAAATGGGTATTATGGAAGTCCTACGGAAGGCAGTCTCAATCACGAAATGGATTTATCGTTATCAAATGGGATATCTTCAATTACGACGCGCAAAGACAAAACAAACACGTGGATTAGACGCGCAGACGATTTTACAAGACGCGTTACCGACAGTAAATATATACGTATGTTCGTTGCATAAAATCGATGATTCTGTAATATTTTGTAAAACATCTGACGAAGTGATCCACATAAAGAATAGTATGTAATGTTTCCTATTGAAGCAGAGGATGATAAATGACTATTTAGACTGCGGATTTTATGCATTTATGATAAAAATGGGTACTTAACCTATTAAACATATTCACAAAGAAATTAAATATTTATTTAACCTCAGCTTGTTGAAATTCAGGTAGAAAGTTTTTATTTTGCACAAAGATCCGCAGTCTATAAATGACGAAGATCGCCGGAGACTGGACAAGCATCAATGATCAATTTTATTGTTTCGAACTGTACTTTAATAAGTCTTTCACACTCGGTCTACATTATAGTTACGGTTAATGTAACATAAATAAAACACGGATAGAAACCAAAAGCACCACACGTTGTAAATCGTTTGATCAATGCCGACGATGCGATTGTGCAGTTTAAAATGATCTGTTTGAACGCTCGCTTCTTCACAATGCTCGTGCTCTCTCTTTCTCTATCTCTCCCTCTCTGTTTTGTGCCATTCTTCGTAGTGATGAATATATATATTCATATACAATATAATAAATATATATTTATATTATATATATTCATATATAATATCATGAAAATATATATATATATCGAATGAACAATAAATAAACGATGTTACATAAAGAATTTGTTCGCGCGAACTGTCTAGGGGCATTTACAAATCTATATAAGACCTAACGAATACTGTACACTAAGAGCGTTTCTTGAATCATTATAAATTAAAGTGGCTGATGTAGTCGTTTCGTTTGAATACTGAGCTAAGAGAAAATTAACATTATCAATTTGACAGTACAAATTTATCACAGATTCGTAATGCTTGGAGTGTTTTCTTTTCCTTTTAAATCGTAACTATGATTAAATACATCTATTTACAATAATAGCAACTATCGATCTTACACTTTTCCTCAGGATTTCCCTGTTCCTTTTCGTCGAATGCTACGGATAGGTACGTGCGAAGTAAACTCGCGAAAAATCGCCGAATTTACTTCTCCACGCTGGCAAACACTGGATCGAGCAAAACGATCCGAAGACGTTTCGATCGAACGGTGCTCCCAGCGTTGTTACGCTCAGCCCGAACCAGAAATGCCGTTTGTCAAGTAAGTTACGAATTTATGAACACCTTGTATATAAGATGCGATGTCGTGGATAAGCTTCAGCAATTTGGAACGAGGCATAGCATCGACAAATAATGAGCGCTCGTCTGAACTAACTGGGTACGAAGAACACGGAAAGACGATGATTATCAAACTGATAGTGTTCCCGGTCTTTTCGCAAAACACATTTTGCATATTTGTAAACACGCACGCACGTATAAACACAGCCAATTACGTTACGCCTCTTACAAAGTATCGACCTTATCATCTTTCATACAGCTCCCCGAATAACATCGTTTCTCTGCGTGAGGAAACGACTATTAGAAAAGTCCGATGAAAATTCAGTCACTGTACTTGACAACATTTGAATGCAGTATTCACCGATCTACGGTAAGAATTTGTTACAACGCGTTACTCGAATTTGTTTTAAGAACCGCTATGAAATGTCGTACACAAAATGTCGTAGAGTATAATGTGCATCGTCTAACATGTTACACAGAATTATTATTTTTTGTACAAACTGCTATGAGACAGGAATGAAATTCTCCTTCTTTAGACACGACCCTCTGAGAGCAACGGCGATCGTTCTTTCTCCCTTGTGGAGCCGAAACAGAATTTACGTAACGCTTTTATACATACGTGGTACACTGTGTGTCGAACGATAAACGTACATTGGAAAAATTAAAAGTGAAATCGGGCTACGATAATATATTGGGTTGGCAAGAAAGTAATTATTTTAAGGTGAAATGATGATGATCTGAAATCGCACTTGGATCAGTCTTTTGCCGATAAAGACCAGAAGTTTTATGAGCACGGAATTGTGAAGCTACCAGAAAGATGGCAAAAGATCATCGAACAAAATGGAAAATATTTTATTGATTAAAGTTCATTGCTTGAATAAGAAAATTGAGTTTTCTATTTCACCTTAAAATACCGAAATTACTTTCTTGCCAGCCCAATACATATTAATTTTTATAAAATACTGTTTTTTGTCAGGGGTACTGAACACTTACACCGATCGAGGCAAATAGCACTGTAATTACAAAGGAACCGTTATCTTCTCCTCCCCGTAGTCGTAAGGAATATGTATTACAAAGTCACCTGAAACTTCAATTTCTCATAAAAGAATATATTATTTAAATATGAAATTAACCTAATAAAGAAAACGACGCGTAGGCATGTTAACAGCGCCTCGACAACTGCTCGGAGGAGGATTCTCGTCGTCGGAATTCTCGTTCCTCCGCAGCAGCACGGAGCTTTGTCGGCCATGTTGAGATTTCTCCGCCTGATGCCTTAGTTCCTCGATGTAAGCCGTGGTGTCGTTCGCCACCAGGCTTTGCAGTGCTTTGCTCAGCGTCGTTAATTCCGGTTTATCCTCGTCGCAAACCCCTTCGAACGGTACGCACTTCTCGTAGAATAATATATACGGTGTATCAGGCGGTTTCAGGTCCTTGAAGTCGTTGAAAGTCGTCTGTGAAACGTAGCTGTCGTTGAACTTGTACCAATTCTGCTTCGAGTCACGTGCGTACGTGAAATAATGACCGTAATCCACGCTATAGCCGGAGTGTACTACAGCGGCGTACAGTTGGTACGTTTCGGTGGTTGTGCATAACGGTGTCAATACCGGTAACTGAATAGTTTCGTTATACATTACTTTGTGCCGGAGTTTCGTTCGTAACCGGGTATCGAAATCGTAACGGAAATGCTTCAGTATCAAGATCAGATAGGTCGGCGTGTGCAGGATTTTGATAATCCTTTGTGCATCGCACAGTTTCATACACTTGTCGCATCGATACTTGTTATCGCCGGTCAGCTTCTCAGGCGTCAGATAGTAGTTGATGAGATCTTGCACGGATACCTCTTGGTTCTCCTGTATCTCCTCTGGGAAACACAGTTGTAAGTCGCGAAACTTGTCTGTATTGTGGGAACTGGTATCACACTGTGCGCACTGGTAAGTAATTTTGCATTTCCCTCCTAGAACCCTGTGTACCAAAGGTACCTGTGTACCAGTGTCCTCTCCACCAACAGATTGTATTCCACTGTCGGTAGAGTCTGAGTGAGAGTCGCTGAGCTGCTGGGACTGTGCTAGATCGTCACCTGTTGAATAACATTTAATGTTAACACTAGGTTTATGGAACTCGTCAAAATGACTGGTTCTAATATTCTTAATTTGCAATTATTTATTTCACCAAAATTATTTCTTGGGGTATATACTATTGTAAAAATGGTCAAAAATTTGGATAGACATATTCTTGTTGTGTTTATAAAATAATGTGAAATAGTTATTTCTAAAAAAGAGTAGACTCGTTTCTAGGATTTAAAGCATTTCTCGATAATGCATGCGATGGACTTTTTCGCCCTCAAAATTCCTATTTTTACGTTTACCAGGCACAATTTACATTATTCGGGGGCATGTAGCTGTCGCAGCTTTATGCTTCCGAATAATGCAAATTACGCCTCGTAAACGTAAATAGGACTTTTGAGGGCGATCGCGGCCTAGATTGATCTTTTATCTAACGCTTTTGACTACTGAAAACCCCCATCTTTGCATTATCGAGAAATGAGAAGATGCATCCCGCATCCTTGCAATCCTGGAAACGAGAGTCTACCCTCTTAAATTGTGGTAAATATGTACAGCGCAAGCATAAACAGTAAATGGTACCTTGCGAAAAATCAGCCAATGATTGCGTTTTCCTCTCTAATGATATACTTCCAGTTAAATCTTCTTCGGTTGTCCAACGCTTAATAGAACCTCCGTCCTCATTCGTCAACGTAACATCGTTTATTTCTTTGTCGTCTTTATATTTCAGACTGGAATCATTAGCTTCACAGTTTACAGTAGCAGATTTTTCTTGTTCGTGCAAGAGATTCAATAAATGACTGTTGAAATAAATAAATCAATTGATAGAAACAGCATTAACATTCGATCGGCAAATATGTATATTTACGTTAGAATAATATATTAACCAGAGAAATTCTGAACTATCTTGTTGTTGGCCTGGTAGAAAATAAGCTGGACGGGAAGCTAATAGAATTTCAGTTGGTGCCAATGAAATTCTCTTCGAGTACAATAAAAGAGTGAACAGCTTTTGTAAGTTCTTAAGTACAACATGATCGTTCGGATTACTCGACGACTTGTACGTTAATACTTCGTAACAAAATTGTCTGGTCATTAATAGTGCTTGCAGTACACTGTTCATATAACAAGTGTTCCCAAGATTGGAAAGTCCAACTTTACCGGACTGTGGTTTCGGCGATTCGATTATAGGCTCGATCTCTTCCATTTCGTTAACCCAGACTTGTTCATCCAAAATCGCTTTAACAATGTGCATTCTAGGTTGAACGGGAAAACTGTTTTCTATGTTACTATACAAACATTGACCTGGAAATCTTAATGTATGCGCTTTGAAAATATCGATCAAATTTTGCATGCATGTCTTGCTCGATTCAGAATCTTCGTTCTTCAAAAGAGTTAAAACTAATTTTATATTTCTCTCTGTAGCTCGAAACAGAGCCAGAGACCCCTGCTTTTTCAAAACATGAAACACAACTTTGGAAGCATTCTGGCGAATTACCGCAACCAACAAAGCGTAAAGCATAACATCAAGGGTTGCCTTTGTGACCTCGATAAGTACAGAATATTTGTTTTGCTTTTCTAAACCGAGTATAAATTTCATGATCCAGATGCTCAGTCGGTCTCCCCTGTATATCGGAAGCCAATTGCACAGCACCTTCAACGCGTGAGTCAGTTGCGCATCATAGAGCGATTCCAAAAGGATCCAATTAACGGCTTGTGGTATGAAGGTTGGTTCTACTAGCTGTAATACAGCTGCTAAACCAGGTCCGGGGTCTTGTTTACGTCTAGTGTCCGATATAATTTTATATAATGTTTGGAGACATATAAAAATTAAATTGTTCCTTTCGATATTCTTAGACTGTGTTTGTACTGTTTTCAAGAAGTTTTGAACTTTGGTTGCATTATCAGTGAATTCGGAAATCTCTTTCGGATCGGGCGGCATTGAGAACGTAGACAGTCTTATGACAATTGCCTCGCAAAGGTAAGAATGATCCGCAGTGTCTGGCAGATACACATTGTATTTCATTAACGTTTGGAGTATCATCGTCAAATCGGACATACATCTGATCTCTGTGTTTCTTATCATCGCTGCGATTGCATCCGAAATAGGGATAACGGAAAATGGTGTCTCCGTCAGATACTTTGCGAACCATGCCAAAATCCCTGGGACCTCGTCCACGTTCACTATCTCACCGTTGAGTATTTCCGTCAAAATACTTTCGTAATTGCTTAGTCGCCCGTACGCTGGCCCGCTTTCTAATTTTTTCAGTTTGCTCCATCCTTCGATAACCTCTGTATCTATGCCAACCACTATCGAATTTAAACATTTCTTAATGTCGTATCGAAGAATTTGTTCGATATCCATTGTTCCGGATTAATCACTTTCACGTCACCTTACACTATTCCTTTTACAATTTTTAATTACAACTATTATTAACCTCAACCAAGAATGACTTTCACGAAAATCTAAATGACTTCATGGTTCTGGAGGGATAAAAAACCGTTGTCAACTTGCGAGCGCAAAATGTCTCTACAACGAGCAACGCTAAAGGCTGTTTTACATTGCGCAACAAACGTAGGAAACCATAGGAAACTAAGGAAACGTACCGATTTGTTCAATGCGAAGGGTTCAATGCGATTGAGGGTAGGGAAAGATAGCACCAAATTTTATTCCTGCCACGCTCTTTTACTATATGATATTCTCCTAATAGAAAACTTTTTGTCTAATGGGAGAAATGTTTCTCTATGCAAAATTTTCGTTTTCCTATCGAATAGTCATGTACAGGGTGGGTAAACTGTTGTAACTAATATTCTTTATTTTTATATATTCAAAATGTTTCTTCCACTTCTCCTTCATTTTTTTCTAATATTTACTATTATATCTATATATACAAGAAAAATGCTGGGTAGTAATAGCAGAGAGGATATGAGAGTGCTCACGCCCAGGTCTGAGTTGCCACCACTTTTTGGCACGCTCACGCTCAGCACGGAACAGCTCCTATGCGTACGGTAGAGCCCAATTTTGCCACGAAACAGAGACCACACTGTTTTAGCATGAAACAGAACCTTTACTAGCCTGTGACATAAATCAGAACTAGTTTCAACCGATGCTTCGTGCGATATAACCACGTATCGGAAATTGCTAAATGCGGTAATAATTCTAATAAATTTAATATTAATAAATATCTTTATTCGAAGAACGCGTGCGGAATTGACATAAAAAGTGTAATAAAAACAACAATTGTAACTAAAATCACAATAAACATAATAAAAATTAAAATTTCAAATCACAATAAAAATAGAATCACACACACACACACACTTTAAATCA